>JARHVA010002532.1:625000-1215000 GCA_037957365.1 Torreya grandis | reverse complement strand
GCAATGGGTTTTAATGAGGTGTGTTCTTCTAGTGGTACAAACCCAAGGCCAAAGAACTCATCAGGTTTGTAATTTTTTATTATGGCTAACTCATGAGGTCCCTATTCATAAAGGCCAAGACCAAACCCATTCTAAGCACACTGATAAAGGTAAGCTTTGGTAAATGATAGTTTGTCCAAGTAAGAAAAAATGATGGTGAATGGTTAGATGAATGGGATAGCGGTAGGAGTGAAAAGTGACTAATCAAGTCCCCGATAGATAAAATTTGTTTGATTTTTGAGATCCCAAAAGGGAAAATGGTTCTGATGTTGGGATCATAGGAAGGGTCATATTTGAGATCACCATACTCTTGTGGAGTAGGGAAATCATCTAAGGCTAAAAGTAAATATTCCCCCAAAGATAGATGTTAAAATATAGATTGTAAAGAGTCCTCAACTAGAATTTGGGATGATGAAATGGTTGAGCTAGTTGATGCTTTATCTTTTCTATAAGTGGAAGCATTGATGGTTTTGGTTGGAAGGGAAGTTTCATTATAATTTGGTTGCAAAGTAGATTAATGAGGAATGAGAACATCATTAGGATGGTATGTCATATTGCAAGAGTTAAAGGGACTAGGATTAGCTTTGATGGTAATAACTTGTCCCTCATGCTCAAATTTGATGTAATGGTGTAAGGTGGAAAGGATGAAACCCATAACAAAAATCCAAGGGTGTCTGAGTAACACATTGTATTAGAACTCACCCTCTATAACATAAAATAGTTCAAGAATGGTATGAGGCCCCAAGCAGATATGGAGGATAATAGTCCCTAAGGTAGTGGCCATGGTATCATTGAAGGAGTGGACTATTGTAATTTTAAACATGATATTTTTGGGTAGTTTAAGTTGGTTATATGTATGGGAGGAGATTTTTTTATGATAGCTCCTCCATCAATCATAACCCTTTTTATGCCAATTTGATTGATGTATGTAGTAATAAAAAGGGGAGGATTGGAGTCCTCAAGATCAACAGGTGGTATTTCAGAATACTGAAAGGTAAAAAGGGCCAAAAGTTAAAGATATCCAACCAATGGTGCAAGAGGTTAAGGATCATCTAATTAAACCTCAATAGATTCCAAATCCTTGATTAGTTCTTAGAGATGGTGGCCTAAAGTGTTGATTAGTTCGTAGAGGTTTATTTTTACTAGTGTTTGGTGAAGTTATTTCAATACTAAGCATTATATGAATGTAGAAGGGTTAGAGGAAGAAGCTCCAAAAATGGATACTTTGGGTTTTGGTGGTTTTAAAGGTGAGGGTACAGATTCTTGGGTTTGGTTGGTAGTTTGAGGGGTTGATGTGTAGGTCCATGGAATGGAGGCTTTGGATTTTCCCTTATCTTTTTATTGGGCTTGGGATCATGTAACCACATAAATAATATGGATAAGGGGTTTGTTGGGTTTGATGTTTGCTTCAGTTCTTACTTCTCATCCTTAGGTAGGAAAGGGAGAGTTGGTAAGGCTAGGTGGGTTGGGTTGATGGCAAGATTAATAATGTGGGTAAGAAGGGTTCATTTGATAACAGATCATCCTCATCATATAGGCTATGAACAAGTTCTTGGAGAGCTTTGTAGTTCTTTGTGTCATGTCCCAGTGCTCTATGGTATGCACAGATCAAATTATCATTGAACTTGGAGGGTTTAGGGTGTGAAGGGTCAAAATGTTTGATTATAGGTATGTCAATGGAAGAGGTTTGAAATAATCTTTGCAAAATAGTTGAATAAGATTCAAGCAAAGGTGTTAGAAGTAGTGGGTTTTTGGTTTTAGGAGTGGTAACTTTATTAGGTATAGGTTTTAGATTTGGAGGAATGATTTTGGTTGGGTTTTCTTGGTTATATTTGGTTTAGATGTTGAAGAGTTGGATGATGAAGTTTTAGCTATAGGTAGACAAGTGAAGGTGGATAGATTGGTTAAAAATGATGGATAACTATATGGTTTGATGGATTTATGTGGAGTAAAAGGGAATGGTTTCTTAGAGGAAGAATAGGCAATTGGTATGGTATAAGTATGGGGTTTTAAGATGGAAGATAAGTGGGAAGGAGGTGGTATGTGTCTAGTTTGAGGTAGAGGTTTGGGTAACTCTACATTCTTAGGTAGTTTAATTGGATTTTTCTTTGGTGGACTAGTTAGAGTTAAATCTAACCTCAGAGGGGGATGAGAGTGACTAGGTGTGGAGAGAATCCCTAGGTTCTTGATTGATTTGGAAAAAGAGGTGTAAGGTGATTTGGTAATCTTAGATGGGGGTGGTTGGGATGGTTCACTTATGGTCTTGGAAAAATTATCTAGTGAAGGGGTCATGATAGGCTTAAGGGTGGACTCAAGTGAACTTGATGATTCAAATTTACCTTAGTAAGGTAGTCCAAAGTAATGCCAAAAGGTGGATCTATCAAAATTAGGTTGGGAAGTGAATTCTAGACCATGGACTAGTCTAGAAAAGGGCTTATAAATGGGTTTAGTTCCTTGGTTATTGGTTTCAAAACTTAAGCCCTTAAGTGAAGAAGAATAAATGGCTCCTTCATTTTTGTCTTTGAGGGAAGATTCTAAAATTGGTGGTTGGGTAGATGAAGTGATATCCATTTTTGGGATGATTTCTAAAAGGAGAATGGATGGTCCTATGATAAGAGAGGTTGGTGTGGTGTCCTGAATGGGAGGGATGGAGATGGTTACTTCTTTTGTTTGGGTGTCCAAATAAATGGAGGGTAGTTCTACCACTTGAATGGGTAGAGTAGAAGAAAAAGGGGTAGTTAAAGCAATAGTTACCTCCTTCAGTGTGTCCACCAAAGGAGAGGTAGTTAAAGATAAGGTGTCATCAATTAAAGAGAAAGGGGTAGTTGATTCTTGTATTTGGGTATTAGAAAGAATAGGTAGTGAGTTCACTATTTATATCTAGGATATTGAGGTAATGGTCTCTTCAATAATGGGCTCATTATTAATGACATTAATTATTGTGCCTCATGAGAGTGAGATGATTCAAGTTTATTATCATAGTGTTGGGTGGAAGGAGCATGATTAGTAAATGGCTTGCAAAAAATGTCAAGGGACTGATTAGGAGGTATGTTTGGATTATCAAATGCAAGTTATGCATTATCAATCAAATTTTGGACAATAATTTTGAAGGTATTACATCTATTAATGTCATGTCATACAACATGATGGAAAGCACAATGGTCATTTTCATTATACCACCCAGGTATGGGGTGAGTAGAATCAAATTAATGGGGTGGTTTAATTGGTGGAAGTTGGATGAGGTTGGATTTGATAAATTTATCCAAAAATAATGCATAGGATTCTCAAATGGGAGTATATTGTCTTAGAGGAGCTTGATTTTGGTTTTGGTTTTATTACTAAGGAGGTTTTGAAGAATTGGTTCAAGATGGTTGGTTAACAATTAGAGGTAGAGCATTTTTTAGAATAACTAAGTTTGCAGATGCTTTTGCCTTGGTATTAGATTGGTTAGTGGTTTTGGTAGAGGAAGGGTAATTGGATTTGAAACTATAGTTTTTGTTCTATAATTTCAATTTCCCCTTCTCAATGACCTAATTTTCAAGTTCTCATGCCATGCTGAATGCCTCATTGAAAGTTTAAAAAGTTTGAACTTGAAGAGTGGGGCCAATATGTTTGGTACAACCCTAAGAGAAGAGTTCAATCAGTTCAAGTTATGGTAAGGAGAAATAAAGTTGTTTGATGAGACCTCTCCATCTAGAAACAAAATCACCAATTGATTCATCATCCAATTACTTAATGGAAAAGAGGTCAATAATAGAAACATTTTTAGATATGTTCAACGAAAAGTGTTCTAAAAATATTTGGACTAGTTTAGAGAAAGAAAAGATGGAGTGTGTGGGAAGAGCACTATAGTAATCAAGGGTGGGTCTGGATAAGGACATGGGGAAGGTTTGAATAAGGAGAGCATCATCTTATGTGATTAAATATCAATAATGATAGAATGCTCTTAAATTCTATTAGGGATCCTCCTTGCCTTAAAATTTTAAGAACTTGAGAAATTCCCATTGAGGAGGATAAGCATGGATAGGGATAGATAAATGAATTGGTTCATTACAAATTTTATGATAGGATAAAAGGTTATGAGACCTGGAGATGGATGACTCCAATTTGGTAATTTTTTCTATTAACATCTTGATTGAGTCTGGTTAGGGTTGGGAATATACGTAATTAAGGGGCACATTTTTTTGAGGTTGGGTGGTAGCTATGTTTGGGTAAGTGATAAGTGGTGCTAAAGAAGCCACATATTAGTAAGTGGTCATAAAAGGTTGAGATGGTGTCACATAGGAGTTAATTGACATAAATAGTTGGGTAAAAGGTGCTATGTACCCTTGTGGATTTGAGATATATTGATAGGTTGGCATGGGCACTTGTTGAGGAATGGAGGTGGGTTAAGTTAAAGGTATGGCTAAGCTAGTGAGTTGAGGTTGAGTGGTGACTCTAGTGATAATGGGTGGAAGTGTTTAAGGTATAGAGTTTACCAAGTTTTGAAATGGGGTAGAATTTGATGGTTGGTTGAGATAAGGGGAAGGGTGGAAATAGAGGTAGAAGAAAACCCCATGGTAGGTGGAGTATAGGTAACTAGAGGTAAAGTTGAACCTATATGTGAAGCGTGGGGTATGGTATGAGGTGTTTGGTTAGAGGTTGGAATATTTTATTGGATTTGGGTAGTTGTAGTAGATAGGACATTGGAGGAAGAGGAGGCTTGGGTCAACACGGGTTGAGTTGAGGTGGTACCCACCATAAGGTGGGGAGGCATACCATAAGGAGGATCCATAAGAGGAACCAAATTAATAGGGATAATTTTGGGTAAGTTTTTAAGGTAGTTTTGAAGATAAATTATGTTGTTATTAAAGAAGGTAAAAAATTATGCATCACCTTCAAAAATAATTAGGATTCTGGTAGGAGGGGGAGAAAAATGAGGTGAACCCTCATCATTAGAATTGTATTCCATGGAGAAAGAGGAAAAAGGTGGTGGTTGATCAGTTTGGTTTCTTAGCTATTATCTGATAAAGACCATGTGAGAAGATAGGAAATAATATAGTGAAACTCACACCTCAAACAAAGAGCAATCAAAAGAAAATAATTCAAGGAAAATAATGCATACACTAAAAGTATGTTAAATCCTAGAATTCTTTTTAGATCACTTTTGGCTTATGCCTTAGAAAGTGTGAAGAGGGAATTCGGCTTATAGATCGGGTAATAAAGAGGCAATCTAAGGTTAGTTTCAAGTTGTGTAGGTGCTCAAGAGGAAAATATATGTTAAACTTCAATGCGTGGCTTGGTATTTGGGGCCTAGCCTGTCACTTCATGGTCCTAAAGTGATAAAAGTATCAGGTGCTTAGCCAAAATATATGGAGTTTCGAGTTTATACTCAACTAGAGAGCTAAGTTGGTTCTCCCCTTGGTGGTGAAATCTAATTAGGATAATTGGGAGGGGGTAAGATTTTTGCTAGGTGATGAAGTCATAGTCGGGCCTTGTCTTAGGTATATTTTGATGTGTTAATTGTTTTGTGGTTTGGCTTAGTGTGTGATAAGAAGTGTGAAAACTATGATCAATTACTTTGCTTTCTAAGTTACTAGATGAACTAAGACAAGTAGGTAATCAATGTATGCAAAAGTTTTATTTTAATCCCAAAAAGAAAATTTCAGATTTCATTCAATGGACAAACAATAAGGAAGAAAAAGGGAACTAGGTCCCATCGAGTGCGCCAAAATGTTTCAATTAATTTCTACCCATTTATTAGTTTGGAAGTAAAGTAATGAAACTATTAATATGGTGTGTAAAAGAATACCTAGTATAGTGCATGCGTGAATATAGATGATAGTGGTAACTCCTCTTTGGCTAGGAAGGAATAGCCTATAGATAAGAAAAACACTTGAAAATGGGTTTGTTAGATGGATGGTTGAGTGGACTACCTAGAGTGAGCTAGATCCAAGAAGTGTAGTGCTTACTAGGAGGTTGTCAATCCACTTTTATAATAATTAAGATGATAAAATGAAAAGAAAGGATACTTACATTCAATGATATGAAATTAAATACATGCAAGAAATATAAAGTAAATGCTTGTTTAAAGAAAATAACTAAAAACAGAAAAAATGGGTCAAAACTTATGCTAAAATGATTAGGGTTTGGTTCATCAAATTATAAAGGTTACTATTATCAGGTGGAAATAGAGAAAAGTGGGTTTGGTTGGGGGTAAGGGGCTCAAAATAGCTGGCTAGATTTTTGTGCCATAGTGACTAGTGATGGTCAGGTTAACTAGTTGTGGTTGAATAAACTAGTAATGATTGGGTAATCGATGATGGTTGGGGTAACCATCAGTAATTACTTGTATTTTTTGGGAGGATATTGAAGTGAGTTGTAGAATGATGAATAAGTAGGTGGGGGTTTGGATATAGGTCTATGGAAGGGAGAATAAGATGTTAATAGGTTTGGATAGGGTAGGTAGGTTATAAATAAGATGAATCAATGGCAAAAAGCACAAGATACTTGTAACTTGATGGTGTAGGGTTAGGGTAATTTGGCTAGAGTGATAGTACATTAACCTTTGAAAGTGATGTAGATAGTGGTTTAGGTAATCAATATTGTTGCTTGCTTGTTGAAGGGATATTAGATACCTACACAAGAAAATACTATAACTTGGACATGAATTAATTTGTGGATTTATTTCACTTCTTCTTCTTCTTCTCTTTTTATAGGATAAAGTTTTTAATTGGGATGGAAGAAGTTAATAATTTGATAAGGGGATAAAGTTGCATGTTCAAGAGGTTTTAAAAGCAAGTTTTAAAATCAAGTTGTCATTTAGGGAGATGTTGATCTCGCATAAGGATTTCATTTATTTAATACTTTCAAATAGGTTTAGGGACCTAACAACCGATGGTTAAGTCAACTGGAGATGGTTAGGCCAACCATCAATAGTTTGGGGGTCAAAGGAAAATATGTTAAATTAATTTGAATTCAATGGATACATTAAATGTGTTAAGTTATGTTTTAATTCAGTAAGTGAGTCTAGTTGACTTGGTAGTCCACTAACATGAGGTCAAATGAGGGTTAATGAGTTAGTTTGACCAAAAAAATAATCATGTGTAGTTTTCAAGTGTCTAATGGTTAAAGAGTGAAAAGAGCCAAATAGTCTTGGGGACATAATGATATATTAGGATGGGTTGATTAAAGTGATGTATGAAAATTTTAATCCACTGGTGAAGTCTCAAAGTATTCAAAGGAGGTCTAAGTGAAACATGTGCTGAAGGAAGACCTAATTGCGTTAGGTGTCCATCAGGCCTAATGGTGGTTTTGGCCATTAAGAGTAATGAATGACCTATTTAATGTTTATTTCACTTGTAAAACATGTGTAGTGATATATTTCAATCATAATCCAAGTATGGTAAGGTCTTTGTCTGACCAAGATGGGTGTGAGAAAGAATCAAGTATAAAGTCAAGGCCCAATAAGCCTATTTTGACTAGTTAGGAAATTGAGCTATTGAGCAAAGGATATAAAGTTTTTGATAATAGGTTAATGTATTGAATATCATCATATAACTAAGGTAAATATGCCATGAGTATATAACTATGTTGGAAATATGATTTTCATTGATGTCAAAAGGGAGATCATTGGCATTATGGATGTCATTAATACTCAGGGCTAAATATGGTGATCAGAGAATATGCAAGGGATCCTATCAAGAATTTAAGGATGATTGGAGTTCATGTGTTCATGAGTGGAATTAATTTATTTCTTCATATTGATCATCTAGACATTTTGGGTGTATGATAGGAAAATTTGAGAAAGTAGTTTGCTGATGTCACCAGTGTCATATGTGGATGAGTCTGGGGGAGTTGGTTATATGGTTGTGATAATATTAGTCCCTAGTTGCTATGTACTAAATTTGAAGTCATGTGATGAAGAAAAAATGAAGATATGGGTATGGAAAGTTGGCACTTGAATAGAATTCATTAACTTTCTATACTTAGCCAAATTTGAAAATGGGCTAAATAGAGCCAAGTAATCATTTTGATGAGGTTAGAATTTACACACATGGATATGTTAAGACAAAATGATCATATGGTTACGTTAATTATTGTTCCTAGTTTATATGAGATTAATATTGAGTCACATGATGTAGCATGATAAAATATATGCATGAGCAAAATTTGGCTCCCAGGCATTTTGATAGTGTTTTCCCAGAGTCAAATTTATAGGTTACAAGAATAAGATGAGTAAGAATTTTTATGATACCATATATTACACATATGAAGACTTCAGGAGAAGATGATTATATGGATGGAGTTCCTATGCAAGAGGATATTATGCACTAAATTATAGGTCATGCAACTAAACACAATAAGAGTTATACAGGTGCAAAGTTAGCCTTTTAGGCATATTGAAATGGTCTCCATACTTAGTCAAATCTATATAAGGTCCTAAAAAGTTTTCATGCTTTTAAAAAAACCATTTATGGGAATTTTCAAATGAAATAAATAGAATAGTTTTATGGTTTTTTCATGAGCATATTATATATATCATTAGCAGGTTCAAATGAGAAGGAATGAGCTTAGAATTGAATTATCTTTGCTCTCAAAAATTATAGGGTTTATTAGTTAAAACCTAAGGGTTTAAGTCATGGTGTCAATAGGCATATTCTATTTTGATGTTGATTAGATATAGCTAGGACCCGATAACTTAAGTCCTTATCATCATTGTGAAACTAACCCTTTCGACCTAATAATTATTGACTCGAGCAAATGTTCTAAGAATTTATATTTCCCAAGTCCTTGATTTAATATTTATCCCAGCTTGATCAATAGTCAACACTTAATCATACACTAAAGATCTAATAGAGCATAGGAAAGTCAATTTATCAAAGGCACCTCTGAGTAAACACATTAGTGACAAGTATCACAATCATGAAGCTTACACAATAAATATACAAGTTAGTTTAAATTCAAATGTTTAATGAGCAATTCAGGATTCCAAAGTGTCTCAATAGAGGGAACTAACAATAATATGCAAAAGGCACATGATAATTCAAAGTTTCACATCATCAAGAGCTAAGTAGACATAAATATCAAGCTTATCAGAAGATCTGATGGTGAGCAGATAATCATGCAAAGGAGATCCAACAAAGCAAGTAGACTTAATGGGATAAAGTGCTCAAGGTTTATCGACATAGTGGTGAGTTAAAAACCAATCAAGTTTGAGAAGATCGATGGGGCATAAGCATTCTAAAGAATTAGGAAGTAGTAAGACAAGATAAATATCTCAATGTTTAATGTCAAGATAAAAGTAAAGATCGTGCTAGTTTTAAGATCTAACATCATGCATGACCTTAGATTATGAAAATCAATGGACATGTTTTAAATTTGAATAGTTAGATTCTAGAAGTATATAAATATTGAATGGATCATGTAATCCTATAAAATATTGATCAAATAGATGTGTTTTGAAGTTAATCAGATTGAACAAGGATGATTAGATCATGGCATGAATGATAGGAATAATGATTGATATTTAAAGGTCTATTCATCCCAATGATTAAGTGGTGGAACATGCAGGAACTTATAGTTAAGCCATAAATAATGACATAGACAATGAGTTAAATCACTATGATCAATCTAAACTATGTTAAAAGGCATGTGAATCAAAACTAGAGCCTAATATTTGCTAAATATAGAAATGAGACCAAGAATCATAGTGGTGGTGCATGAGTTCAAGACGTGAGAAAATTGCAATTTAAGATATAATGAACTAAGTTTAGAATAAGGCATGATGTGTTATAGATCAAGTGTGAATACATAGGAGTTTAACCTAAATCAAATGGTTATATATATATATATATATATATATATATATATATATAAATGTCATATAGGATACAAGCATGGGTTGTTAGTATTGTGTCATATAGAAGAATATAGAGACACTAATATAGATGTGCAGAGAGGATGAGTTGTTGATGATGAATTATGTCAAACAAAAAATATAGAGACATAGAGGAGCAGAGTGAGAGAGAGATGACGTGTGTCAAATAGAGACATATCTAGACATAGAGATAGAGGGGTAGAGAGAAGAAAGTCACAAAGAGATCATGCAAAAAACATGAAAAAATATAAACCAGACCTATAATAAAGAATAGAGATTGGATTATTTTATGAATCAATATTGTAATTTTGAGTTATAGCTCTATAGACATCTAATTGGTTGGGTCCATTAGACAATTTGAGTTAGTTCTCAGCTAGGGTATTGGTGTCTCCTTAAGGTTTTTAACCTTAAAAATTTTAACTAGTGAGGTTTAGCTGAGTTGGTGCTCATTAGGGGATTGGTGTATCCTTAAGGTCAATGATCTTACAAGTGTAACTAGTGAGGTTTGCCAGTGAGGCTTTAAATCATGAGGTTGGATTATAATAGTATATTTTAGTATCTATTCTCATCATGGTTTTTTTTTGTGTTTTCCACATATAAGTTTGGTGTCATGAAAATTTGTATGTGTGATCTTTGCATATTTATTTATATCTGCATATATCTTTTAATCTATTTTAAAATGTATTAAAGGAATAGTTTTAGTTGATATACTAATTCACCACCCCCTTTAAGTAGATAGTTGTGTTCCAAAAATTAGTATCAGAGCCTTGATTCCTTAGAATAAGATTAATCATCTTAGGTAGATCTTGGAATGATGAACACAAATGGCTAGTCAAGAAGGATCTTCATCAAACAAAGAACCTCTCTTTGATGGGTTAAATTATGCATTTTAGAGCATAAGAATGGAAGCATATTTATCTTCATTAGGGTTTGATGTATGAATGTCTATTGTAAATGGATATATAACTCCTACTACAACTCCCTATGATCAAGCTTCAAAGAAGGCATATGAGATAAATGCTAATATAAATAATGTTATTCTCTATGGATTATCCAAATTTGAGTTTGTCAAAGTGATACATTGTTAGAATGCACAAGACATTTGGAAAAAATTGAAGAGCATATATGAAGGTGATGACAAGGTATATCAAGCCAAGATACAAACATATAGAAGTATGTTTTAAAGTCTTAAAATGACTAAAGAAGAGAAGATTTCAGACTACCTCCTCAGGGTAGATGAAATAATCAATACAATTAGAGGCCTTGGAGAAGAGATGAAAGAATCAATCATTATCAAAAAGGTTTTAAGATCTCTACCATCAAGGTATGATTCTAAAATATCTATAATAAAGGAAGAAAGAGATCTAGATAAGCTCATTGTTGATGATTTTCATGGTACCTTCACTACCCATGAGATGATAACATATAATTCTAAGAGAGAAGCTACATTTAAAGCATCTAGGAAAGCAAAATTAGAAGCATCTGCATTTGGATCTAGGGAGACTAATGAAGAATAATCCAACTTTGTCATAAGATTAAAAAGAGAGTTTATAAAGTACCGAGGTAAGTTACCCTTTAAATGCTTTAACTATGGTAAGGTAGGATATTTTGCTACTAAATGCTCTTATGAGAAAAAGGATAACTCTGAGTAAGAAGCAGATGGTAAAAAGATGAAACCCCACTATTCTAAAAAGAGGAACTTATTTAAAAGCAAGAAAATATTATATATAAGAGAAGATAGTGACTCGTTAAATGAGAGTGATAGCTAAGATTATATCCATGATTGTGCCTTTATGGCTAAGGGAAATGAATCCTTGTTCATGGCACTAAGATCAATTCCTATAGATCTAGATCAAGAAGAAGTTAAAGACTCTAATGAAGAAGAGGAAGGAGAAGTGGACTTAGAGTGTGAACTCATTTATTCTCTAGATGATATTGACAAGATAATAAAAGAGAACTCAAGGTAGAAGAAGCTTGGATAAAAATAAATTGAAAAACTATCCAAAAGTCTTGAAAGATCTGATCAGATGATAATAAGACTTAATACTTAGGTTAAAGAGGTTGAAAGAATAGATGTAGTCAAAATTGAACTGTAATTAAAATATGATGAGTGTACAAGGCTATAAGTAGAGATAGTGTTGTTTCTAGGCTAATTCACTTTCTACATTCAAAGAGAATAATAAGAAACTAAGAGATGGTCAAGGCTTGTGTGTACCTAGATGTAGTCTGCGCACCGTAATCCAGACATTGTGAGAACTCCTCTTTGGCTGTGGAGGAATGACACCTACAAAGAAAAGAGACTTGGACAAAAGAAGGCGTTAGATAAGGGGATGGTGGGTTGCCAAGCGAAAGCTTGATCCCAGAAGTATGAAGACTTCCTTAAGGGATATCAACCCATTAGTCAATAAAAAGAATGTCTGATAAATAGCAGAATGTTAAAAGACTGAAAGTGATAAAAGATGGAAATGAAAAGGAAGTAAAGGCTTACCTGAGAGATGTTGTCAGAATGGTCACAATCACTGGCATCAGTGGTCCTACCGGCATTGGTTGTTGAGGTCTGCCGATGTCGATTAGTCTATCGACGTCGATTGGGGAAATGGCTAGCATCGGTCGGGGTAGCTAGCTTAGACGGGGTCTGGTCAGGGTTTTGGTCTATTTGAGTGGTCTGAGACAAAGTTTTGGGCTTGGTTGAATGGTTTGGGGTCTGGGTCTGAGAGTCTGGTTGAATGGGCAGAGTGTATGGTCTGACAGAGGACAGAGGCAATAGGGAGATGGAGAAGTAAAGATTCGGGTCTGGCTTGGTTAATAGTCTGGTTTGGGGAGAGGGGGTGTTGAATCTAAGTCATAATACATAGAAGAAAATGACTAGAAAACACAAAGAAAACATAGACAATATACTTACCTGTGCCTTGTTGAAGGTGTGTTACTGATGATTCCCATACTTGCTGTTGATGTAGCCTATGTGGAGACCCTGTTGCTAATGGAGAACCCTGAAGCTGTTGCTGCACCTGAGGGAGAGAGTGAGAGGCTTCACTGAGAGATTTGGTAGATTGACGGATGGTCGAAGACTGAAGATTGAAAGATTCATGATTAGCTCCCCAGATTCAGAGTTTTGTGATTCATCATTAGAATTTGTGATTAGCCCTAGATAGGGTCTAGAAGTCAGTTTAAGTAAATTGACGTCGGCAATCCCTTCGGCATCGGCTAATAGTTGATCGATGTCGGCGAGTGAAAAATGAGTAAAAGGCCTAGCAAGCCCGTTCTACATCTGCCAGGTGCATAATCGGTTGGAGATATGTCGAAGGTAAGGATAAATATGCATGGAGTTGGTTAGGCAGTTGGAGAGGAGTAAGAATAGGTTTTGGGTGAGTCATAGGGTAGGAAATGGTCCAAGGTGAGGTGTCCTAGGTGAGGTGTCATGGGTGATTTGTCAAAAGATGGGGCGTTAATTCAAAATAAGTTTATTATCTTAAATTAGTAATTGCATGGTTAGGAATGGGTTAGGAATGGACCAAGGGGGGAAAGACCAAGGTTAGACATGATTTTGGTGTCTACATTTGCCCCTTTTTGTCTTGTTGGTTATTCTAGATGAACTGTAAGACAAAAATAGGAGTTGGTTGCCCCAAGTATTGGATGATGTGGATTGCCCCGAGGTATGGATGAGGTATTCCCCCTCAAAGTGGGATTCAAGGGAAGGGAACCTAATGTCGGGTGCCGATTTTGACAAAAGGTGGATGAGGAAGAGAAGAGTGAGTGAAAATGCTGCAATAGTTGTGATTGTGTGCATACCACTTCACAAGATAGGTAGGTCAAATGGTCACAGTCAAAAGGTCGAGGAGTGCCAAAATTGAAATAACTGGGCCCCAGCATTAGTTGTAGCTGATCAGGTTATTCAATTTAAGCTAAAGCTCCAATGGTCGTCGTGTTCCAGGTATCCCAGGCTTAGGAAGTGCTCTTAAAAACATCAAAATGTCACAAGTAGTGCAGATCAACTGGCTGCAATCTTATACTTGTGAAGGTCAAAAGTTTGCACACAATTTTGCTAACCAATCATGAGGTAGCATATATGAAAAAACAACCAAGGTAGAATCACTTTGGAAGTAGTCATGATTAGAGGAGATGGTCATGATCTCCAAGGTCTGGTGGTCGATGGATGGATGCAAAAGTGATCTCAAGTGTGCCCCAAGGGGCCAAAATGATGTGGTCTGGAGGACTGACTGATTGGGGGCATGATTTTGGGGAAATGTGATGAAAAAAGAAGGTTTGAAGGATGCTAATGTTGGTGACAAAAATTGACGTCGGTATCCAAAAATGGCTGACGTCGACAGATTAGGGCACGCTAATGCCGACATCAGTGGCCTGCCAAATTTGACAAAACTAGATTGGCGGCCCACCAAAAGTCATTTGTGATTATTTGACAGAGAGAAAAAAGGTGCTCTAGATTTTGAGGAGTGAAAGTGACTGATAGTGAGCAGATTAGTAGTGTGAGGTGGTAGAGTGAGATTGGTGGAGAGAGGGAGTGGATTGGAGTTAGATTTGAGGTTGAAGAGTCAGCTATGGGCTAGCAGGAGTTTGAGGTAGAAGTGATGGCAGAGGGTAGTAGAGGACCCGCAGGAGGTCCACCACCAACGGCACCCATCGTGCCACCATGCCGGCAATGCTGAGATGAGGTAGGAGGGCCTCTAAGCCCTAGTTGGTTAGATTTTTGTTTTTATTTGTGTTTTGAAATTTTTGTTGATATGGGTAGAAAATGAGGGGGGAGGGTAGCTAAGAGGGTGGGAAAGGGATATAAGATAGGTTAGGGGGTTTTGAGAGGGTTTTGGGGGGTGTAGGGGGGAGAAATGGGGAAGCCCTAAATTTTAGGGCTCGCCTCGTTCGGCCCTAGGGCCGAACCAGTCACCGACGTTGGCAGGTTTGCCAGCGTCAGCCGACCAGCGACCGGCATCGGTCACTAACCTGTTGATGTTGGTCACTAAGTGACCGATGTCAGTTAGGTGAGTGCCATCGCTAGCACGCTAACCAATGTTGGTTGGCCTCCTAGTCAAAAGAGGAATGAAAAAATGTTTAAGTTGAGGGGTCAAAGTTACACCAAGGGCTTCTTAGGTGTTGGGTCAGGCATAAAGAGTGAAATAGAAAAACAAAATTTAACATGAGATTGACTTGGGTGGATGTAGGTGAGGCTGACTTTGATGTTGCGGGATCATCTCTCGACATTATTGATGTAGATGTGTGGAGGGGTGACAGTCGATGAGTGGGCACAAATGAGTGCAGTTGGAATCGACGAGTTGTGATGCTACTACAGAGTAGCATGGGATGTGAGCTTGATAGTGGTGTTGATCGAGTGGTGGGATCATTCCACCAACACTTTTCATCTACCCACAGGAGAGATGATGGTCACAGTTGAGGATGTGTATCAAATTTTGTGGCTGTTAGTACACAGAGCAGACCTTTATGCGTGCTTGAGAGAGGTGCATGATATTCATATGGTTACGCTGTTTGGAGAGCATGTCACTGAGATGAGCTACCACTCAACGAGTTTTGTGTATGAGCCTTTGTACACTATAGATGAGGACGCACATTAGCTAGCGGTGTTGATGATGATAGGCATCATGGTGTATGCATTGCCAGATGCAGAGGGCGACAAGTTTCTGGTCACTATGACCAGAGTTTTGATAGATATGTTAGAGCAGCAGACAGTGTTTACTTGGTGCCTATGTTTTTGGCCCAGGTGTATAGAGAGTTGTGGGGTATCAGTTAGTGGCGATGATACAGCTTGTGCATGGGCCACCTGCTACATTGCTGGGCCTATGAGCATTTAGTGGTTACCCATCCTCTTGGCCTCCTAGTGGTGATTTTGGCTAGCTTCAGGGTCAGATTCAGGTGGTGGCATGAGGTGATGGCACAGATGCGGGTAGACAGAGTGGTCAGAGACATTGACCACTATAGAGGGGTACTAGAGGCCCTGATTCCTGCAGACATCATCTAGAGACCATACTTGGTTTATCCAGCATTCAGAGACTAGGGAGAGTAGCTGGATGGAGTGCAGAGCCTGAGATGGGTTAAGGGCAAGTGAGCCAGTGAGCTCGAGAGAGTGCCAGTAGAGAGAGTGTGGTGCCAGTACAGGCTGCTACATGATGTACCTCTCGCATTCCCACTATACAGATGGGATGACATTGAGGCACCACTCCAACTACCAGAGGAGATAGAGGGCCTAAATTTTGAGGAGTTATTAGCAGGACCTAGGGTGGCTAACCCAAGTTATACAGAGGCCTGCACGGTGTGGTGGGTAGGGTAGTACACAAGTTTATAGGTAGGACCACAACCAGATCCATAGGCCATTACGAGGGAGTGGGATATAGCCCATGAAGAAAGGGACACCGTGTGGCAAGAGAGGGATGCGGCACAAGCCCAGGTCACAATTTTATAGGGACAGCTAGTAGGGGTTATAGGGCAGTTGATAGAGATGACGAGTCGAGTGATAGTGTTGACAGGTTAGGTCACACTGCTATAGGGACAACTCATCGTAGCCCAGGCACAAGTAGTGGCAGGACAGGTTTTGAGAGGACAGGGTTCGATGCAACAGCCATCACAGCAGCTGGCATTTTCACAGGGGCTAGGACAATCGACATCGATGCAGCTAGGTCAGCCATAGCCATAGGGGTCAATACAGGGCACAGCAGCAGGACAGATGGGTCCACTGTAGACTGTATCTCTAGTTAGATACAGTGATGCACTGGATGAGATCACATATTATGAGAGGGCCATCAGGGGTTTCCCTCAGATACAGTGATACTTGGAGATGAGGGTAGAGCAGAGCTGATAGTGGTCTATGTCTTGAGCAACAGCTTCTAGGTCTCATAGACAGCACAGATCAGAGGGGGGAGAGGATACAACATCCTCCCAGCCACTGCCACTGCCACCATAGCCACAGCCTTGAGGGCAGACCTTGAGATTTATTTTTGATGTATATACTAGCCTGTGAGCCATTGATGTGAGATGTATGAGAGAGAGACAGAGGCACAGATTTGTGTGATTGTAAAAACTATTGATATATATATATATATATGATGAGATATTTGATCATGGATGTGTTTATGAAAAATGTTGTGGATGTGTTTGTATGTTATTTTGACTTGATATATGTTTAGGATTATGGTGCTGAGATTATGGTGTTTATATGATGATGGATGTATGATTAAGATTAAAGATTAATGATTAATGATATGGATGAAAATGATTTATGTTAATGATTATGAAAATATGTAATTATTTGTGATGTGATTGGCAGGTGACAAAAGAATGTGATGGAAGAAATGCGATGAAGGAATGGGATGAAGGAATGGCCGAGCTAACCCTAAAAGACCCCATGCCAACTGAGTGCTGCCTACATAGCCCCTGTCGTTAGGGCCTCAAGCCAATGTAGTTCTCCCTAAAAGGGAGGAATGGTCAAAGGGAAGGAATTGGTCTTGGTCAAGGTCAAGGTGAGGAGAAGATGATGTTACAGCCTTTTCCAAATGGTGTATTCTGTAACATTAGTGAGTGGTCTTTCATCCCTAGCAATTTTCCATATTCGTGATGGATGTATGCTAAAAAATGAATTGAAGTCTATTTATGCTTCAGCAAGTATTGGTTTATGCTTAACATAAATTGTGTCAGGTCGATAGTTTTCATGTGTATTGGTGTCCATAGAAACTATGTGAAAAGGACAATGATGATGTTGGTGTCATGATGTCATGTTGAAAATGTTGAGGTTGGCAAAAAAGCTTGGTTGAATGTGACCAAAGTGTGAAATATAAGTGAAAGGTGAATTGCTCTTTCATTGACAAGGACCAAAATGATGGCATAGGTAGGGGTTGTTAGAACAAAGAGTCCCATTCATGTATTACGTCGTTGACCACGGTTGATGTTAGAGAAGTAATCGAATCACTTGACGTTAAGTGAGCTTGAAGTCCCTTGAGTATGTTGGGGTGATAAGTAGGAGAGGAGGGAGTAACCCATTTGTGGTAGGAATAACCTTGCCCCTTGTATAGGTGACCCAAGAACGACTATAGGCATGTCCATGACTTGATAGCTTGTCAGTCTTTTTTTTTGATGGTGAACTGATCGATGCGAGAAGTCCACATAGGGATGTTGTCTTGCTTGGGTGGTCATATATGTGAAGCTGATCGATGCGGGAAGCTTCAGGAAAAGAGGTGTTGTCTGTAGCAAGAGTTAATCATAGCCATCCTTCGAGGGAGTGGTCTATATTTTGCTTTATAGATTTGATAAGTTGGCTTAACTATCCTTCAAGGGAGCAATCTAGTAATACAACAATTATGTAGCTGTCCTTCGAGGGAGCAGTCTACATTTAGAGAGTTTTATGACCTGGTAAGATATGTATTGATATAATTGTTGATTGAAGTTTAGCCATGGATGAGCCTATTGAGGTTTAAGGGTTCCCTTTTATTAGGACAAAGCATTACTACTTGACAAAAAAAAGGGTTGACAGGACTTGTTTAGGGAATAGGGTTGAAAAGAATAGGGATTAAGAGGACGGGGTTGCTCAAGGGATGAGCTCAAGTAAAACATCAAGTGATGAATACTCGACTAACAGAAGAATG
The DNA here is from genome assembly GCA_037957365.1 of Torreya grandis. Lineage (NCBI taxonomy): Eukaryota > Viridiplantae > Streptophyta > Pinopsida > Cupressales > Taxaceae > Torreya > Torreya grandis. The sequence goes on along the minus strand of JARHVA010002532.1, from coordinate 1,196,502 downwards.
GTCTTGGACGCAAGGCATAATAGGGGCTCAAGGTTCTGATAACTCCCTAGGCCATGTTTGTGTAGTAAGGTTTGAGTCAATTAGGAGCAAATTTGGCCCATTTGCCTCTTTCCAAATTGGTCATGATGATTGATGACGGTTTGAAGAAGTGATAAGTGTTTGGTTGGTTGATGTTGGATGATTGAAGTTTGGTCAAGGTTTGGTTGATGTTGGTCGAGGTCATGATTAAAAGATTGGTTGATGATTGGTCGAGACTTGGTCGATGTTTGGTTGAATGTCTGGTCGAAGTCAAGATTAAAAGATTGGTTGATGATTGGTCGAGACTTGGTCGATATTTGGTTGAATGTCTGGTTGAATGTTTGGTCAAAGTTAGGATAAGGTTGGATTCCCCCAGTCACTTAGGGAGAATATTGGATAGACTGGTCAAGGTCGGTTGAGGCTTAGTGGTCAGATGGACTGTGTTGATATCAAATAATGGGGTCAAAGGTAGCAAAGGGACCATAGTCTGGCATGGAGATCCCAATTTAGGTGATGAGGTTTGAGAAGCATGGGTCGGTGTTGATAATTTGTCGAAGAGGAGGTCGAGAGGATCCTTGATGAGAAGGGTATCCTTTTTTTGGTGTTGATGAGTGACAGCTTTAAGAGCACAACAATGTTCAGTGTCATGTCCCGAAGTGTGGTGATAGTGGCAAAATTTAGAGCTGTCGAACCAAGATGGCCTTGATTCGAGAGTTGATGAGTGGGGTGGTGTTGAAGGTTTATTGATGATGTGGTCAAGAAGAAGGGTGTCATTCCATAGACATTGGTGAATGGCAACCTTGAGGGCACAACAATGCTCAGTGTCATGCCCAGGCATGCGATGATATGCACAAATGTGAGTGTCGTTGAACCAAGGCAGTTTTGGTCTGAGAAATTGATATGGTTTAAGAGGTGGGAGATTGATGTGAGAGAACTATAATAATTGCCGTAAAAGCAAGGCATAAGAACTTGCTAACGGGTCTAGATGTTTTTTTACAGTGGGGGTTGATGACTTTGGTTTGAGAGGCGTAAGAGGCATAGGTCGATGGTTTGGAGGAGATATATGTCTAAGGGGTTGAGAGAGTAATGGAGGTGACTTGCCTCTATGAAGTATGGGAGTAGGAATAACTCCTATGAAAGTGGACGGATGCGGGCCCAAGATTGAGGGTAATGGGGAAGATGGGGGACGAGTCCTCCGATGTGGTTTAGTGGCCTTCTTTCGTTTGGGTTGAGAGCCACCATTGCGAGAGGCGATGTTAGATGCAGGTTTGAGTTCATATATGGATGGAGGCGAGTGAGATGTAACAATCTCAGGGAAAAGATAAGAGGAAACCATGACTGGGTCTTCCTCAGTCAAAATGGGTGAAGAGACTAGGTCTTCTCTTGGTGGAGAAGAAATAAGAGAGTACGGCTCCTCAAGAGGTCAAGAGGCAGAGATGATCATGCCTTCTGCTTGTGCTTGAGGAGTAGGCAGGGTAAGGTCTTTGAATGAAGGTAGGGCTAATGGCATTGGCATGGTCAAGGCGTCCTCCAGTATAAAAAGGTAGATGGAGGACTAATAGGAGAAGAAAGTTCTTCATCCTGTGATAGAGGAGGTTAGTCAAGGACAAGAAGCAAGATAGTGTTGATTGTGTGAATATCATGGTCTTGGGGGTCATTGATTGTGATTTGGATGTTGTTTTGAGTAGGAGGATGGTTCGGGAATGGTTATTTGAAAATGTCGATGTGTTGGTTGGGTGGGGCATTTGGGTTATCTAAAATAAGATCCCCCTTGTCGATCATGTCTTGGATGATGTTTTTGATAGTTCAGCAATTATCGATGTCATGGCTGTGGACGCGGTGAAAGTGACAAAAATCGGCCTCCCTATACCATGTAGGGATGGCTTTTGAAGGGTTGAATTGAGGTGGTCAGATTGGAGGGAGATTGAGGACCCCCTACTTAAGTAGTTTTTCCAAAACAAAAAGCGTATGATTCTCCAAGTAGAGTATATGAACGTTGGATGTACCATTGTTGGAATTGTTTGGTGATGCTTAGAGATGTAGAAGGTTGAGAGTAATTAGTTATCATCGAGGATGGTGATCTAATGACCACAGTGTTGGCCACTCCTTTGGATTTAGAGTTGGCAGAAGAAGAAGGTCTGGAAGAAGGGTCATTGGTTTTTGCATTGGTATTACGCAATTTGACCTTATCCTCTTCAATGGCACAGAGTTCAAGCTTTCGAGCCATGGTGAAAGCTTCATCGAAAGTGCAAAATGTCTAAATCTGCAAGGTAGAAGAGATGGGCCTGGCACATGCTCGAGAAAAGAGCTTAATGAGCTCAGGTTGAGGCAAGGAGAAGGAGAGCTGGTTAATCAAGCCTCTCCAACGGGTGACAAAATCGACTATTGATTCGTCATTGAATTGCCTAATGGAGTAGAGGTCTGTGATTGAGACTTGTTTGGTGATGTTGATTGAGAAATGGTCAAGAAATAATTGGGCAAGTTGAATAAATGAAAAGATAGAATGTCTGGCAAGAGAACTATACCAGTCAAGGGTAGGGCCAGCAAGCGACATGGGAAACGTGCGTAAAAGTAACGCATCGTCATGCGCTATAAGGTAACATGCATGTCTCAATGCCCGTAGATGTTGTTGCAAGTCCTCCTTACTCTGGAAGTGAGTAAATTTAGGAAGCTCCCATTGGTTGGGGTATGGTCGAATAGGGATAGAAGGATGGATCGGCTCGTTGCAAATTTGCTCATACGAGAGAGCATTACGTGAACCAGAGATAGAGGTCTCAAGACTAGACATTTTATCCATCAACATTTTAATGACGTCTACTGATGGATTGACAGATGGGGTGCCCCCTAGGTTGTAGGGCGCTTGAAAAAGGCTAGAGGAGGCATACGACGTAGTTGGTTGCGCTTGTGGGGGTGCAACGTATGTATAACTAGTCGCAGGGATAGATGTGGAGGTTAAAGGTGGTTGGGTCATAGAAGTAGAAGGTATAAGTTGACTAGATACTGCTAAAGGTGGTTGCGTGATGGCACTGGTAGAAGGATAGGTTGGCACTCCTGCATATATGGGTGTAAGAGTGTATGGGGTCGAGATAATCAAGTTTTGGTATGATGTAGAACTTGGTTGAATTGCATGTTAAGGGGGTAATGGAACCCCAATGGAGGTCAGTCTAAAAATAGATGGGGAGGCCAAACTTTGCATATTGGCCATGGTCGGGATAACGCTTGAGGCAAAAGACTGGGTAGCGGATGGTGTTAATGTCATCGCCGCTTCACCCGAAAGGTCTCGCATTGGGTTTCTCACGAGATAGTTTTGGAGGGTTGTGACGTTGAGGTCCAAGAATCTTTTGAAATCTTGGTCCCCTTCAGGGATGATGGGAGTTAGGGTCGGGGTCGGTCTTGTAGGATTTCTTTCAGTCTCTGAGTGGAACTCCATGATAGGATTGGTTAGGGATGAGAGAGCATGGTCAAAAAGAGGGTCAGGTTCTAGAAACTGTGTGTTTTCAGTTTCAAAAACTCAGAATGAGGTTTTGGCAAAAAAAAGGGTCAGGTTTTAAGTTGCTGTTTTGAAAAAAAGGACTGTGACAGTGACTGACGTCGGTTAAAAAACTGATGTCGGTGAGATAAGATGGCCGACGTCGGTCATATAATCGATGCCGGTGGAAGAAGGTGGCCGATGTCAGTGGTAAAGCTGATATTGGTGACTGTGGTTTCCAAAAACTCAAAAAACTTGAAGATTCTTGAAAAAAAAGAAGAGAACGTCCTCACTAGCTCAAAAAACTAGATAGGAACAGAAAAATAGAGAGAGACAGATAGGCCCTAAGCGTTAAATCCTAAGAATCAACTTTTTAGAATCCTGTGGCTTATGCCTTAAAGTGATGTTTGAGAGGTTCGCTAGTAGAAGGGTCCTAGAAGAGGTAGTCTATGGATGGTTTCAGGTATGTTTAGGCACTCAAGAAGTCTGGGTTAGGTTCCGTACATGGCCTGGTGCTAAGGAGCAAGCTCCCCTCACTTCACGATTCCAGTGGTTAGCTGGTCTCGCTTAGCCAAAATATACTTTTCCTATAGATTAGACTCTGCCAGAGAATAACGTGGGCTTTCCCCTTGGTGATGAAATCCAAGTGAGATCGTCAGGAGGGGTAAGGTATCCACTGGGGGATGAAATCCCAGTCGGGCCTTGTCTCAGGTAAGTTTGATGTTTGATTTGTGCACGTGGTTTAGGTTGTGTAACATAAAGTGGACTAGATTAATTCAATATGTGGTTTGTTAATTACTAAGTGTGGTCTAAGAAATGCAAGCACAAGCAGAAATGAAATGCAATAAGTTTTAAGCCCAAGTCAAAATGTGAAGTTCGGATGAAAACAGGTTGAGAAAGGGTTGAAGGATATGATTTTTGACTAGTCTAGAAGTGCAAGAAAAGAAAAGAAAAGTTCTTTTTATTCCTGCTTATAATGTCGTTTAGAGGAAAAGAAAGAGGTAAAAAGGGAGGATCCTAATGCACCCTATATGAAAAAAGAAGAAAAGGAACCCAAGGAAGGACCTAAGGGTCCCACTGGGCGTGCCAGAATGTTTTTATGCTAATTCGCTTTCTACATTCAAAGAGAAGAATAAGAAACTAAGAGAAGGTCAAGGATTGTGTGTACCTAGATGTAGTCTGCACACTATAATCTAGATGTTGTGAGAACTCCTCTTTGGCTGTGGAGGAATGACACCTGCAAAGAAAAGAGACTTGGACAAAAGAAGGCATTAAATAAGGAGATGGTGGGTTGCCAAGTGAAAGCTTGATCCCAGAAGTATGAATACTTCTTTAAGGGATATCAACCCACTAGTCAATAAAAAGAATGTCTGATAAATAGCAAAATGTTAAAAGACTGAAAGTGATAAAAGATGGAAATGAAAAGGAAGCAAAGGCTTACCTAAGAGATGTTGTCAGACTGGTCATAGTCACCGGTGTCGGTGGTCCTACCAGCGTCGGTTGTTGAGGTTTACCGACGTTGGTTAGTCTACCGACATCGGTTGGGGAAATGGCTGGCATCAGTTAGGGCAGCTAGCTTGGACGGGGTCTGGTCAGGGTTTTGGTCTATTTGAGTAGTCTGAGACAAAGTTTTTGGCTTGGTTGAATGGTCTAGGGTCTGGGTCTGAGAGTCTAGTTGAATGGGCAAAGTGTATGGTCTGATAGAGGATAGAGGCAATAGGGAGATGGAGAAGTAAAGATTCAGGTCTGGCTTGGTTAACAGTCTGGTTTGGAGAGAGGGAGTGTTGAATCTAATTCATAATACATAGAAGCAAATGACTAGAAAACACAAAAAACACACAGATAGTATACTTACTTGTGCCTTGTTGAAGGTGTGCTACTGATGATTCCCATACCTGCTGTTGATGTAGCCTGTGTGGAGACCCTGTTGCTAATGGAGAACCCTGAAGCTATTGCTGCACCTGAGGGAGAGAGTGAGAGGCTTCGCTGAGAGATTTGGTAGATTGACAGATGGTCGAAGATTGAAGATTGAAGGATTCGTGATTAGCTCCCTAGATTCAAAGTTTTGTGATTCGTCATTAGAATTTGTGATTAGCCCTAGATAGGGTCTAGAAGTCGGTTTAAGTAAACCGATGTCGGCGATCCCGTCGGCATCAACTGATAGTTGACCGACGTCAGCGGGTGCAGAATGAGTAAAAGGCCTAGCAAGCCCGTTCTACATCCACCAGGTGCATAATCAGTTGGAGATATGTCGAAGGTAAGGATAAATACGCATGAGAGTTGGTTAGGCAGCTGGAGAGGAGTAGGAATAGGTTTTGGGTGAGTCATAGGGTAGGAAATGGTCCAAGGCAAGGTGTCCTAGGCAAGGTGTCATGGGTGATGTGTCAAAGGAGGGGGGATTAATTCAAAATAAGTTTATTATTTTAAATTAGTAATTGCATGGTTAGGAATGGGTTAGGAATGGACCAAGGGGGGAAAGACCAAGGTTAGACACGATTTCGGTGTCTACAAGTGTCTTTGAGAAAACATATTGAAAAGGCTAAAAAATAAATAGACAAAGGTATAAAGCTTAAAGGAGCATCAAACATTCTTGATGAATTGATGACCTCTCAAAATCCATCAAAAAGGAAATTTAGTCTTGGTTATTAAAATGGAAAAATTCACATAACCATTACATATACTAAGTTATATGAAAATTTCAAAGCAGAAGGATTAGGAGCAAAGAAAAGGAATGTCTCTAGAGATACAAATAAAATAGTAACATTGTTGATGAGAAGGCTAAAGGAGAAAATAAGATTAAGGAAGGGAAATAGAATAACATGTCCATCTCTACAAACTCAAGGAAGATGTAGAAAACAAAGGCAACTGATGTATATAGTTACACAAGAGTGAGAGATTTGAATAATTCAAATTTAAGAATAATTCCCTATCTTGCACAAAGAAAATCTATGATGAGGTATTCCTCATCTTTATATGGTTATTGTTATAGTTATAATCATTTTGGTCATAAGGCTAGTAATTTTAGAGTTTTACCTATAAGGAGAACCAATGTTGTAATCACAAATTCATTTTCACCCTTTTTAGATGCAAATGTAATGTGTTATAATTTCAATAATTTTTGTCACATAGCTAAACATTATAGAACAAGCTTTATAAGATCAAAAATATAGATTAAGAAGAAAGGCATGCCTCCCAATGTGAACAAAGGTTCACAAGTCTCTAAAAAAGGAAAAAACAAGACATTTAAGAAACCCAAGCATGTATGGAAAGTGAAAGATCAAGCCATGATGGAAAATTCTATAGAGGTTGGAGAATGTCAAGAGATCTCAATGTCTGCTCATGTTGAAGATGAAAAGACCAAGCTCAAGGAGAAAACCAAGGTGTTGGTTGAGGATATTTCTAAAGTGATTACATATTCAAGTGAACATCTTGCTATTGTTGAGCAACTTTCATGTAAGGAACATCAATTTTTTGTGCCTAGTGATGAGATTCTAAGCTGTAAGGAAGATTCATCAAAAGAAAAGGTATGTCATGAATTCATGTTGTTTCCATGTATTGTTAATCTAACTATAGATTAAAATGAAAACATTGTAGTGGATGATCATGTTACTTATCTTAATCCTAAGAAGAAGAAGAAGAAGAAGAAGAATAAGAAGAAGAAGAAGGAGAAGAAGAAGTATAACCAAAATTAAAAGATGATCAAAGAGGAGAAGGAATATGAGGAGTTATGGGCAACTCATAATTTCACATTATTCTAAGAAATTGTGAAGTAAGGTGTCTCTATCTATGCTTCTTAAGAGACCCCTTTTAGTGGAGAATAGAGTGATGTCTACTAAAAATGAGAACTCAACGAGGTTATGATGATGACTTGATCAAATCAAGTCAAGTGATGTGTTTGTAGTGTCTACAAGGATAAAATGAGTGCTTCAATATGACATAATGAGGTTGTTAGAGTAAATATCATATATATTTGTTTTATATATTCATTTGGAATAAAGGTTCTAATGAAAGAAACCCTTGAAATTATGTATCTTGGGTTGTGCAATGAGGTGGGTCACCAAACTCTGAGAAAATGTGTAAAATGATGATATACATATGTTAAATGGAGTTATGGTGTGATATAGGTAGTACCTTGATGAAAAGATGGAGCATGGATTTAGGGAGAGCTAACTTAGAAAGCATGAATGGCTTGATAAGCTATGCATAGTGTAAGGGGGAGATAGAAATTTTAGTCTGTTAGGATCAAGAAGGCTCAGAGTAAAGGAGATTTGTAATTGGTTAGGTAATAAAATCATATGACTATATAGTTAATATTGAGATACAAGGTTAGTAAGACTACATGGTATCTCCTACATCATATCAATAGATATTAGTGATAAAGCATAAGTATAGGTGGAGGATCATAAATTATTTATTAATCCCTAGAAGAAGAAGAAAAATGACAACTCAGGTATGCTTACTTTTGAAAATTTATAGTGAGTTAATGGTTGCATATTCTTGGACAAAATCATTTATTTGATAAAGGGGTCAAGAAAAATTGGACAAATAGTGAGAAAGAGTCCCTTTTCTATTGATGACAAAGGGGGAGAAAAAGAGAAAATGCTTTCTACAAAAGTTTGGAAAAAAGTGTAAATGTTAAAGAAGTAGAAAAAGTGTCCAAGTTGAGTATTAGGCAAATGTGTCATTGCCTAAGGGAGATAAAGTTTAGTATGAACATCTTCAGTTCATACTCATCATAATCTAATGCAAGTTATGTCAGAAAAGGAGTAGAATATTAGAATATCAGAGCATTTAGTTTGACATCAATGACAAAGGGGGTGATTCTTAGAAATATGATTGTCATTGATGTCAAAAGGGAGATCATTGGCATTATGGATGTCATTGATGCTTAGGGATGAATATGGTGATTATAAGATATGAAATAGATCTTATAAATAATTCAAGGATGATTGGAGTGCTTGTGTGCGTGATTAGAATTGATCTGGTTCTTCATATTGATCATCTAGACATTTTAGGTCTATGATAGGAAAATTTAAGAAGGCAATTTGTTGATGTCACCATTACCAAATGTAGATGAGTCTAGGCAAGTTGGTCATATGGTTTTGATAACATTAGTCCCTAGCTATTATGTGCCATATTTGAAGTCATGTAATGAAGTGCAGTTGAAGATATGGGGATGCAAAGTTAGCTACTTGGATAGAATTGACTAAGTTTATATACTTAGCTGAATTTGAAAAAGGAATAAATAGATCCAAGTAAGCATATTAATGATGTAAATATTTTCACACATGAAGGTGTTAGGAGAAAATGATCATATGGGTTTGTTTATTATTATGCCTAGTTTATATGTGTTGAATCACAAGTCATGAAATATATCATGACAAAAGATATGTATGAGCAAATTTGGGCTCCTAGACATTTTGACAATGTTTTCCCATAGTCAAATTTGCAAGTTGTAAGAAAAATTTGAGAATGCATTTTTATGATGTCATATCTTACATATATGAATACTTTAGGAGAAAATGATTATATGGATGGAATCCCTTATGTATGATAATATTATATGTTAAATTTCAGGTCATGTGACTAAGTGCAACAAGAGTTATGCAAATACAAAGTTAGCCTTCTAGGAATATTGAAATGGTCCCCATACTTAGTCAAATATGTACAAGGTCCTAAAAAGTTGTCATGCTTTTAAAAAGACCATTTATGGGCATTTTAAATGGAAACAAATAGAAGATCTATTATGGTTTTTTTCATGAGAATCTTAAATATATGGTTAGTAGATTCAAATGAGAAGAAATGAGCTTAGAATTGAATTATCTTTGCTCTCAAACATTATAGGGTTTCTCAATTAAACCCTAAGGGTTTAAGTCATGGAATAAATAGACATTTTATTTTTTGAAGTTAAATAGATATAGCCATGACTTGATAACTTAAGTTATAACTTAAGTCCTTGTCATCATTGTGAAACCAACCCCTTTGACCTAGTAATTACTGGCTTAAGCAAATGTTCTAAGACTTTATATTTCCTAAGTCCTCAAATTAAGATTTGTCCTAATCTCAATTAATGGTTAGTGGTTAATTATATGCTGAAGATATAATATAGAGTATGAAAATCAATTTGTCAAAGGCACCTCCAAGTAAATGTTTTTGTGACAAGTGTCACAATCTAGAGCTTGCACAATAATTCTATGGAGTAGTTTTAAGTCAAAAGGTTAATGAGTAATGTGAGATTGCCAAGTGTCTCAATAGAAAAGAATTGATAATAATGTGTAGAAGTCATGTACTAATTCCAAGTGTCATATTATTGAGAGCTAAATAGAGATAAAGATTGAGCTCATCAAAATATCTAACGGTGAGTGGATAATTATGCAAAATAGATCCAATAGAGTGAGTGGACTCAATGGGATAAAGTGCTCAAGGTTTATCAACACATAGCAAGTTAAAGACTAAGCATGTTTAAGAATATTGACAAAGTGTAAGTGTTCTAAGGACTTAGGAAGTAGTGAGATAGGATAAATAGCTTGATGTTTAACATCAAGATAGAAGTAAAGATCATGCTATTTTTAAAATCTAATGATATGTGGGAGCTCACATTAGAAAGATCAATAGATGAATTTTAAATTTTAATAGTTAAAGTCCAAATGTGTATAACAATTAAATGGAGTGCATAAGCCTATCAAATATTGATCAAATAGATGTATTTTAAATTTAAGTATATTAAATGAGGATCATTGGATCATGGTGTGAAAGATAAGATCAATGGTTGATATTTAACGGTCTATTCATTCCAATGGTTAAGTGGTGAGACATGCAAGAACTTAAAGTTAAGCCATAAATAATGACATAGATAATGAGTTAGATCATGTTGATTGATATAAATTGTGTAACAAGGCATGTGCATTAAAACTAGAGACTGATATTTGTTAAAGATAGTAATGAGACCAAGAATAATGAAAGTGGTGCATGAGTTCAAGATATGGGAAACTTGTAGTTTAAGATATAATGAACTAAGTCTAGAATAGGGCATGATGTGATACAAACTAAGTATGAACATAGAGAAGGAGATTGACCTAGATAAAATGGACACACACACACACACACACACACACACACACACACACACACACATGCCATATAGGATACAAGAATAATTTGTTGGTATTATTTCATACAAATTAATATAGAAACATGAAGATAGATATGTAGAGAGGATGAGTTATTTTTGATGAATTATGTCAAACATAAAATATAGAGACACAGAGGAGCAGAGTAAGAGAGAGATGAAGTGTGTCAAATAGAGATATATCTAAACATAGAAATAGAGGGGTAGAGAGAATAAATGCACAAATAGATAATGTGTAAAGCATTAGCATTTATAGACTAGACCTATAATAGAGAATACAAATTGGATTATTTTATGAATCAACATTGTACTTAGAGTTTTAGCTCTATAGACATCTAATTAGATGGTGCCAGAAGACAAGTTGAGTTGGTGTTCAATTAGGGAATTGTTGTCTCCTTAGGTTTGGTGCCCTTAAAAATTATAACTAGTGAGGTTTAGTTGAGTTGGTCTTAAAAGTATAGCTAATGAGGTTTGCCAGTGAGGATTTGAATTGCAAGGTTAGATTAGAATAGTAGTTTATGGAAGCTATTCTTATCTTCATTTTCCCCTTTGGGTTTTTCATATATAAATCTGGTGTCATGTGAATTTTCATGTATGTGATCTTTTTGGAGGTTGGTGCTCTTTTTGGGGTTAGTGCCTCACAAAAATATTGTGTTGTCATCAAATTATGCACCCTAGGACATTCTATGAAGCTCTTTTAATTTGATGCAACATTGAATCATCCCTCAAGTCTGTGGGAAATTGTAAGAGAGATGAGTCTCTAAGATTGAAAAGGGCTAGCTCCCTAAATTATTCTCTAAGTGTCTATCACCTAATCTAATGCTTGTTCATGAAAAGAGTTAAGAGTTTACATAAAATAGAAACTATGCTAGAGAAGTGATCCACCAAGAATATATCCCATTGACTATCACACCTCTACTAAGTAAAACTACTTTCTAAGACTAATTCCATGCATGGAAAGATTTTAACATAGTGTTTCAATGTGAAGGTAACATGATTGAGACAATCAACAAGATACTTAACCTAAGGGGTAGATTACACACCATAGATACAATTACATACTTGAAAGAGAGTTTAGTGCATTTAAAACACTTCACATGACATGTTAACATTATAAATTTTATTCAAACATAAAGGATCAAGGTAGTAAGGATGATGCTATCACTTGGCTCAATTATACATCACTCACATACTCAAATAAAAGTTCACAAACTTAGAATTGGTCTTGTATTAAATGGTCAAAATCAAAGTGCAATGTAATTTTAGTAGGGATTCACCATACCAAAAATGTGGTCCCCCTACAATAGAAAAAATGTATTAATTTATATAACTTTGAAGAAGAGGTAGAGAAGAGAAGTTGAAAAGGCATAAGGACACGTGTCATCAATATGAAGATCAATTACAAATGCATGAGAGAGATGGATGGGGTGAGCCATGTCATCTTAGGAGGTTTAATTGTCTAAAACAAGTCATGAGAATGATGGAAAGTAATATAAAACCTTTAAGAGTGTCACATGAAACTGTTTCTATCAAAGATCATCCATGAGAATTAAAAAATGAAAATAATGAAGCTGACACATAACATTGATAAGGGGGATGGAATGGGTCAGGGGATGTAGTCAGTTGGTCAGGTATTTCCATTGCAGCTTTGCCGGTCAAGTGTTTGAGTCCCCCTTGGCCCCGTGGTACCGGTATTAGTCGTGTCTAGCCAGTGGTGCCAGTCACCTTAAAAAGTTTACCCAGATTTAATAAAGTGAGAGATAAGGGGGATGGAATTCATGATGACAATTATAAAATGTTCTTTCTAACTACTAGCTATCCTCCAAATACCTATAGTTGTCAATTTTTTAGAAGTAGTGACTTGAACCATTAACCTATCCATTTTTCTTGCTTTGTCTACACTAGATGCTTGAGATTCAAACATTTGTTACCTCCATGTCTACTCTCATTTTCCTACCAATTCTTTTGAATAGTAATAACTATTCTCCATAGTTTAAAAATGACTTTCTATTCACCATCATCTTTATTTGAATAACAATGACTATTCTCAAACAATTTTCCCAAACATTTCCTTTGGCCTTTTTGTTTGGTCCTCTTTGTTGTGGAGAGGAACCCTTCAAAAAACTATGGAGGACACTTCCTTGAGAAAAGTACCATTTTGGGAAATTGTTTTGGGCACTTTCTCTAAAATAATTTGGCACTTTTTTCCTTTGAACTTTTTATCTCATCACTTTTTTCTCAAAGAATTCATGCAGGCTATCTTTCCAAAAGAATTCTTTCAAAAAATTTGTTTGGCCCTTCGAACTTTGTGAAATGAACCATCTAGAATGGACCCTTGATCAAAAAATACCCTTCAAAAACTTTGTGGAGGACCATTTCAACTACAAGGTACCCTTCAAAAAAGTTCAAAGTACCCTTCAAAAATTCTACTTTGTCCATTTTCATGCAAAAGAACCCTTCAAAAAAGTTGAATTGGACCATTCAAAAGGAAAAAGTACCCTTCAAAAAATTTGTAAAGTAACCTTTATCTTTGAAAAGATATATTTTGGAAAAATGTGTAGGGTAACTACTTGGAGACTTATCCTTTAGAAAAGTTGTAAAATACCTTTTAGAAAAATTGAAATGATCCCTTCAAAAAAGTTGAATTGGACCGTTTGAAAGGAAAACACCCTTCAAAATTTTTGTTTATGGCATCCTGCTTGAAAAGTGCCCTTCAAAGAAGTTGTAAGTTTCCTTTGAGAAGTTTGTCTCAAACAAATTGTCTAAAAGAATTTGATACTTTCTAAAAAATAAAACTTAGTCAAAAAATAAAAGACCTGAAAGATTAATATTCATAGGCTTTGGTAAAAGACTGAAACCAAACTTTTTGAAAGAAATAACACTTGGTATTTTTTCACTAAGGCTCAATGAAAAATACTCCTTCCAAAGGAAATTTTTGAATACTGTACTTGGCCAAATTTTAAGATGCATTCTTGGAAATAAAATTTGACCAACATCCTTGGTGATCCCTAGGTATGACATACCTAATATGCCTAAGACCAGTTGCCTAAATCTCTGCATTGGCATGGATTCATGCATATAGGCACCTAAAATGACTTGAATAGACCTTGGATTGACCATAAGATAATTGACATTACACAAGACACATAAGGGCAAAGACACACACTAAAAAAAAGGAAGAAAATACACCTACTTTAAAAAACACTTAGGGAACACAACAAAAAACCAAAACTAGACTAAACACACACACCTATGCTACTATTTACAAAATAGACCTGCAAGGACTAATAATAGAACTTTAGATGTATCCCATTCATAGGGATATGCAATTATTCTCTATTCATGTTGTTTAGCTGAAAGGAGTTGCTTTACTTGCACTTGTTAATGATATAAGGGCCACTCCACAAAGCATCAAAATTTGTATATCTACCCGATTTTGTTCTATCCTCATCCCATTTTAGAATTAAGTCACTTTCCTTGAACACTCTTGTACTTGTTTTTTTGTCAAATTATTTCTTCATGAGTACTTGGTGGTGTTCCATGGTCTTATGTGCATTATCCCTTTCTTCTTGTAGTTACATTAGTTATATCAATCTGATTTCCATTAAAGTATTTTCAAGCATTTCTAACTGATTTGCAAGTCCTAGAGTAGGGAACTCTTGAGAGATAGACAACCTAGCTTCTCTCCCATAAATAAGCACAAAAAGAGAATTACCAATTGATCTCTTATGAGTAATCCTATCAGCCCATAAGGTTATCTTCAATTTGGTGTGCCATGCCCTTTGATTATTCTCCAATGTCCTCTTGATGATCTTGATGAGATTCTTTTTAGTAGAATCAGCCAATCCATTACCTTGAGGGTAATAGTTGGTGAGTTACTCAAGTAAATTCCATTCCTATTTTCCCACTCAAAATTTTTAGCACTTATGAAAGTAAGTGAATTATCAAAAATGATAGTATAGGTAACCCCAAATCTTATTGTGATACTCTCATAAATATCCAAAATTGCATTTTCATTTACCTCCTTCAATGCAATAGCCTCTGCCCACATTGTAAAGTAATAAGTAGCAGTCAATATCCATTTGTGTCTAGCACTTGCTGGAGGGTTGATCACATCAATGAAATCAAGGCCCCATTTCATGAAAGGTTTGCCTAATTGGATAGGATTTAATGAAAAGTCTATAAGTTTCTATTTGCCTACAAAGAAGGCACATTCAAGACACTTCCTAACTGAAGAGTAGAAATCCTTGACAAGGCTAGGACAATAATATCCATCCCTCATTATCTTTGCAGATATTGTTTTTTGGGATAAATGACCTCCATCTACACCATTGTGAAACTTTTCTAGCAAAATTCCAAATTGATCATTTTCAACACACCTTAGTATCACACCATTCACATCCTTATAAAAGAGGATACCATCTACAAGATAATAAGGAATAGTTTGCAATCCAAAATACCTTCTTTGTGACTTGTTAAAACCATTAGGATAATCACCATTTCGGAGGAAACCAATAATGTCTTATGTACAACTTTGAACTGGTATGTGACTAGCTAGTTGGGGATGAGCTTGATTGACCAAGACTTCTTACCTTGGCCCTTGAAGATTTGAAGCTAGATGTTCACACAACCCCTTTCCTCTTACCAATTTTTTTTATCTTGATATCAAAATCATACTCCATTACCTTTGTGTTCCACCCACATCCCTTCTCATTAAGGTCTTTGCTTAGGAAGGACTCTTTGGTGCTAGAATGAGAGACTATGACATGTATTTTGTTATTTTAAACCATGTTTCTAAACATTTTGAACCTTCTTATCATAACTAGAGATTTCTTCTCAACAAACATGTACTTGACCTCATAATATTCCAATCCTTAACTAAATAATGCAATGGGTTATTCAATTTCCTCATCATTCTTTTGCATAAGCATAGCTAAGATTGTGTCAAGGTTAGAAAAAGTGTAGAGTATGAAATTCTTGGAAAATTTTGGATTCAAGAGAGTAGGAGATTGGGTAGTTGCTTGTTTGATTTCCTCAAAAATGTTCTTACCTTCCTTTATCCAAGCAAAAGTTTGGTCCTTCTTGAGCATGGTTGTAATAGGCTTCACCAATGTAGAAAATCCTAGAATAAACCTTCTTACAAAGTTGATCTTGCCTAAGAAACTTTTCAAACCTTTATTATGTAGAGACAAAGACAAGCCTAGAATGACTTCAATCCTTTCATGATCAATAGACAAGCCTTATTTTGACACAATGTGACCCAATAATTTGCCTTAATGAACAACAAAGATACATTTTTTACATTAAGAGAAACTCCAAACTCTTTACACTTCTTAAATAATTGCCTTAGATGTCATGTGGTCATTAGCATCCTTGGAAAAAATATTTATGTCATCAAGGTATACAAGAAAAAACTTATTGATCAAACCTTTAAATGCCATGTCCATTACCCTTTAGAAGGTAGCACCAGTATAAGACAAACTAAAAGGCATCTTTATATATGCAAATGTTCCCCATTTTTTGGTTAATTCTATCTTGAATTGATCCTCCTAATTCACCAATATTTGGTTATAACCAGAATAGCCATCAAGTAGGGAAAAGCATTGAGAACCTGAAACCACTTGCAAAATATGATCCATGGAAGGTAGTGGGTAATGATCATTAAGTAAAACTGTATTTAGATCCCTAAAGTCCACATAGATTATAATCTCTCCACTCTTCTTTCAAATAGGTACAAGGTTAGCTATACAAGTTGAGTGTTTGATAGGAAAAATAATCCTAGGCTCAATCAATTTGGTGAGCTATTTTTTTGTTAGCCCCTCTATCTTGGGATTGATAGGCCTTTGATTTTTCCTAACTAGTTTAGCTCCAGGTTCTAACTCAATGGTGTGATGAGCTAGACCTAGATCAAACCCTTTCAAATCCTTGTATTCCCAAGAAAATATATCATGAAATTCTTGACACAATTCAATGAAGGCTTGTCTTTTAGAAAGAGAACATATCTTACCAATTTTTAGAAGTTTGTCCTTAAATATCAAGATCCTTTCATAGTTACCTTCCTTTGTAGACATGCTTACCCTTTCCTTGCTTCTTTAATTATCTTCATTAAACACATTCTCCAAATTAACTAGCCCTTTGGTATCGTATTTATCTTCAGTTGGATAACTTGTTCTTCATATTGATTATGAAGCTTCTTTTGATTATGTGAAGAAAATTATACTTCATTTTGAAAGAAGTGTACAATGTGTTTATCAATCTCAAACACTTTCCAAGATACTTCATTATTTAGAATAGAAGGTCTCACAATGACTTTGATGTGAGGTTGGTCTTTCTCTTCACTTACATCAAAAACTATATCAAAGTGTTCTCCTATCATAACCAACCTGTCAGCATACTCATTTAAGTCTCTTAGTATAGGTTAGATATTGAAAGCATCAAATTACTCAATTAGATCCCACACCCTATGCCTATAGGACTTAAGTAAAGGGTTCTTGGCTATAGCTTGGTTTTTCACTTGATGTATAATTAATTCTCTATCTCCATATACATTCAAGTTCTTGATTCCCTTTCTCTTTGCCCATTGAGGCCATTAACCAAGCCTTCATATTATACCAAATTGCAAGTATAACTAAAATGGAATGTATATGAAGAATAATAATTGTTCTTTGAAGGATAAAACAACATGACACTAGCTCCTACCCATACCTTTCCTTTAGAGCCATAAATTTTTTTCCCATATCACTTCAAGTTCATGATCCTCATTAGTGAGTGATGGTATAGGAATGTTCTTCTCATGCATAAAATATACTCCTAATTTAGTTTATTTTATGAATGCATAGGGGTCATGCTCATAAGTTTCACTACCATAGTCATCAAGAAAGAGGTTAGAAATACCTTCAAGGGGAAAGGATGTTTCACCACTAATGACACCTTCTTTTTCACTAATTGTACAATTCTTATTTGAACTTGTCTCCACATATGGTTCAATATGGAACCTTGCCAATGGATATGTTTTTATATTTAATTTAATTCCATATCTTGTTCTAAAAGCTAGAAAAGAACAATCAGCTAAAATATATCCTCCAATCCTATCCGTGAAGTCTCTTGACAAGAAAATAGCAAAGTGAACTCAAAGATCAACCACCACAATGTATTTTAGGATAGGGAAACTTGGACAATCATGCATGAATAATTTCAAACCTTTAAGCAACCCCACCATATTATCTAGATTTCCATTAAGCTATAACACACCCTTATTATGAGGCTCATATTTCAGTCCTAATTTATCAACAACCACTTTAGGTATAACTATGGTACTGGCCCCACTATCCACAATGCAATTATGAACCAATTTGTCTCCCACAATGAGTGTGAGGTAAAAAGGTGGAGGATTTTCAGATTTGGTGGATGGTTTTGGGACATAATTAAGTGTGTTGGTAAGGGCTACACCATTATGTTTTGAAACTTGAGGGGTTACATGAATGCTTGAGAGTTGTTCTTGTAGAAGTTCCTTTTAGCCATGCATATGCAATGCTTCCCAAAGAGAAATGCTTGTCTTGGTATTATTCAAAGAGTCAATAATGTTTAAAGGGGAAAAAATCACCTTTTATTGCACTCTTAAAGGCAATGAGGGAGCTTGAACTTGTTGTGTTGGAGGTTTGGTAGCCTTGCTTAGATTTTGACTTTGAGGAGTAGTGTGACTAGTAGGATCTATTACATTGGTACTTGCACTTCATGACCCTGGAGAGATACTACTTGGAATCACTTGTGCTACTAGAATATCTCCTAAATCCATATTTGTATCCCTTTTGTTGGCTACAATTGATATATTTTTATTTAACACAATAGTCTTCTATTTGGAAGTTCATAAAACCAATACTTTGGCCGATACCTTATTCTTGAACATCTCTTTGCATGAGATTTGATTCTTCTAATGTAACATAAGGAGTATCTCCTTCTTGAGATACCAAAGATTTATTACCTTCTCCACCATTATGCATAAATTGACCTTGAGATTTCCCCCAATGATCCAAATGTTCCTTTCCTTGAACCAGATTGGTGTGGATTAGAATAACAACTTTTATGGATGGAATGGAATTAGATTTATAGGTGTTGGGCTGCCTATTGAAACCTTATTGAACTTATCCTCTTTCTTGGTTAGTGTATTGGGGTGGAGGTCTATAGCCTTGTTGAGGATAGTATTGAGGATTAGGTAGAACACTTGCATACATTTGTGTTTTCTTGATCCGGGCTTGCAAAAATTGAATCATCTCATCCTTATCTATAACATCATCTACGTTCTTAGGAGTGGTTTTATTTTTGACATTGTTGTTAAGAACTTATGCTATGCTTGGGGATTCAATTTCATTATGAGAAAATAAGGGCATAAAGACTCTTAGAGGTAATTTCCCAACTTATATCAAAATATTTTTAGCTTCAATGGCTATCTCATATCCCTCAGGTAAATTAAATCCTTCCATTGATTGCAACATTACTACTACATCATTGCCAATAGCCTTAAGATAGGTGGGAAATACAAATCTTGGAGGAGGCCTCATAATATGTGGTAGCCTATACTATGTTCTTTGAAATAGCTCATTCAAATCTCCCATGGATTGATTAGGGCCTCTCTTTATCACATTCAATTGGTGAATTAGTGAAGTATTGCCACTCTTATTTTTGAACCTTTTTACCAACAAATCTCCAAGACATCCTAATTAGTAATACAACCACCTTCCAATGTCCTATACCAATCAAGTGCCTTCCCCTTTAGAGATATGTCAAGTAGTATAATAGATATGTTAGCTTGGGTGATATTGTGGAAAATGTAAAATTTTGAAATATCCCTAATATGCTCAGATGAGGTAAGATGACCCTGCCCATTGAAATTGGGGAGACTTTTGATAGCATTAGGAGGAATAAGATCATACACAGAAAGGTTAATTGGATTTTAGGTGTTGGCTAGGAAAGGATGTATTCTAGCCATTTCTTCTTCCTGTTAATCTACTATTTATTAAACCTCTTCTTCTTCCTCTTCAAAACCTTCTAGTTTAGGATCTCTAAAGGTTAGGAATGGTTTAGGGTGTTTTTCTTCAAGAGGAGTTTCAGGCTAAGGGACTTGATTGAAAAGCCTACTAGAAGATGATTTAGTGAGGACCATGAAGTATACTATAGTAACCCTTATCTACAACCAGAGGTTATCACCTTTTGGAGTTGCCAAATGTTATATTAAGAACACTTATCCAACCTTGGACTTGTCAAGACTAGCATTTACCTTGACATGTAAACAATTAGGACCAACTGTCCCATCAGGTGTGCCAAAACTATTGTCATCAAATTATGAAACCTAGGACATTATATGAAGCTCCTTCAATATGATGCAACATTGAATCATCCCTAAAGTTTGTGTGAACTTGTAAGAGATATGAGTCTCTAAGATTGAAATGGGCTAGCTCCCTGAATTCTTCTCTACGTGTCTATCACCTAATCTAATGCTTGTTCATGAAAAGAGTCAAGAGTTTACATAAAACATAAACTATGATAGAGAGGTGATACACCAAGGATATATCCCATCAAATATCACACTTGTACTAAGTAACAATGATTTTTAAGACTAATTCCATGCATTAAAATATCTTAACATAGTGTTTTAATGTGAAGGTAACATGCTTGAGACAATCAACATGATACTTTACCTAAGGGGCAGATTGCAAACCTAAAAGAGATTTTAGTGTATGTAACACACTTAACATGACTTTTTAACATCAAAAAATTTGTTCAAACATGAAGGATAAAATGAGTAAGGATGATACTATCACTTGGCTCCACTATACATCACTCACATACTTAGATAAAACCTCACAAACTCAAAATTGGTCCTGTATTCAATGTTCAAAAGCAAAGTGTAATGCAATTTTAGTAGGGTTTCACCATAACAAAAACATGGTCCAACTACAATAGCCAAAATGTCTCAATTTATAGAACTTTGAAGAAGAGGTAGAGAAGAGAAGTTGAAAAGGCATAAGGACATGTGTCATTAATATGAAGATTAGTTATATATGCATGTGAGAGATGGATGGAGTGAGCCATGTCATGCCCGGAGGTTTACTTATCCAAAACAAGCCATGAGAATCATGACAAGTGGCATAAAACCTTCAAGAGTGGCATAGGAAACTACTTCTATTGAAGATCATCCATGAGAATTTGAAACTAAAAATAGAGAAGCCAACACACAGTATTGCTGAGGGGCATGAAAGTCATGATGATAGTTAGAAAATGTTCTTTCTAACTACTAGATATCCTTTAGATACCTGTAGTTTTCAATTTTTTGGAAGTAATGACTCAAGACATAAACCTATCTATTTTTCTTGCTTTGTCTACACTAGATTCTTGGGATTAAACCATTTGTTACATCCACATCTACTCTCATTTCCCACCAAGTCTTTTGAATAGTAATGGCTATTCTCCACAATTTAAAATTTACTTTCTATGGGCCATCATCTTTATTTGAATAACAATGGCTATTATTGGACAATTTTTCCAAACATTTCCTTTGGCCTTTTTTTTGGTCTTCTTCATTGTGGATGGGTACCCTTCAAAAAAACTATGGAGGACACTTCCCCAAGAAAAGTACCCTTCAAGTAAATTGTTTCAAGCACTTTGTCTATAAGAATTCAGTACTTTTTTCTTTTGAACTTCTTGTCTCAACACTTTTTTTTGAAAGAATTCCTTTAGATTTTTTTTTTCCCTTTAGACTTTGTAAAATGGACCATCTAGAAAGGACACTTGCCCAAAATATACCCTTCAAAAACTTTGTGGAGGACCATTTCAGCTGTAAGGTACCCTAAGAAAATTTGTAAAGTACCCTTCAAAATTTCTATTTGTTCCATTTTCCTAAAAAAGAACCCTTCAAAAAAGTTGAATTGGACCATTTAAAAGGAAAAAGTACCCTTAAAAAAAAATTAAAAGTACCCTTTAGCTTTGAAAATATATCTTTCATAAATATATGTAGGGTAACGGCTCGAAGACTTATCCTTCAAAAAAGTTGTAAAGTACCTTTCATAAAAATTGAAATGATCCCTTTGAAAAAGTTAAACTAGACCATTTGAAAGGAAAATATCCTTCAAAATTTTTGTTTAGGGCATCCTGCTTGAAAATTGCCCTTTGGAGAAGTTGCAAGTGTCCTTTGGGAAGTTTATCTCAGATAAATTATCTAAAAGAATTTTATACTTTTTGAAAGATAACACTTAATCAAAAAACAAAATACCTAAACGATTACTATGCATAGGCTTTAGTAAAAGACCTAAGCCAAAATTTTAAAAAGAAATAACACATGGTATTTTATCATTAGGGCTCAATGATAAATATTCCTTCCAAAGGAAATTTTTGAATACTGTACGTGGCCAAAACTGAAGATGAAAGCTTGGAAATGAAATTTGACCAAAAAGTTAATTCATTGCTTATAGAATATTATTCTAAGTTGTGCATTAGTGGTTTTTCTTCCCCTAAAGGTTTTCCCACATATATCTCATATTATTATATTTTTTTCTTATATACATGCTTTTGTATGTATTAATTGATATATGTATGTGAATGGATGCTTCATGAATATTAAGTGAAATTGGAGGACTATTTTAGTACTACTGATTCACCCCTAGTAGCGATAATTCTAAAAATATGCCTATAGAAGTGTTTCAAGGAGGATTTTATAGTATTTTGTGATATTAGAGGGTGGAATACACTTCACACTATCCTCTTTAATGATCTTCAATTGTTCATCTAGTTGTGTACCTTGGATTCATCACTAAAACTTGCAAAAAAAAACTCTTGGTGCATCTGTATAGTTGTTCAGAAAAACCAATGCCATGAGTGGTGATTTATTAGAGTTCAAAATATGTTTCAATTGTATTCAAGACAAATTAAATGGATTTGAGTGCAAATTTTTTAATATCTTTCCCATCAAGATTTTATTAGGGTTTTAGAGAGGTTTAGTGAGATTTAGACTCTTAAAAATAGTTCATAAAGGTTATCACTTAAACCTATGAAATAATGCCACTAAATTATAGTATATAGCACTCATCAACCTTACCCATTTTCTCAATACTCCATGCAAATCCTTCATATAGTTTTGAACACAAGAAGGTGTTTCTCAAGTGACTGTTCTACATTTCATGCATTCTTAAGGTAATTTTAGGCTAATATAGCCAATTTTGAGCTCTCCTTTTTAAACCAATAATTATTTTAGATACAAAACTCCCTTATATACACTTTTATATTGTTTTTATGTCCTATTCAACCCATTCTTATCCTATAACTTTAGTCTCTAAGTAATAATGATTTGAGAAAGGTATTAGGCTAATAGACCTAACGATAGTGTTTATATGTCTCACCCTTAAAAAGGAGTTATCTTAACACTTTTAAAATTATGATATGATGTAACCTAATCCTTATTTAACTTGTATCACTTATATTATCTTGGTTAAGCCATTTTTTTCCTCCTTCATAATGTACATAGTCAAATGACTTTGCATTTGGGCATGGTTATATGTGATCATCAAATGAACTAGTTTGAATACTATAATTCTACCTTGATACCTATGATGAAAACTTGAGGGGAATATTTAAATTTATACATAAGGAAAAAAATGGCTCTAACATACTCCCTCAAGTGTCACTAAGTTAAATTCCATGATAAGCCTTCAAAACTGCACTTTCGAGGCCTGTAACAGTCCTCTCTAGGCTTGATCCATATAATAGGTAGCTCACACATGTGAATTAGAGGTTCACCTTGGTTATATAAATACATATGAATATCATATTGTTAATTCCCAAATTTAATAATTTTGTTTGAATTCATTTAGCTCACTATTCCTCCCATAGATTCATTAGGATTGGTTTAGGTAGGTTCAAATATGCATGCTCTCTTAATGATTGTTTATATCCCTAAGGGATTGAACTTCAAAACTAATTTCAAGAAAATTAAGTATAAAAACATAATAAACTCTCCATATAATTTTATATCCCCATGTACCTGCTCCCTGGTGTTCTAACGTGAAGAAAATGCCTCTCGAGCTCAAAACCCTATAATTATGAGGTTGAAGGAGAGAAAAAGGGAGCTAAAGAGTAAAATATGTTTGGTTTTGATTTATATAAACTCATAGGGGTATTTTATAACCTTATTAACCAATTCACATTGTTTATATTCTTTTTTAACCCTTCAAACTCTTTACATACCTCTCATACTCTTGCCTAGGGTTTGTAGGCTTCACGACATAGTTGACCTTACAGGTCTACAAATTGAGATTTATTCTATCTGCTTGAGTCCCAAAACTTTATGATCCTATCTATAGTGTTTTAAATTATCCCCATTAAGCTTATAGTCTCCAAAACACTCTCTAAATGTGCAATTATCCTCAAATTCCATGTCTAAGCTTGTAACTGCTTATTTAGGCCTAACTAGCCTATCAAGGCACTACTTTGATTTAGGGGACTAGACAATTAAATTTAAACTAATATACTTTATAAAATAATTTATATAGCTTTTTTAAATCTTTCACTTCACCTCTATGTGTGGTTCCTCACACTTCTACTTTCTTACCTAAAGATCTTGCCTATAGGTAGAAGCTCTATATTTTTTGATTGTGTGAGAGGTATCTTCCTTTGTTATAATATTGAGGTCCCATTGATAATGGATAACATATTTCACAAGATTATCCTACTTATATTTACCTTTTAGTTTCTTTCCCAATCCATCTTCCACTCATCTACCTTGCCTTCTCATCCTAACTTGTAGGAGGCAGTTTGTGATCTTGATTGTGTGTAAGAAGGTGAGTCTCCTCTTCATAACAAATATCTTATCAGTTAAAACATAACTCATAATTGATATGAAATTTTCAACCTTATTTCACCTCATACACTTTAAAGGCACCCTAAAATGGACTTTTTTACCTGAATTTCCCTTCTTTTATTGTTGGGACTATAAATGGCAACTCTAATTTTCTTGATTGTGAGTGATCATTTAAGAGTTGAGTTTATTATTTTATTAAAACTTGAGGAATTTTATATTCATTAAAAACAATATCATGGATTATAAAATCCTATTTGATCATCATAGGCCCTAATTTAATACAAATTTCACCTTTTTCTCATTTCACTAATGACACGCCTATATGAGTTTAAAGCCTTATTTAATTGAGTTTTGCCAAGATGAACATATTTCATGCTCAATTTATTTATTAATACAATATAAATGATCATTATAACCTTCATATAATTTTCCTTTGGGATATCTTAGACATCTATCCAACCTCATAATAAGTCTATTTTATATCTAGACCTACAAAGTTTGACTCAATTGACACAATCTTTAGAATGCAAAATAGATTACACCTGAGATTCAAAAGTTCTCACTATGCTTAGATGACCTTGATAGTTTAAATATTAAACCAAATTTTGATTCTAATATATTAATAATTATAATGTGTTACACTTCATTTAAATATATTGAGTAATGACAACACATTCATGATACTTAAATAGGGTTACTTTGCTATGATTTTTTCAAACTACTTGACTACATGTGGAAACTATAGGTGATCACCATTATATGGGTTTTGAGGTCCATTTAGGAATTTATAATTAATTTTTATATATCCTCAAGGAGGTTTTGAATATTTTTTAGACTTCACAAATCACTTTACAACTATTTTAGATCTTAAAGTATCAAGAACCTCATTTTTATCAACATGTAGATTACTTTAAAAGAAGGTTTTTTTGTTTCATTGGGGTCACACATTCCAAGTGGGGATTGAGGAAGGCGTAGAATAATTTTATAGACCCTTGAAATTCACCCAAATTTCCTTTCTTATTTTGTCATGCTTAGAAATGGAGAAACATAAGTAAACCTAAACCCTACTTGGATGGAGATGTAGCCTAAATTTTGAGCGATTTGGTTAAATCACATGAATATGCAATTTGAACTCAAAACATTAAACTACATATTAGGAAAGATTTTTGAAACAAATTATAATCACAAGATATGATAAATCTTATCGAACTATTTGTTTCATCTATCTTCCTTCTATGATGTTCAAATAGATAATTGATTGCATGTAGACTTAGATTTTGACATTATGATAACATGATTATGGATGTTGGATGGAGGATTAAAATTTCATATTTATATCATGAGAGTAGTTATCTCCAATGGAGGATTGAGGTGGTTTAAATATATTTTGGATGGATAGGTCAATGGATGAGATTCAAAGTTAGATGAGGGAGATCTAAGGTGGAGAATCAAAAGGAATTTAAAATTCTTTTGAAGCCTTTAGATTTAAAGTCTTCTAGAGAGGAAGGGTGAGAATAGATAAGGTTTTATATTTATAGGGTTATATAATCCTTCTTATGGTTAATGCTAATTAGACATGGGATTAGATGGGGATTAGGTGAGTGATTATGGACTAGGGGTATAGAAGAGCCTAGGCATAGGCTATTAGGTGGGCCATTAAGAATTTAAAATTCCCAAATAATAGGTAAATGGGCTTATGATGGGATAATAGGGATTTACAGTATATTAATGATGAAGTGGGAATGAATAAGGTTAGTAGATGAAGAATAATATAAAGGGATATTAGATAAATATTTAGAAGGGATGATTTTAGGAGAAGATTAAATGGGTAAGTGAAATTAATGTCAACTAATAGAAATATTAGTGATAGTAATGTATAAAATAAAATTTAGGTACATACATTTTCCCCCTTTTTGAAAGGGCATTGTGAGTGGATTGAAGTGGAAGGAGTAATGATATTTTAAATAAAAACTGTGTCATACATGAATGTTAGTAGATGATGTTAGTGGGTATGATGCTCCCTCGAGGGGACATGTGGGGAAGAATGAGATAGATAACCACTCAAAATAAATAATGATGGGTGGGATGAAATGGATAAACAAGGGGATTGGATTCCAAATATGACATAGAATATGAAAAATATGAAATGGACTTGAGAAATGAGTTATAAATTGATGATGCCCAAGAAAGGACACATGCACAGGGAGTAAAGATGATTAAGTCATAGTTTTCAATACATCCTAAGAGGGAATCAACCATAACATGAGGATGATAGGATAAAAGGTCATAATATTTAGACATATCCCAAGCAAGGATGCATGCAAGTGTGATATATAAACTAGGATAACATTTTTATTTGATAACATTAATGATGGGTGTATCTCAAAGATAAATCAATCAATATGATGAAGATGAAGAGTGATGGGATTGAGTGACCAAAATAAAAAGAATAATTGACCTACATTGTATCAAATCAATGAACCCTAACATGATGCCCCTAGCAAAGACACATGAAAAGAAGTGATAGATGATAGTAAATTAACCAATTAGTGATTGAGGGAAGAAAACATGGATGTTATGATATGTCAGGCCCAATCATCAGGTGTGGGTAATTGATGAAAAAGATTAAGGAGATGAGGGTGGTGATTATCAATAGACTAATTGATATTATATCTCAAGGATTTGATTGATACAAGACTAGGGGATGATTATGGATGAGAGAGATGTGACGATGGATGATGAGGAAGGAGGATATAGTGGCCAAGCTATCCTTGGGCACTTAAAAGTGGCCAAGTGTTGCCTACATAGTTTTAGGAAACCTCAAGCTAATGTAGTTCTAACTTGAGGATAAAGGATGGTGATGAGGGAATAGAATATACTGATGAAAATGATTAGTGATTAAAGGATGATGTTAGTGAATGAAGTATATGATGTTAGGGATAAGAGAAGATGATGTAGATGATGAGATGAAGATAAAATATGGTATGTTAGATGGATGAGCCAAGAATATTAGACTGGGGATTGGAATAATTAAAATTGGATGATTAGATGAATGATGAGGGTGTATATTATAAATCCATCACAACTATCATAAGGTTCATCATAGTCTAGGAAATCCATTAAATATAGAACTTGACATTATGCCCCATGATATAAATATGACCAAGTGGACATGGTGCCAAAGTGCATGATCAAATAACTAACTCTACATCCTTGAGGTCACATAATAATATTATTGTAGACTTGGATTACCTAATATTATCCTTATTCATTGCCTAATTAACAAAATGAGGCATGATGCAACATAGACTCAAAAGATGCAAACAAGCCAAATAGAAAATATAATTAATACACACAAGTATCTATATGTAATGTTATAATGTATTTTATAATAATGGGATGAGTGATGGGGAAACAAAATATATTAGGACTATTATGACATGATTTTAGACTAAGGATAGATTTGGATTTGGATAGACTAATGATGATGATGAGGATTGAATAGGGATTTAGATAGGGATAGATTTTGGACTTATACTAGGATAATAAGCTATATAAGATATGGACATGGAATAGATGAATGTGTTGGATGAGCATAAATATTTGGGTACCTAGATTAAGATTAGGAATAGTTGGGTCTAGGTGTATGCACTAAATTATGCCCACCCCACTAATTACACTAATTTTCACTAGTTTAGTCTAATTCCTATATTTCCTAGTTAAAATAACTAATGGCCTAATAACCCACATCCCATTACTATATCCCACAAAATTTTATCCCATCTTAAAAACCAATTAATTTCTCCATTAAACCTATAATAGAGCCTATTACCTACTAACCTACTCCCTAAACCCACTAGCCAATTTGAAATTCATATTTAGTTAACTACCCCCTAGCTACCCTACCACCTTAGACATTCCCACATCCCTATGAATCTTAAACATAATTAAATACCATATAATCCCAATTATTTCCTAAGATAATTAAGAAACCTCTATAACTATGGAAGCTCCTCTAAAATTCTATAAGTCTCTAAACTAGATACTTCTAAATATTTTTTAATTTCCCTAAAAATTCCCTCCATTATCCTATAAAAAGCCATGCTTGGGCCATGGCCAAGCTAACTATAAATCCATAAATCCATCATATTGATACTATATTTTATCCATAATAGTTATATTTCACTCATCCAAGTCACTATTAACCTCATCCAACCATTACAAGCCAGTATCAAGACATATCGAGAATCCAATAATTCAAATTTTGAACATCAAATAATCTAAGTGTGAATCTTGGAGTGGAGTTATAAGGACTTAAAAATTATGGTAAGTATGTTCATATTTTTTTTATTTTCCTCTTTTATCCATTCCTATTAGTGTCATTGATTTTTAGGTTTTATTGTTAATTTTAGTAATATTGATTGAATCTAAGATTTGGTGCACATTTTGATGACCATGGTCGATGAGGTTTTGGACATAATCTCAAAAGTTTTGACATTGTTTAATGGAATGCCCCCAAGTTTGATGATATCAATAATATTGGTTTTCTTTAGACTAGGAGGGCTTAGGCTTAGAGGTATTAATATGTTATATGGGTGGATAGACCATCATGTTAGTGGTAACTAGTTATTGGAAAAGGGCTTCCAAGCACATAAGAAAGGGAGTATAAGGACCCACTTTACTTTATGACCTAGATGTGAAAGCATTGGACTTAAGATTAGATAGTTGTTAATGTGGCTAGGTGCGTGGACTAGAATTATATGAGGTGGCCAAGATTGAATTCCCTTTTCTAGTAAGGGAAGGGATAGATGATTGGATATGACTAGTGGATAGGGGATTGAAAGGAGACTTACATGAAGGGGTTTATGCTTGAAGTGAAATAAGTTGAATGGGGCCAACACCTTCATGAAGTGGTATACCCATTATAATGAAATGCAAGAGGATATCATCCTTGTTGGAAATTATGTATTGGTATATGAGAGTGGGGTACAACTTCATGATGGTGGGTGATAAAGGTTGAGGGAGTGGTGATGGATTATGATTAGTAGATGGGGGATTCGATTGTGGACATGTATGAATTTGGGCTATGGGGGTTTGCATAAGGTTAGTGGATGGTGGAAAGGAATGGGATGATGATATGGGTTGGTGGTGGACTTGTTTGGGAGGTGAATTTAGGCTTATGGGGTCAAAATCATTAATAAAATGATCACCCATCTTCCATATCCACAAAAGGAACTCATATTTATTCTCTATGATGTATTGATTGATTATGGTGATCACATAAAAGAAGGCTAAGACTAATTTCATGGGGCTAGGTGTTGGTTTTTGGTGAATGGGATCGAGTTAAAAAAGTAGGTGGGCACCCAGGTCTAGTTCCCATAAAAATACTTTATCATTATTGGCCAAGATGAAATGGTCTATAAGAACTAGGTCTACATCTATAGGGATAGATGATAAAGGATGGATGATGAGAGATCTCTTCTTGAACCAAAAGAGGCATGAAGGACCAAGCTAGTATGATGGGTGATGATGAGGATGAAATAGACAAATGGATTAATATATAATTAAGATGATGGATGACTATGATACAATGTTATATTGATAGTATAATAGGCACTAGTGACCTATCTATAATGCCTAATATCAAACTAGTAAAAGGAGTAAGGATTGTGATGGGTGCCTAGATTCAAATGAGCAAGATGATGATATGATGGGTGATAGTTATGAATAGGTAAGAATGATAGAGAATATATTTTTGATGATGGGTTTTCTATATTGAGACTAACAAAGTGATAAGATGCTAATAATATATTGACTAAGTATGATACCTAACTAAGTGATGAATGATGATAAGATCATATGGGTAGGAGAAAAGGACAAGCTCAATCGTTGGAATAATTTTATCAATATGGTATGGATAATATAAATAGGTAGTGATGAAATGATCAAGTGTAATATGAATGGGATGTATATGGTATGGACATGGGTGTGACCTATAAAGCTAACTAGGATAAGATAGGATGAGGTTAGACTAGATGGTTGATGGAGACAAGATCAAAAATAATGATTGGGTATGGAATTAGAATAAGATGTGGATGATAAGACAATATGTGTAGGATATAGTTAAACTAGGAGAAGATTAAAATATGTAAAATGATATACAAAGAATAATAACAAATGACATAAGGATATATAAGGTGTGATTAGGATATATGATGGAGTGTGACTAATGATTGTGAGACTAGAATAGGATGTGATTTTAATAAGATGTAGAAGAGAATAAAGATATGTATAATGGGATTAAGATAAGGGTATACAAGTTTATGTGATAATGAGATAATATAAAATGGGATTATGAGGACTATGGATGAGGTGGACTTAGGATAAGATGTGGGTAACAAGGTGATATGAGATGAGGGGAATATGACTAGACTAAGATAGAAGATGGAATAAGATAGTGATGGGAGATAGTATGTGCAAGGGAAATGATGAAAAGGATGTAAAAAATGATGTGAAAATACCTATATAGGTGTATAGGTTCAAGTAAAAGGCTGACTCGACTCACAAGCATCATGGGTTTAATACAACACACACCCAAGCAAGTAAACCACAAAATCTATTATTAGTAAAATCAAGGGTGTGTAACCCGATGCTCACACCATAAAATGGACTTGAGGGTGATTATATAGGCTAGTGACATGTTATGGAATTTCCCAAACCTTATTGACCCCATTTGCATGTGATGGTTACTTAGGAGCTAATAATGACTTTGATAGTGAGGTGCTTGTTATAGCTGAAGGATCTTATGCTAGGTTGAATAGAATCTCCAAGGGTATCCCCTATATATGTGAAGGTATAGTGGGGCCCAAGTCCATATAGGATGTTATCTAATGCCTAGTTTAGAGAGTTAAATCTTCTTCTTTATGGATTACCTAATATTTATACTTTCCCAGAACATAGAGTTCATATTTGTATAGAGTGGTGAAATCCATGGTCATTATCCTCTTTAGACTATGACAAGTGCATGGGTTTTAATTTCATATCATGTTTCCCATAGAAATTAAAATGGTAGGGTTTTCGGGTGGTTTTTGATCCCCTAAGAATCACCACAAGGATGTAAGGGGGAGAGAATACACCAACTATAGCTTTTGGGATATAAATAGGCAGATCAAAAGATTAATCAATTAATTATATTAAGTTGTGTGATTATATACAAGATGAAAGACAAGAATATATAGGAAAATATATATACAAGATAATGATATATATGAAGAAAAGTAATTAAAATGATTAAAAAAAACTTTTAAAGTGCCCAAAATATTCTTTGGTAGGCAACCTGCAAGAACACAAGTTAGTAGTTTAATGAGGGCACTCAAAAGAGGGGTCCTGTAAGACAAGGATTAGTAGTTTGATGATTTAAAATCTTGAGGGGAAACTTGCAAGTCAAATGATGTTAGACCAAAATATGACCTATACAAGAAGGTATTAGATAAAACAAAATAGCCACTATAATAAATAAGATGTTGGTCCACTAGGAATTAAGAAAATCACCCTTAAAAATCATGATTTGGATCTATAATTTCTCTAGGGTGAGTAGACCATGATGTGGGGGTCTGGGGGTTGTAAATCCCAATGGGGTCAAGGGGTAATACCCCTTTTAGGGTCAAGGGGTAGATCCCCAGGCACACTCCCTATCATGATACAGGGTGGGGTTGAGGGGAGAAGCCCCCAATGCCAAAGGTAATTTGGTCCTTGTGGGAGGATAAAAATGATTCAAAAATCATGAAAAATGACTCTAAAAAATGCACTTAAAAAGAACCAAATTGAAGGCAAAAATAATTACAAAATCACAACTTAAGACTAAAAAATCATAACTACACAATACAAAACCACAAGTCACGAGTTACAATTTCTTGGAAGACCATTAACCATGATAAAATCTTAACATTTAGACAAAAATGTGAATAAGATTGGAAATATCATTATTTGCTATAAAATAAGAGTTATAGTTTTGTGGTAAATTACAAAACCTCTATATTTTGACTATGGACCAGAAACAAATAATTACATATGTTTTGACCAGTTGTTCAAAAGCTTAGAGATGCTTATTTATATATTGTTTTGATGTTATAAGTGTTTATGCATAGATTATTATGATGGATTAAAGCTAATGTTTATGATGTATCTAATTTTTTTAAAACATGGATATTTAGAATATTCAAAATAAACAAGATTATAAACAACAAAATTATTTGCCCTAAATCTATCTTAATGAGGTCAAATTGATAACTAGTAGACAAAAAAAGATTCAAATTTGACAAAATTAAAAAATTACCATTAGGACTAGAATATCGCTATTCCATAGGGAAAAGTCACAAGTATATATTTTTTTAAAGTTACGATGTTGTAAAAACTAGGTGAAAGGTTAAGATATTGTCTTTGGTTTTGTCTTTATATGTGCTCCTATCTTTGCCTTCCTCCTATTATCTTGCAAACCACACTATTCAAATAGAAAATATGCATAGAGATAAAACCTTTATCAAAATATGGTTAGTCACAAATTTTCTTTTTAGACCCAAGTGTCCTAAATAAGATATAAGGAGGTGATATATGATGTTTATATTGAATATTTCCCCCTTATAAAACATATAGAGTTAAAATAAATCCTATATATTAGAACTTAAATCATTATGGTTAGTGTTTTTTTATCAAAAATGAAAATATCATGACCTACTATCTCTAGTTGTGATAATCAAGGTAAAACCACAACTTTCAAAGTCACATTTTTGTCAAAATATGGAAACCTATAAAATATATTGTTAGCAATTTACAACAAAATCATGACTACTTATGTAAAACCACAACTATGTTGACAAAGTCATGATTTATGAATATCAATATTGTCAAAAAGGTGAAACCTACATGGCTAGAGAAAATGATTAGCAGTTAGACAAGTGGTTAGCACAAAATCATGATTCTTGAGGATAAAATCATGATTATGTAGGAAAAAGTCATAGATACCTATACAATACCATAGATTTCACCTGTACGTGAAAATTTTCAATTTTTTTAATATTTTTATTGATCCATCTAGTCTTGAAAGCTATAAAAACACCACTAACAAGCCAAAATTATTAAATTGGGAACAAGGTCCCACCATGGTCACCAAAACATCACCTAAAATTTTAGTTCTATGGATTAAATATAACTAATTTAAACCACTCAAATCTCAAACCACTAAGTAAATTCTAAATCCATTAGAACTACATGTAATTAGATGAACAAGCTATTCAATCATACACTTAAATCCTAAAGATAAATGCTTTAAACCAAGATCAAACTGAATGAAAATAAAAATATTAGGATGATTAATTACCTTGACTTAGATTTTGGACATTATGATAGCATGATGAGGATGTTTGATGATTTATTTAATGATGGATTGGATTGACATGGATTTATTATGATTTTGATAGATGGTCTTCCATGGAGGAGAGGAGTTGTTTAAATAGATTTTGGAGGGAGGGATCAATGGTGGATATTCAAACCTAGTTTTGGGGAGATCAAGGGTTGAGGATTATCTAAGAAATTTAAAATTCCTTGGAAGCCTCTAGATTTAGAGGCTTCTAGAGAGGATGGGTTAGGACAAAGAGGATTATAGAATCCTCTTAGGGGTTAATTAGGCTTAGGGATAGATTAGATAGATATTCGATAATGATTAGGGACTAGGGGTGTAGGATAGCTTAGGAATTTAAAATTTCCAAATAATAGGTAAATGGGATTAGAATGGGATAATGGAAATTTAAGATAATTAATTGGTTGGTAGAGATGGATAAGGTTAGTAGATAAAGAATAATAGAAGGGGAATATTAAATAAATGGCTAGGAAAATAGGGATAAATTAGTGGGATAAATTAAATTAAGAAGAATTAGTGTCGACTAATAATAATATTAGTGATAATAATGTCGGCAAAAAAAATTAGATGCATTTTTTACCTCTTTGAAAGGAAATTATGAGTGGAGTGAAGAAAAAGGAGTAATGGTTTTTAAAATAAAAACCATGTCATGGATGGATGATGTTAGTGGATAAGATTCCCCCTCAAGGGGATATGTTGGGAAGAATGAGATAGATGGTCACTTGAAAGATGAAATGATGTGTGGGATATAATGGATAGATGAGGGGATGGGATGCCAAATGTGAGATACAAGACGAAGAATCTATTTGACCTAAGTAGTGAAATATAAATTGATGATGTCCCTAATAAAAATGCATGAACAGGGAATAAGGATTATGGGTGTCACAGTTGTTAACACATCCCAGGGGGGAATCAAAAGTAACATGATGATGATAGGATTAAAAGGTTTAAATATCTAGATGTATCCCAAGTAAGTATGCAACAAGGGAGAGCTATAGGCTAGGATAAGATGATGATTTGATAAGATTGATGATGGGTGTAGCTCAAAGATAAATTAATCAATATGATGTAGGTGATGATAGATAAGAATGATAGAGTCGAGTGACCA
This sequence comes from Torreya grandis, assembly GCA_037957365.1. Classification (NCBI taxonomy): domain Eukaryota; kingdom Viridiplantae; phylum Streptophyta; class Pinopsida; order Cupressales; family Taxaceae; genus Torreya; species Torreya grandis. The sequence continues at coordinate 1,161,517 of JARHVA010002532.1, read as the reverse complement.
AAAGACTACATTACATCAAATTAATGATTCATAATATGATTAAGGATGATGTCCTTATCAATGACACATATAAGGGAGTGATAATTGATTGACTAATAAATGATTAATGGAATAAAAGATGAAAGTTGTGATTTGTCAGGCCTAGTCAATAAGTGTGAGTGATTGATGAAAAGATTAAGGAGATGATTGTTAAGATGGTGATTGATCAAAGATTGAAATTATATCTAAATGATTTAACTGATATAGGACTTTAATATGATGATGTATGATGAGGAAAGAGGAGATATTGGTTGAGTTATCCTTGGGAACTAAAAAGTGGTCAAGTGTTACCTACATAGTATGAAAAGGCCTCAGGTTTATGTAGTTATGGGTAAGAGATGATGATGATAATGATGATTAGTGATTAAAAAGTAATGATTATAAGGATGATTAAAAAATTTAGTGATTGAAGGATATGATTTAGATGATGAGATGAGGATTAACGATTGGATGTTATTTGAATGGGTTGTAAAGATTGGATTAGTGATGAGAATAAGCATGATTAGATGATTAGGTAGATGAGAAGGGTGGATGTGATCAAGCCATCAAAACTATCATAAAAATCATCATAGTATAAATAATCTATTAAATATGGAACTTAGTAGTATGCCATGTGATATATACATGACCAAGAGGGCATGGTACAAAATTGCATGGGTAAGCAGCAAACTCTTCACCCTTGATGGTACTTTTGGTGTCCTCATAACATATTTATTAATTGAAAAATTGAAAAAAATACATGATGCAAACAAAACATAAGATAAAGAAGATATATACATGATAAAATACATGTAATGAAGTTAAACAAAACAAATAAGTAACACACATGAGTATCTACATGTAGTATCCTAATGTTTTGTCTAATTATGGGATGAATGAATAGGTGATGGGTTAGATGATCATGATGTGATTGTGGACTTAATATAGACTTGGATTTGTATAGGGTGATCATGATTATGATTAGGATAAGATGTTTCCCTTATTTTAGGATAGAAGGATGGATGATGTGATAAGGTCTTTGAATACTGATTTGATCTCAAAATGAAATTTAAAAAGTGGCCAAGAAAGGTGATTTAGAAAAGTGATGACCAAAGATTACCAAAAAATAAGGCCTTACAAGAATCTAACCTATCAAGAGGATTAAAAGATGATGGGATCAAATACTACCCATACTATCAAAAATAGTGATTAGATGGGTGTTAGGTATGGGGAGGCATTGATAGAGGAGTGATGGGATCATATACCTTTCATACTAGAAAAATATTGTTTAGATGGATGTTAGTTATGAAGAGGCAATGATTGGGAAGTGATGGGTGTTAGAATAATCTCCTTGACAAGGCTATGTATGTAGATAATGCCTAGGCAACATGAATGATGAAAATATGATGTGATGGGTAACCACTCTGATTTGGTTTTAATACCAAATGCCATATATAAATATGGGAAGATATGAAATAGATGGAGATGAATGTGACTAGGGGATTAGGAATAAGACAAGACATAATGGACTATTTTTGGATTTTTTAAGGTTTATGATTTTTAGGGTTTTTAACATATTTCAATTTTTAGGTATTTTTGGAATATGTATGTACATTGTACAAATATAATTACTATCAAAGGGAGTTCCAAGCCTAGAAAACATGGTGAGGATGGATGGAATGATGAATGGGATGAAAAAAGGATGAGGTAATGAGCGATGAGGAGATGAAGACCAATGGAAGAATGAATTAAGGATATCCAATGACCACATCCTAAAAAAACCAAGTGTTTAATTACTTGAGTGTTCATTGGAGGTTATGCCAAGATGATTTTAGAACATGTCTCAAGGTACCTTTCACTTCCTTATGTAGGTCAAGATAGGAAGGAAGGAAAGATAGGATGGATGATATGATGGTAGATGATGGGTTGGATATGGACAAGGGATGAGATGGATAAGAATGATGTGGATGAGTTTTTCCCCTAGGTGTTGATGTACAATGCAAATAATAGATTATTTTACCATGATGGTGAAAACTAGTTTTCATCATGGCACTTACCCAAGGAAATAGAAGACTAGTTTTCACCATTGGACAAATGATTTTTATTTTTACTTTAACTTTTGATATTTTTATCATCTTTATTTATTGGGGATAAAGGGTGAGATGCAAGAATGCTAATACAACCTAGATTCTTATTCAACACCTATTTTGGAGATGTGTGATATGAGGATCATGTCTTGGTGGCCTTTATTTATTATTGATTTAATGTCCTTCAAACATTTCAACTAGGTGCCTTTGTAACACTTTATTGGACCTAAACTTTTAATTATTTTAATAATAATAATATTTAAGTCATCCTTAAAGTTAACTTTAATTAAAATGAGAACTTAACATATTATTATAATTGGCTAAGTCTTGAAGAAGTATGAATTTGATGCATCACTCTAAGATAAATATGGATAATTTAATAAGTGTTAGATCCTTTTTAAACATGCATGACCATCGAGAGTTATGAAATATTACCATGTGGTACAAGAAATAATCTAGACACTTGTGGGAAAATATGAAAGAACACAGTAAACAATTTTGAATTAAAATGACTAAGTTTTTAAAAATAAATGGCTAAGGTAAAAGTTGAAAAATTACTAAATATGAGGGATAATATTGGCTAGGGATTTGAGATATGGTATAGATGGGAGTATGTCATGATTATGAAGATGGGGTATAGGATGTGAATGAGGGATTTGATCATAATAAATGATATGATGAGATAAGGAGTACAAATGGGGTTTGACATTCACATACACCATTGGATATGGTGGAAGGGATTCTTTAGCTTTGTGCCATGAGATTAAGGGATCCAAAAACTTTTGATTTGTTGATTCATTGATCAAAGTATTAAGAGAATGGTCAACCTTATGATTTATGATTTTAATTTTTGGTTGGATTTGATATTGATTGCCCCCTGGTGCCTAATTTTGGCTTCACCAGGGATAATTAATTTTGGACTTGATATATAATGATTATTTTGACTTTGATGGTCTCTTAGTGCCTAATATTGGGATTCACTAGGGGAAGACATTTTTGGATTAGGATGAGGATTTGTATTTTCTTGATTTTTATTGATAGGATAAAAGATAATTTGATATTGATTTACTTTTTAATGATTATCTTAGACCCTTATATTTATGGTACATGATGTTGAATGCAGAGGAGAATCTAATGATACATGTTCTTATTTAGGAGTGGGATATTGGGATTGTGAAGGTGAGGTGGAGGATTAGTGTGGTGTGATGGATTAATGGGATAGTGGGAAATATAGTTCTCATAAAGGTCAAGGATCCATGGCCTTAATGTCAGAGAAAGTGTCCTCAAAAATATCAAAAGGATAATTAAGACATGTATCTAAGGTAAGATCATATCCACTTTGAAAATATTCAATAGATAAAGCATTTAATAATTTAGTTATTATTTCATCATCATAATTGGGATCTTCAAAAGAGTAAGAATAATCACCATTTATTGTAATATTGATTAAGGATGATGTCTCTGATGAGAAATCTAACTCAGAGACTAGTGTTACACATGATCCTAATTTAGATGGCTTCATCATTGACTATGGCATACATGAATTTATGTTTATAGTAAAGTATGATTTATCCATGATTTTCCTCCCAATGGGGGGTATTTAATGTGATGGGTGAGAGGGAGATGATGGATGAATAATGGACAAAGTAAAGATAGGTGCTTAAAAAGGGATTATGGGATATAAGAGGACTAGGCATATGGTAAATTGAATTATGCTTTATGGAGGATTGATCAATGATGTGGGGATTATATAAGATGGAAAATTAGTCTTGACATTAGATTTGGAAGGAGAAGGGATTGATCATGATCAAGAATGGAATCTTAACATTCCTCTTCTTGTTCACTGAGGGATAAAAATTCATTGGTTCCTCCTCAATTACTATGTCACCACCAATGTTGTGATCAAATCTTGATTGATGAAAATCATAGGCATAATTTCCATGTAGTGGAGATCAACCAAATATAATACCCTAAAATCCATCAGTGTCAATTTCCACATCTCATGGAGCACCTCTGGCTTCTGCAATCATGATGCCAACACACCTAGATCCTCCTACATCAATCATCATCCACATATCACTATCTCTATAATCAAATTCCTACCCTATCTCATCTATCCTCACTATCAAAATCCTTATAACCCTAGCTACTCCTTGATCCTTAAATCCCTATCACCTATCTAAACTATCCACACTATCCCAACCTCTATCTCACTAACACTACACCAACTACTCCTATTTACACACCCTCATGCAACAACACCTAACTAACCTAGTCAACTCACTCCCATCCAAGTACCCCCTAACATATAAATAATCACCATATCCCATCCTAACCATCTAACTTCCTTAACTTACCTAACTAACTAACTAGCCTAACACCCTAGGTCATACACCCTAACTTATCCCCTAACACTTATCCTTTTTTGCTAATCTTGGTAAAATTTCTACTTGTAAAATACACCTAGTAGTGGTTTTGACAAAACTATTACTTGCTAATAGTGATATTGTAAAATTTAAAATTTAGAATTAGGATATTGAAATATCATGGATCCCTTATTCTGGTATTGTAATAACACAACTAACTACTTTTGGTATTACAACACCATAGGTCAACTTTTCAAAGCCACAACTCATGATGATAACATTGTGATTATGAGCATAACTGATAGCCATGGTATTGTTGGGTCATATTTGATGGTATATTTTCCTACAAAAATCTATCTAAAATATATAAAAAAACTAACCAAAATCACTAAAATAACTAAGCTAGGGTCTTTTTACCCACTGTAAGTCCAACATCTACCTCACTCTAGTGCTCTTGAACTCTCTCACCATGATGAGAAGCTCAGGGTAGCTGGTCCATGGTTTCACCTTAGAGCTCAAATCATAAAATTCAATGGGTGAAAATGACCTAATTTTGACTCCTTTGTCTTATATGACCCCCCCCCATACACCCCCCATAGCCCATTACTAATGTCAATTATCCCAAATATCATCTAATTGACCAATTATCCCTATTTAATCACTTCTAATCATGTTATAACATGGTATAGGGCATGAAAGGCCCAACCCCTTCTAATTAATCTTATCTTATATCAAAACTACATTAGTTTGAGGTATTTTAGGATTATGTAGGCAACACCTGGTTCTACTTTTCATGCCTAGGGTTAGCTCAACCACCACTTATCCCTCATAACTGTCCCCTTGTTAGGTTAATCACTCAATAATCTCACATCATTTTTTAATCCCTATATCTTTAAAAAAGTACATCTTTTTCCCCAATCAATAATCATAATCACTATCATCCCTCTTTCAATCTTCCCTTAGCATGTGTCCTTGCTATGAGATTTATTACCAGCTCGAGCCCATCTTATTTTAATCACTTTTATCAATCATAACACTTTATATACATTTTTAATCCATCTCAAACCCATCACTTGAGTTAATTCACTCTTGGGGTATCTTACTTGCCAATTGGGGTATCCCAACCCCATTAATATCTTAGTCTTATCCCACCTTGGGACTTTCATTTGAGTGACCATGTAGGTCAGTTCTCCTCACATACTCCCTTGAGTGGGCATAATATCCTACTAAAATTTGACACCATTTAACATTAGGATTTTACTTTTAAAGACCATTACTCCCCAACTTGCAATCCTATTTCAAATAGGGGAAAATGTATGCACTAAATTATGCTTGCCTTGTTAATTACATTATTTTTTGCTAATTTAGTCTAGTTTCTATATTTCATAGTTAAAATAACTAATGGAATAATAACCCACGTCCCATTAATATATCTCAAAAACCTTAATCCCATCCTAAAAACCAATTAATCTCCCCATTAAAAATAGAGCCTATTACCTACTAACCTACTCCTTAAACATACTAGCCAATTTAAAATTCATATTTATTCAACTACCCATATCTACCCTACCACCCTAGCGATTCCTACATCCCTATTAATCATAAACCTAATTAAATACCATATAGTCCCGATTCTTTCCTAAGATAATAAATAAACCTCTATAATTAGAGATTTCTAAATAATTTTTAATTTCCCTAAAAATTCCCTCCATTATCCTATAAAAGGCCATGCTTGGGCCATGGCCAAGCTAACTATAAATCCATCAAGACATCATATTTCTACTATTTTACATCCATAATAGATCTCTTTGACTCATCAAATCCATTATAAACCTCATCCAACCATTAGAAGCCATTATTAAGACATAGCAAGCAATCCAATAATTCAAATTTTGAACATCAAACAATCCAAGTGAAAATCCTATAGTGGATTCATAAGGAGTTAAAAATTATGGTAAGTATGTTCTTATTTTTTTTATTTTCCTCTTTTATCCATTCCTATTAGTGTCATTGAGTTTTAGTTTTTATTGCTAATTTTAGTAATATTGGTTTATTCTAAAATTTGGTTCACACTAGGATTCAAACCTAAGAGTGGCCAAAAGAGGTGATTAAAGTGACTAAGTTTTATGAAAATACAAAACCATATAAGACTCTAATATATTAGGAGGATAAGGATATGATGGGATTAAATACCTTTCACAATAGCAAAATAGTGATTGGATGGGTGTTAGGTATGAAGAGGCAATGATAAATAAGTGATGGGTGATAGAATCAATTCTTTAACAAGGTTGTGCATGTAGATAATAATTTTTTTCAAAAGGGATGATGAGGAAGATATGGATGGGTGACCACTAGGTTTTGGTTCTAAGACAAAGTATAAGGTCCAAGGATGATGATTGGAAAAATAGGAGATGGATATTAGATAGTTATTTGGGATGGTGAAATGGACAATGGGGTATATGATATGAGTATTATATGTTATTTAATATGGTTTGGTAAATGTTATGATGTGATGGATATGGATAAAATTATGGGTTTTATACAAGACACAATAGACTATTTTGAATTTCTCAAATTTTATGATTTTTAGGGTTTTTGCCATTTTTTCAATTTTTGGGGTTTTTTGAAATATGTCTATATACCATACAAATGGGGTTATTAGCAAAGTGAATACCAATCCTAGAATGTAGGAAAAAGAGGGATGGATTAAAAAATTATATGATAAAAGGATGAGGGTGATGTGGACTAAGAAAAAATGACTAGGGATTACCAATGACCACATCATGAAGGAACCAAATGTTGATTTGCCTGAGTATTCATTAGAGGATATGCCAAAATGATTTGACAACATTTATCAGGACACCTTCCACTTCCTTATGAGAGTTAAATATGGTAATGAATGTGATATGATGGAATATGATGGGTAGGAACAATGGACTAAAGGATAATATGGATAAGATGATGTGGATGGGTTATATTGATAAAGTTGATAAGGGATGAGACAAGTACAAATGGATTGACAAGGGATGGATGCATTTTTCCCCCAAGTGTTAAGGTACAATGTAGATAATTTATTATTTTAACATGATTCAAAAAACTATTTTTCATCATGGTACTTGTCCAAGGTGCCATAAAATTGGTTTTCACCATTGGATGAATGATTTTTTTTACTATTGGGCATCTTGATTTATAAGATATGGGTATGAGATATAGGAATGCTGAAACTAGCCAATTTTTTTAGCCAAAACTTTTTCTAGAGATATAAGATGCTAAGATCATGTTACTTATGCTAGATGTATTAATATTTTGGTGGATTTTATTTACTCTTGATTCAATGTGCTCCTCATGTTTTAGCTAGGTGTCTACGTAACCCCTATGAAGGATAATGCTACCTAGGGATTCAAGATATGATGTGGATGGGAGTATGTTGGGAGTGTGATGATGGGATATAAGATATAAATGAGGAATATGATCATAATGGATGATATGATGGGATGGGGAGTGGAAAGAGTTTTCAATAGTTGCATACACCATTGTATATGGTGGAGGGAATTCTTTAGATTGATGCCATGATATTAAGGGATCCAAGACCTTTTGATTTTCTAATTCTTTGATCTAAGTATCAAGAGGATGGTTAGCCATGTGATTATTACTTTTTAAAATATTTGATAATTCAATTTGATATTGAATAAGCCTCAGTACCATATTTTGGGATTCATAAGAGGAAATTTATTTTTGACTTGATATATAATGATTATTTTGACTTTGGTGGTCCCTTAGTGTCTAATATTGGGATTCACTAGGGGAAGATATTTTTTATTATTCTAATGATTTGGATTTGTTTGAATTTGAATGATAGGATCAAAGATGATTTGATCTTGATTTGATTTTAACTATTTATCTTAGACCTTGGTATTTATGGCACATGATGTTGAATGCAGAGGGGAATCCATTGATGCATGTTCATGTTTATTCCCTTAAAGGAGTGGGACATGGGGATTATGGAGACAAGGTGGATGACTAATGTTATGTGATGGATGAAGGGGATGATAGGAAACATGGTACTTACAAAGGTTACTAGGATACATAACCCCAATGTCAGAGAAAGTATCCTAAAAAATCTCAAAAGGATCACTGACACTAGTTGTAGTATGTGCATCCAAAGTAGAATTATATCTATTCTGATAATATTCGATAGATAGAACTTGTGAAAACTTAGTTTTGACTTCATCATCTTGATTAGGATCAAGAGATATGATGGGTGATTGATTTTAATCCAAATTGGAGGTATATTCAAAAGGGTATGAATAATGATCATCTACTATAATATTGATTAAGGATGATGTTTTTGGTGAGGAATCTGAATCAAAGACTGGTGTTATATATGACCCTAATGCAAATGGCTCTAATTTTAAATGTGGTGTACATGAATTTATACTACTAGTATGATAATTATTATCCATAAGTGTCCACTCAATATGGGGTATTTGATGTGATGGGTAAAAGGGAGAGGATAGAATATGGACTAAGCAAAGAAAGGTCCATGAAAGGGATTATGAGATGTTGGAGGTCTAGGCTTATGGTACTTGGGCTTGTGTTTGTTAGAGGATTAGTTAATGATGGAGATATCATATAAGATGGGTATGTTGTCTTTACCTTGGCTTGGAAAGGTAAGGGCTTGATTATGATCAAGAATGAAATCTTAGCATCCCTCTTCTTGTTCACCCAGGTAGATGGACTCATTGAGTTCATCCTCAATTACTATGTCACCACAGTCAATGAGATATTGGAAATAATCATAGAAATTTTGACATAATTTAATGGAATGCCCCAAAGTTTAATGATATTCATAGTATTAGTTTACTTTATACCATGAGGGCTTAGGCTTGGTGGGATCAAGATGTTATATGGGTGGATATACCATCATATTGGCAGCAATTAGTTATTAGAAAAGGGCTTCCAAAGATATAAGAAGGGGAGTATAAGGACCCACTTCACTTTTTTACTTTAATGTGGAAGCATTGGACTTTAGATTAGATGATGTTTGACATGATTGGGTGGCCAATATTGGATTCCCTTTGATACTAGAGTAAGGTGTGGATAATGATGGGTTATGACTAGGGGATGGAATATGTACATGATACTCACATAAAGGGGTTTACCCTAGAGGTACAATAAGTTGAATGGGGTCTACTCCTTTAGGAAGTTAGACACCTATCATAAGTATCTATACGAGGATCTGATCCTTATTGGTAACAATGTATTGGTCTATGAAAGTGGGGTCTAACTTTAGGGTGGTGGGTGATAAAGGATGGGGGAATTGTTGGGCTAGAGCATTGGATTTAAAAGTGATGTTATTAGGGGATAGAGGATTTGACTATGGAAAATTATGAATAGGGGATAAGGGGATTTGAATAGGACTAATGGATAGTGGAAGGGGATGGAATGAGGATAAGGCTTGATTATGGACTTGTTTGGGAGGTAATTTTTAGGCTTGTGGGGTGAAAATCATTAGGAAAGAAAGCACCCACATTCCATATATGAAAAAAAAAATCATATTTATTCTTTGTGATATATCGATTGATTAGGGTGATTGTATTTAGGAATATTGGGATTGATTTTGATGAGCTAGGGGATTGTGTATGGGGAAGGACATGGGATTGTTATTTGGCGAAAATGGGATCAAGGTCAATAGGAAGGAGAGAACCCACTTATAGTGCTTGCAAAAGGAAATCATCCTTATTATCTAATATGTATTGGTCTACATGAATTGGGTCCAAATTCATAGGGATAAATGATGAAAGAGGGATGATTAAGAGGGTTTATAGGGAGGTAGACTAAGTGTTAGAAATGGTTTCTTAAAGAAAGTAGGTGTAAATGACCAAGCTAGTATGATCGGTGATGGTAAGGATAAGATGAAGATGAAATGCAATTAGGATGATATAGGACTAGGATCAGATTTTAAATGAATAGTGAAATAATTGTTAATGACCTTTCAATAATGTCTAGTTTGTAATCTAGCAAAAGGGTAGAGGATTTGATGGGTGCCAAGATTTAAAACTAGCAAGATGATGATTGGATGGGTGTTATTTATGAATAGGCAAGATGATTTAATTGATGACAATTAGATTGATACTAATGGGTTTACTAGGTTGATAATGATAAAGTGATGAGACACTAATAGGATATTGACTAAGTATAAGACCTAACCAGATGATAAGGGAAAGTGGATTAAGATGATAAGATGATATGGATGGGTAACAAGAGGAATAAATCAAAGCCTTAGACTAATTTTCTCAAGGTGGAATGGGGCTAAGATTATATGATGAAAGTGATAGGGTTATGGGATAAGGATGAGTATAGATAAGTGATGATGAAATGATTGGGGTAATGATGGAGATGGTTTGGACACAAATATGACCTAAAGAGCCAATTAGGATAAGATAGGATGAGGTCAAACTAGATGGGTGATGAAGGTAAGTTTAAAACAAGTGATTGGGTATGGACTTATGACAAGATGTGGAAGATGAGATATGATTAAGATATGTAGGTAATGTGGGGATGAACTAATGATGGGTGGATCTAGTGATAGGATATGACTATAACGATAAACAAGACAATAAAGGTATGTACAAGAACATAAAAAAAGATGATATAGGGATGATTGGGATTATGTAGGATAATACATGGATGATAAGGTGTGATTGGGATACATGACAATTGGGGTGTGACTAATGGTAGGTAGATGTAGTGAGACTAGGTAAAAATCAAGATAAGATGGTGATGGGAGATAAAATGTATAAGATAATATAATGATGATGTGTGTAAAGACCTAGATATGCATGAATAAGTTTGGGGTATAAAGATGACTTGGTTCATAAATAGCATTGGTCTATTACGACATAGAAACAAGCAAGCATGATACAAACCGATGATTAGTAAACTGATAAGGGTGTGTAACTTGATGCATGTACCATCAAATGGCATCACATGTAAGACTATAGGTTCATGACCCATTATAGAATTAACCTAATCCTCTTAACTCTATTTGTACATGATGGCTACTTAGGATTTGATACTGACTCGGGTAGTAGTACACTTGTTATGGTTGAAGACTTCTAATCTAGGTTTATATAAGGGTTTATAGGTCCACACCCTATATACATGAAGGTAAAGTGGGGAATAATTCCATATAGGATGTTGTCTAATAACCCTATGTATTACAACTTAATTGGCCCTCACTCCATGAAACCCTTTATGGGGATTTTTGCTTAGGTGCTGAACGATAGCTCTCTTGATTTTTATACTCTATTAGAACATGGAGTTTGGTCAAGTGCATGGTGGTGAAATCACTAACCCCTTAGAAATAAAAGGAGAAGTGTTTTATAGGTGGTTTTTTATCATCGAATAATTACCACAAGGATGTAAGGAGGAGAGCATACACCACCATAGCCCTAAGAGACAATCAAATAAGCCTACAAAGATTAATTAATCAATTATGATCTACATGTGATGTACATATAATATGAAAGATAAGAATGTATAAAAAATAGATATATACATGAAAAAATGATGAAAATGATATATACAAAATGACTATTATTAAAAAATAATTATCAAATTACCACAAGGAGTCTTTGATAGGTGGCTTGCAAGCACGTGGTTAATAGTTTGATTTAGGCACTCATAAGGGGTAACCTGCAATACAAAGATTATTATTTTTACTAATTATCTTGAGGGGAGACCTACAAGACAAAATTTTAAAACAAAATATGACCTATAAAATAAGGTGTTAGATAAAACAAAATAGCCTCTAGGTTCACCCTTACAAGAAACAAGATGTTAGTCCAATAGGCCTGAAGAGAAACACCATAAAAGAATCATGATTTAGGTTTATAATTACTTTGGGTTGAGCAGGCTATGACATGGGGGTATAGTGGTGATATCCCCTAGTGGGATCAAGGGGTAGCACCCATTATAGGGTTAAGGGGAAGAGCCCCAGGTGTGCTACCTATCATGGTATAGGGTAGGTTCGAGTGGTAAAGCCCCTGATGCCAAAGGAAATTTGGGCCTTGAAGGAGGCCTAGGATGCCTCAAAATTCACTTAAAATAACCTTAAAAAGGATAAAAATTTGATGCAAAATCACAACTACATAGTGCAAAATTGCAACAAAAAATGACAAAATTGTAATTCGAAGGCAAAATCATAGATCATGAGTTGTGATTTTATAGTAGTTAGCTTAACCATGATGGTTAGACTACAAAATAATGATAGTTAGAAAAAATTGTGACTTGACAAGATAAAATCACTACTGGAAGAAAATAATGATTACTAATTTTGTGATAAAGTAAAAAACCTCAAAATTTTAACTTTTAACTCAAAATAGATGCCTATATAGGTAATGATAAGTTTCCTAGAGGCTTAGAAATTTTTATTTACAAAAAATCAATTCAGATTTTAAGACTAATTATGATACATCCAAAATGGTTATAAGTAAACACTTATATTTTTACTAAGATGACCCAAACATTTTACCTATCCAAAGAACAAAAGATGTTTTTAATTAGATTTTATCCTAAGTTTGCCTTCATAAAATTTCAAAGATAACCTACAGATATAATTGAAATAAAAATGGCCAATTTTCAAAATTGTGACTTAAATTACAATATCACTTTTTCACAAACCAAAATCGCTATTCTAAGAATTTTGAAATCTATAGTTTTGTTGAAAATAGGGGAAAGGTAAAAGGATGTGTCTAGTTGTGTCTTTTTTTTTAATCTCCTATCTTGGCCTCCCTTTCTCGATACACCTGTTAATCACACACACCACATAGATATAAAAATTACTTTACAGAATGGGGTTTAGTCAACAAATATACTTTTAGATCAAAAATCTCTTAAATACAATGACAAAAATGATGTTATATGCCAAACTATATGGTGATTGCATTTCTTATAAAATAAAAAATGTCATGATGAAACCCTACCTCTAGAACTTATAAAATCATGAATCAATAGGGCAAATTAAAAACTTATTATACAAATTCATGAGTCTTGAAGTTGAATTTTTATGCCTAACCTATAAAAAAATGCATTATTGGTCAGAAAAAATCACTACTCTACATACAAAGCCATAAATTTTAGAACAAGGTCACAATTTTTAAGCTATGGTATTATTGAGGGGCCAAAAATGTACATGGTTAGAGGAGATGGTTAGTGGTTAAGGTAAATGGTTAAATCATAACCATGACTTACAAAGACAAAACTATGACTACAAGGTTGCAAATACTAGTACAAAATCATGGATTCTACTTGTGCAAGCAAAAGTTCAAAAAAATATAAGATTTTTCTTAATTGATCAGACCTTCAAGCTATCATAATCAAGAAAAATTATTAAATTTGGATCTAGTCTCACCATGGTCACCAAAATGTAGCTTAAATTTTGAGCTATTTGGTTAAATTGCATGAATATGCAATTTGAACTCAAAACATTAAACTACCTATTGGGAAGGATTGTAGAAACAAATCAAAATCACAAGATATGATAAATCTTACCAATTTTGTTGTTTTAGCTAGCCTCCTTTTAGGATGTTTAAATGGATAATTTATTACATGTACACTCATATTTTAACATTATGATGGTGTCATGATATTGAGCCAACTTTTCATTTTCTTCATTAAGTAGATCAGGAGTATAACCTTCCTTTTGAATTTTTTCTTGTGTTTTTAGAATATCCTCCTTAATAGCAATTTTGTTCTCAAAGATATTGCCAAAACTATTCTTATTCCATATTTTAACTTCCCTTTTAACATTTTTTAGCTTAGAAGCAACTCTAAAGAGGGCCGTGCCTTCAATATCAAACTCCACCATTCTTCCAATTTACTTTCAAACTGTGGGTGTTGCATCCACATCTTCTCAAATCTAAAAGGAAAATTTTTCTTAGGAATAATCTTTGCAGTAGTGAAAATGAGGGGAAAATGATCTGATCCAATTTTCTGGTAGGCTTCCAACTTGCAAATGAACTCTTTAGTCGAATTAGGAGAAATAAGAGCATGATTAAGCATAGCCTGAATACATTCATTACCAACTCTCTTGTTACTCCAAGTAAACTAAATTCCATGGAGATCCATATCCATTAAACCCTCTTTATTTATAAAATCCAATAAATCCAATCTCCCTTCCAATTGGGTAGCATTACCTCCCATTTTCTCATGATCATAGAGAGGCACATTAAAGTCTCCCATTATAATCCATCGTCCAGAATAGTCCTTACTTTTAAAATTGGAAACAAATTCCCAAACCTTTTTCCTTAGATACTTAATGTTGGGAACATAAATATTCACAATATATGGAGTCACTGTGAAGCTTATTGAGGACTTCATTTCCAAGGTCACGGGGCTTCCCATGGGTGGTATTAAGTTCCCAAAATAGACCAGTATTTCCAATGCGGCCTACAAAAAAAATTTGAAGGCAGATGCAGAGGAGAAGCAACTAGAAAATAATGGAGACTTCTTTGACATGGAACAGATAAAAGGAATTTGGCAAGATGTGCTAAGCTATATCCATGAGTACTTTATCCTTGATGGTAGGAATAAAAGAGTTCACAAATTTCATTTTGTATTTCTCAACCGCTTCAAGTACAAGGATAGAATTTATTTCCCTTTCTATCTACGTTTTTCATTCCTTCAAAGCTTGTATGCCCATAAGAAGGAGTCTTGCCCCATTTTACATGAAGGTCTGATACTTCTCATAGAGGGTTTTTGTAATAATAAATCCATAGCTTCGATTCCTTCTTCTAACAAACATAAGGGTTCTCAGTCTAAAAAGTGTAAGAAGGATAAGAATGTTAAAGGGATAGAAAAGGCAAAACCAAAACCCTCTAGTTCTCAAAAACAAATTGTAGAAGAGGATTTTGAGTCAGAGAATACTAAAGGCTCTGAGAAGGATGTCCTGGAGGAAGAGGAAGGGATGGATGTTGGGGACAATTCTGACAATGAGGGTAATCAGACTGTGTTCAAGGGAGGTGTTAAAGACAAAGATAACTTAATTGATGATCTAGTTTCTATGAGAGAGGAGGATCACATGGTTTTGGATTCTATTCCTAATATAGAGACTAGGGGACAAGAAAAGAAGGACCCTGTTTAGAATGAAGACCCTATTGAGACTAGAGAGGAGGAACTGATGAATAGGGAGGAAAAAATTAAAAAGGTTGATTTCCCTCCACATGAGATTGTAGAAGACACTTGTGACTCTCCACAGAGGGAAACCAAGTTTTCCTTCCTACATTCTACCAAGTTCAATGCTGATTCAATTCTCCAAGTTAATTCTTGGATTTATAATGAAATAATGGGGCTGAAGAAGAAAGTGGAAATAATGCAACACAATTAGGATGTTGATTAGGCCATAATCAACCACTTGGAGGTGCAAATGTGAGATATCCCAAAAAAACTTAAAGATTATGAGCATAATCTTAGAATACACATCAAGGAAAGTGGAACAAAGATGGAGCAGGTAACATCAAGCATCTATGCTACTGCAGCTAGCCTTGGTAAAAGAGTAAATGAAGAAACAATATCCTTGGAGGGTCTAAGTAAGAGGACAAGGCATAGTTTAAGGAAGAAAGATTTTCAAGTTGCTGCTACTTCGGCTATTGACTCTACCCATTATACTACTATGATTGGTAAGGAGGTTGTCAAGATGATCATGGAACTACAATAGAAGCTTAGGGTCTTCTTTGTTGGTTTTGTTCTTATTTAGGTACTTATTGCTAGTTGTTGTAACTGGTTCTTGTTTTTGGTCCTATGTTCTGGTTCTTGGTCTTAAACTTTATTTGAGGTTCTAGGTCCTTGTAAAACTTGGGTACTTTTTTTGGACTATGATTGTCGTTTCAGGTCCCTGTAAAACCTGATTTTGATGCTGCTCTTCAGTAGGTTTCAGGACTGCTTGTAATGGTGGTTGTTAATGCTTTTTCTTTTATGATTCTATTTAGGGTTTTGGGGTCCCTTCAAAACCTACTTTTACCATAATCTAAAATATTATGATGGCATGATTATGGGTGTTGGAAGGAGGATTCAAGTTTCATAGAGATAACATGAGAATAGCTAGATCCAACGGAGGATTGAGGTGGTTTAAACATATTTTGGAGAGAGAGATCAATGGATGAGATTCAAAGTTTTATGAGGGATATTTAGGGTGGAGAATTAAAAGGAATTTTAAATTCCTTAGAATCTTGTAGATTTAGAGGCTTCTAGAGAGGAAGGGTGAGAATAGAGAAGGTTCTAGATTTAGAAGGTTATAGAATCCTTATTAGGGTTAATGATGATTAAACATGGGATCATATGGGGATTATGTGAGTGATTAGGGACTAAGGGTATATGAAATCCTAAGCATATGCTAGTAGGTGGGACATTGGGAATTTAAAATTCCCAAATAATAGGTAACTGGGCTTAGGATGGGATAATGGGGATTTATGATAAATTAATGATAAAGTAGAAATAAATAATGTTAGTATATGAAAAATAATAAAATAGGGATATTAGACAAATATCTAAAAAGGGTGATTTTAGTATGGAATTAAATAAGATAAGTGGAATTAATGTCAACTATTAGATATATTAGTGACAATAATATATGTGAGTGAATTTAGGTGTATATAGGAGAAAAAACAATGTGTCCTTCACATTCTTAATGATTGTTCATAAATGATGGGAAGATAGTTTGATAACTAATTTCATAAAATAGAAGGAAACTAGGGTACCCTCCTCTTCCTAAAATCTTAGGTCCTCATTTTCTATCCTCTATCTGTACCAAATAAAAACTTGACTAGCTTTTCTAAGTTAAAAAGGAGCTTGATGGAGGAAACGGATTAGTTTTTGACTTATTTTGAGTTGATGTTCCTTCCAAATATTGTATCTAGTCCTATTATGAATAAATGAATCCATGTATGTGCCTAAACATGATCTTTCTCTAACAAAATTGTATGGACTACCTGAAAACCTTATTTCTTTTATGAATATTGTCCATTATAATTAAAAATTGATGGAGATGATATGCTAGGTGCCTTTGTAGTTTGTATATGATTATATAGATAAAATATTGATTCTATTGAAAACCTATCATTTCTTACTACATTATCCTTTGAACATTATAATTAATTAAGAAATCATCTTCAAAATGATATGAAATGTTAAAAAAGTTGGTTACCACCCTTTTTGCCACTTGTATGGACTAGGGAGGAGTAACACAACTTTGACACATGATACATGACTAAAATTGACCCACTATACCTTCTAACACTCTTAAACCCACTTGACTATGCCATAAGTTCACTAGACAACATAATGTCAAAAATGACATTTACCTTAATTTTATTAAAACAACCTTAAACAATGTTAACCAAGGCTTGAAAAGACCATTTTGAGGACCATGATAAGATATAAGGTAGCCATACATGAGTTCGAATGGAATTAGTGGAAATTTTTGAACTATATCGGTTGAAATTTGGCTTGGGAGGCCAAATTATCAACATTATTGTTGACTCAAAGGGGTTGACCAGCCTTTTGGTTAAGAAAACCAATGATATCATTCTTTTAGGGACAAGACTCACACATGACAACATAACTTGAGATGACTACTTTTCTTGAGATTTACAAACATACTTAACACCTTAAAAAATTTAAAGGACTAGAATAACCTAACCACACACACACAAGAAAGAAGTTAACACACATGTTTTGATAAACACTTATTGAAAACTAGGTAAAGAAAACCTATTATAAACAACTAACCTAAATAAGCCTTCCTTGTCCTAGGTCAAAGGAAAAGTTTATTGTATCCTTCACTCCATGGCATGAGGAATGGCATGAGTTAAGTAACCTCTTATATTTTTATCTCATTTTCTTCATCCTTTCCTTGAATTCCACTCCTCTCATCATGTTCTCAAGTGAGGTAACAACTATAAACCAATCTCTTATGAAGATATATTATTCTTTATTTTCAATTTTCACCTCAAAATACTATCTATCTTTGGCAATGTGAGATTTTTACAAGCTAATTACATCTTGGTTGATAGGGGCAGCAAGCTCAACCTTTATTTAAATTGGTTTTTGAAAAATGATATTTTGATAATATTAAAAGGTACCATATTCATCATACCTTGGTGGACTTTTAAACTAAACCTCTTGAAGATGATCTTCACGACATATTGGATCATTAGGAACCTAAAATTCTTCCTAAACAACTTCATCTTATTCTTCTTGAGGTACTTACCTATTAAGTTATTCAATCTCCTTGATCATGTCCAAGTAGGACTACCTCATGTCATTAAGACCTTGGATATACTCTTGAGGCTCAATAGGACCAACTACCATAGTGTTCTCCTTATAACCTTTATTGATATCTTCACCATGTGCATTAGCCAAGTTGACAATAAGGTGGAGATGTATCATCTAAACCTAAATTTTTTTTTTGATCTTCCGAAAAGGTAACCTCTTCATGATCAGTCAAAAATACATGAACCTCACTACCAATCTTTCCATTTATTTATGGAGAAACATGCTAATCAAGTGCCTCTAAATATCCAATAGAGTCATGATAAGGCTCATGTTCTAGTGAAACTTTATCATCTTCATATTTTATGGAGATTGGAAGTTCATTTATCCATTTAAGTTCTAGTTCATCTTACTTTTATGATCCTAAATCTAAATTATCCTCTCCAAGTTCTTAAATATTAGTTCTAATTTGACTTGAGACCTCAACCTACTGCTCTATTCCATTATTCAAAACCATCATGTTAAGTTCTTCAATCTTATATAAGGATTCATGGTACAAATGCTGAACAGTATTATCCACATCAATTGAAGTGATCTTAGCTTCAATAATGGGTTTATGAGGTCTATTTTCATGACTATCTCCTAGAGGATAAGTTGTTTGTGTTTAATCCACCTCAAAGTCATGCCATTATGACTACTCTACATTATCAAATTTCCCTTTAGGATCAAAATCTAATCTATTAGTGTGAATACTAGTACCAATAATGATGTCTTCTTCATATGTGATTGAAATATACTTTTCAAAGCATTTTTAAAACCCACTTTTAGCTATAAAATAATAAATATCTTAAAGGACTATCACCTCATCAATGTTATTTATCAAGTTCCCTATCATATATAAATTCTCCAATTATGCTTTCAATGCAACTAACATATCTTCATAGAAGGATAGGGTGGGAGGGAAAGAGGCTTCATGGGCATGTTTGATAGTTTCTAGAGTGTTTTTACAACTTCAAATTTTATGAGTATCAAGATGATCATGGTGTTGTTGAAAATATGGAGAAAGACAATAAGTTGAGGACATTACATTCTTCCTTTTCCTCTCCTTAATTGATTTGTCAAACTTAGGTGTATCTTGATTCTCATGAATGACTGCGCTATGAAGCATTGGTGGAGAACTTGTAAAACTTGAAAAATTTATTGAACTAGCCTCCATACACTCCTATTAATTTAGATAATCCTCATCCACTCTCCAAACCATAGGTCCTCCATTAAATAAGGAGATGGTGGGAGGGTAAGAATGTCTAACTGGTGGATTTGGAACATAAATATTTATAGGCTACTCTTGAGTGAGTTTAGGGGGTGAAGAAGCATTTTGAAATCTTGGTAAATTCTTAGTATTGGTACTCAAAACTTCTTTATATCTTTGTATACCTAGACATCCATGGATAAATTGAGCTAGAGGAAGAGGTGAGGGGATTTGAAATCTTGAAAATCTCCTTGTCATGACTTCTACAACCTTCTTCTCTTCTTGGTTTGGATTTGGCATGGGAGTAGTGGTCCAAGGATATTAACATGGGGTAAAAGGAGGTAGAGGCTCATATGATTGGTTACATTTAGATGGTTTCTCCTTTAAGGCCAATATCTCACTAGTAATGATTTGATTCATGTATTTTAACTCCTCTAAATCATTAGAGAAACTAGGTGTAGCTCGAAAGGGTAGTTGGGGAGGGAAGGAGGGGTAGTAATTATGATAGGAAGGCTACCAAGGATGTTGATAGGGCTCACAAAGAGGGTAAGGGTGATGTTTTTGGTAGTAAGGAAGATGACAAGGGTCATAAGGCTATTGAGGTATGTAGTTGGGCTGCCAAGGGGGCTAGTAAGGAGTACCATAGGACATATGTGAGCCATCACGCTACTGATAGTGGTTGATATAGGATTGATAAGGATCATGGTGAGGTTGGTATGGGTTATCATAGAGATGATGAATTGTAAAATATAAATCTCTTCCATATCCATCCATCAAATATTATAAGGTAGATAGATAATAATAAAATTATCAACAATAATTGTTTTTACCCTTGGGTGAAGACTTATGATGACCCTTGGCATGAGATCTTGAGTACTAATTTGCTACTATAATTCTTGTAGTTATTTGATTTCATCTAATGATGAGAGTGTATGCTCAAATATCCTTGAATTATAGTCCTGTTAGGTGTGCCAAAAACTATTACTAGTATGGATTGTACCTTTTTGGTAGTGGTGTTTTAGACCTAACTCATCTAGTTGGTACAATAGGATCACCTCTAGGTGTGGGTAGCCTAGTTGGTGAGGTGAACCTCTAGTTTTGGGGTTATCTACCTTGGTGCATTAGTTATGGTTTAGTTTCTAAACCTATTGAATTATTCATGAAAAAATATAAATATATGCTTGAAATAAAACCTAAGCTATGGTAGGTGATGCACCAACATATTATGTCTAGTCTATTTGACCATTCAACAACACTTGTGAATAACAAAATTATTATAGATTATATCACTCTCTCCTAGATAATTCTAAGCATAAATACTTCACATGGAGGCTATGTTAATTGGATATAAATTGAGGATGATGAATATGATGTATGTTTCCAAGACACTACCAATTAAATTCTTTTGCAAGCATAATCACTAACACTTTGACACACTATATGCCATGTTTAGATGATCTCCTAGTAACTATGTAAGAAAAATGACTTGAAAAACAATATAAAAATAAATACTTATTCAAATAAATAAGTAAAAAATACACTAATCTAACATAGAGAATCTTAATAGTCTTTATATTCATTAAAAAGGTTTACATGCTACAATTTGGGCATAGTTTATTCATACCTAGTTGAGCGATGCATATAATAGAATTTTAGACATAACTTATAGAAAAATATAGGGAAAGGGAGGAATTATATGTAATTTAAGTGTGTATAATCATCCATAATGGCCATCATTCACTTAATTAGTGGTTACAAATAGCCTCAAACTCCTCCCATGCATTGTTGTGAATGCATAATGACCTCCAATGAGAGTATGATGTAGAAATGATCTAGTAGAGACTCCTTCAATCCTATTTTACTCCATTAAAAGAATGATCATACCAACATATTCAACCACATCCTCTCTTTTTAGTTACAATGGTGGCATTATGTTCTAATTGGCCTCCATTAAGCATTAACCTACCTCTCTCTTTTACATGTTAATAAGGCTTAAGAAAATAATCCATCCTATATAATGGACATGAAGTGTGACTCATAACCTACATGAAATATTTATAAGGATTATTATTACCCTATATTTAATCCTTTAAAAACCCTTTACTCTAATAGACATCTCCTTTAGTTGACCAAATAGGCCCACTAGGTAACTAGGCCTAGTCACTCGATGCTAGTTGTTTAGATGTCCAATAAATTGACATATAAACTTGAGAGTGTGTAAATGATCATGTTTAAATTTAAAAAATCATATCGAACCATGAATTATGACTTATAAATAGTGCACACTTGCAATTCTTATTCATCTAGGTGACTAGGTCACCTTTCACTAGCACCTCTAGACTGGTTCTTTAGTCCATGGCTATAGAATCATTTTTAGAGTATTTCAGAGTATTTTATGATCTGATAGTTTTTAATACACTTCAAACTATCCTCTTTAATGATCTAAAACTATTCATCTAGATATGTACCTTGGATTCATCACTGAAACTTGTAAAATAGGGCTCCTAGTGCATCCATATAACTATCCATACAAACAAATGGCATGCATGGGGCCTTCTAAGAGTGGATAATGTGTTTTGATTTTATTTATTATTAATTAAATAAATTTTATTTAAAATTCTCAATATATTTCTTATCAATATTCTATTAGGGGTTTAGAGAGGTTTAAGGAGGTTTAGACTCTTAACAATAGTTCATAAAGGTTAAGTCTTCAACCTATGATCTAATGCCACTAAATTCTAGTAGATAAGACCCCTCATCATTACCCACATGATCAAGACTCCATGCAGGTCATTTGAACAATTATGAGCATAATAAGGTGCTCCTCGAGTGACTATTCTACATGTTATGCACTCTTAAGGCAATTTTAGGCCAAAATGGCCAATTTGGAGCTATCTTTTACAAACCAACACTTCTTCCAAATCTGAATCTACATTATATACACATCCATGATGGTTTTAGGTCCTATTCAACCCATTTTTATCCTATTAATTTAGTCTCTAAGTAGTAATTATTTGATAAGGGTATTAGGCTAATAGGCCTAGTGATAATGTTTTTGTATTTTGCCCTTAAAGGTGTTGATGATCAACATTCCCCTATTATCAGAATGGGCACCCTCCTTTTTATAGTTTTAAAAAGTGCCCAAGATGATAAGTATATGAAATCATTTGAATACATGGATAATTAATTGAATTTATCAATACTTGTGTTTCTATAACTTTTAGTAAATCATTCATTTTACAATAAGGATTGATACTTAGAAATATTCAAATTATTGAAAGTATTCTTCAAGTTTTATTTGGACATGTACTATTGACCATGAATGGTTAAATGATATGCAAACAAGATTTTTCTAAGGAATTATGACTTGGATCTCTAATAAACATGAATACAATAAACTTTGTTAGGTTTTATTAAATTAACATTATGTTGTGTTTAAGGTATTTGCTTACAAAGTTTTGATTTAAACTTGTTTAAATTTGCCTAAGATGGGTAATGATATTTTTAAGAAGCTAATTTAGTTTCTCTCTTGACCTTGTAAGACATCAAATTAAAGTTACAATTTATGAAACCTCATAGGAAATCAAATTTTAGACTACAAACTAAAAGGATAGATGTCCACCTTATTGAGCCCTATAATGCCTGAATGATTCATCACATCTTGTGAAAGACACTTGGAGTAAATATACCAAGTCCTTGAGATATGTGGCATCATATAGATGGCTTGAAATAATATATTCATTAGAATTAAAATCATGGGGCTATATGTTTAAAACTTAGACCCTATGAGAAAACCCATCTGATCCAAGTTGCAATGTATCCCCATGAATCCTACCATAATGTAAAAGCCTATGAGATGCCATCACATGTCTCAATGGTAACCAGACAAATCCAAGGTGCTTTTTGAGGTGACATATGTTCTTATTAGGTTCATCTAAGGTTATCATGTATTTTCTCCTCATTGCATCCATCCAAATATCATAAGAGCTCACAAGGTAAACACGTAGTTTCACCTGAGCCATCTGATCAAGGTTTGGTGATATACAATTATCTAAAGTGCTATATGATAATGACACTTGGTAAAAGAATAAATAATATAATACAAAAATGATGTGTGTCCTATTTGGTCCCACATAATGATGCTACATGTCAATCCCACACTATTTCTATCTGATATCCATGAGATCACCTTCAAGAGGGATGTGTGTCTCCACTCAGCCATTTTATTAGCACCAAGTTGTCGATAGTTATCCAAAATCCCTCCAAGAGAGACATTAAGTAAAGAAAGATATGGTTACCCATGACAGTGATGTTTGGCATTCCTATAGCCAATCAAAATTTAATAAGCACCACTTGAGAGCTTGTTATGAATTGAAATATTCCATGTGGTGAGGTACAAATAAGTCATCATACAAAGATTCATTTTAAGAGTCTATAAGGCAATCAAAAGGTGCCATGTGTTTATATTTCAAGCCTACTAGGAAATTTAGTCATATTCAGTCTATATGAGTACTTAGTTAAATCTGAGGTGGTAGCCACATATTGAAAGGTGACATTCTTTAGCTTTAAGGAAAAAATTGATGACAAGTCAAATTCAAATTAAAACATAAATTGAATTATGGTGCAATAGATTTATAGAATCAATAATTTGAAGTTATTTCAAATATATGTAAGGTTGACAAGCTTTCCATTAATACAACATGAACTAGGATCACTATCAACATTACATTAATTAGAGTGGTCATTTAAAAGGATACACCATCAAGGCTATTATTATTTTCATTTTAAACCTATATACATTTTCTTTCTTTTTTGTCTATGATCTTACAATTTGACAAAGTTGAAGCCGTTAGCAAATTGTACTCTCAACCACCATTATTAGATCTTCAAATTTTCATAAGGATATCAAGAAACATTGATTGATACCCAAATTATTTAAAAATATGTTAAAATCAGGTCCTTCTACTCCAGGTAAGAGTAGTTCCTTTGGTAATGATGAATTTCTATTTCAAAATGGTTCTTCAGTCATCTTTAAAGACACTAAATTTATTCTTGAGGCTATACCATCCAATGACTTGTATTATAGTAGCATATAGTTTAATATATAAGTAATTAGGGCTATTGATGAGAATGAAACCATGCTTCATATAATCTAACTATCTTTTGATATCCTTACCATTAACGTAGTCAATCTTCATAAGGTTGTAGCTAAGTTAGAGGTCATGCCATAAACTGACCTAGTTTACAATATTTTAGGGAGGTCATTATGTAAAGATGTGATAATTAAATCAATGTCCCAAGTGATCCTTATTGCCTTCATAATAGGACTGAGCTTCAAAAAATACTATGACCTTCCCTCACCACACATAGAGTACAACCATGTTGTCATTGATAATTGGTATGAATTGTACTCCCTAAAGAAGGTCTTGGCTTCATGGGTAACTGACCTAATTGGAATTATTTTCATGGATAATCAAGGAAACTTTCCTATCCAACAATTTAGATAAGGAGTTATAATTGGCCTAACCTTCCTGAATAGAATATTTGGTAGTCCACACATTGATTATGTGGATATAAGGGTTATTCCATTGCTATAAAGAATCCTAGAAGACTAGTAGATTTCCACACTTAGGGAAATTATCAATAATAACTTGGTGTATGTAATACAAGAAACTTGTAATAATGGTGCCCCTTCTTTATGATGAGCTAATTATTAGATGTAATTTATGCAACTTCTAAACTGGTTCAAAATTCACGGTCTCTTGAGTGTTTAGAAACCATGCCTCAACTCTTTTTTAAAATACATATTCATAGATTTAGATGAAATATAAGAGTTATTGAGAAATATTTCTACCTAGTGGTTTAATGATCAATTAATGAATGTGAGATGTAGAGGGTTTCCTCTAAAATCAAGAAAACCTTGAAAGACATGGGTAGCTACTAGTTATACCCAGATTGCATGGTTATGATAATAGGAGTGATGATGGCCCCTCTTAGACTACCAAGGTTTGTGCCAATGAAGCTAGCTGAAGAATAAATGGCCTATAAACTTCTACATGGAGTTGGTGGAATATTAATGAAAAAGAAGAAAAAGGTCCCCCATAAGGTTCCTTACAAACTAGGGAGGATCAGGCTAACAAGTGTCATGATTTTATTGTAGATGTTAGGCATAGGGATTTATACCTATTGCTTAAAAATGACTTTAGACCATGAGATATTAATAAGGTCATCATCAAACATCTTTTTAGATTCAAAAATATGTAGTAATGGAATATGAGGATCAAGAATAAATCCATGAGTAGATATATAGAGATGCTCTGAATGATGAGGTTGTACTCTAGAATGCTTTGATGAAGAACATTGAATTAGAGATGAGACTAGATAGGGAAAATAAAAAGTAGGATATTACTAAGTCTCATCCACCACCAACACATGGGAACATGTTTTATTATAACTATGAGGAAGGGAAAGATGTGGAAGATGAACACACCATTCTTCTTGTTAGGAATAGGCTAAATAGGCATCCACAACTTGACATTTAAATAATTCAAGACTTACCTCTAAGGTTTGAGCAAGAAGGATCTACTATGGGGCCATTATGGAAATCCTAGATCAACCTGACCTTGTTAATATTGACCTTGAAGAACTACATCAAATCATTAATCTCTCCATGGAATAAGTGCAAGCACTAGTTGGTAGAAATAATGAGAATTTATAAAAGAGGAAAAGGGAGCCTAAGACCACCATGAGAGGATAAATAACCCCTCAAATATCTTCTCAAATGACTATAAAACCTCCAAAACAAGCAGTTATTCCATTTCCAATAATTTACCCATCTACTAATAGTGTTATTGCTAGCACACCATAGGATACCTTTGGAGTACAACATATTAATGTTAGTACCTCACCACTATATTATTTTACAATTTCAAGTACATCTCAAACTACTTCTACTTCTATATTTGTTTTTCTCCCCCCATTAGCTTTAGTATCATCATCAACTACAACTACCACTACTAAATCTTCAATTGATACCAACTTGGACCAAGCTAGTGGTTCCTTGGGATTTACCATCCCCTATTTTATTTATCATGGCACTTCAAATATTGCTTCTTCATTAGGCACTATTTCTAGTTAGACTATTAGTTTCACTTCTTCTCAGGCAATAACAACTAGTGCAACATTTTTTATTAGTTCCCCTACATCAACAAGGCCATTAAGACCCATCTCAAAACTTTTAAAAATTTCAAAGCCACCTTTACCTACATCCCTATTAAATGTTGTTATGACTGTATAGGTGAGTGTGCACCCAAATTATCTTCATTTATTCTAAATATGGGCCTTTTAAGAGCTCTTTTTTATAAACTTAGGTAGATAGACCCGACAAACTTGCCACACAGTCTTGTTGTAGCTATAGCCTCTAGCTTGGCTCAATCACCCCTAGTATAAAATTCCTTAGATACACCACCTCCAAAAAATCTAATACAAATTGGGTCACATATATTATACTACCAACAAGATAAGAGTGAACTCAAATAGTCCTTTCTACACCATAGATTGGCATGAAATTTTATGTTGCTACAGGTATCATGTAAAGAGTGGTGAGGAGGTAGGTTGAATATCCCCAATATAGATCATTTATTGATCATGAAAGTAAAGAGTCCCCCTTCAATTTAGCAAAGAAGAGAAAGGGTGGCCTACGTGAATTAGATGAGTATGCAAAGGACCCTGTGTCTATGGTCTAAGCCAATGTAGAATCTATAGTGGCCTTAATGAAGGGTATGCAATAAGAGATGAAGATATTGAAAGAACAAGCATTGCCTACAGTGATAGAGAATACTATAATATAAGTAATAAATGCAATCATCAAAGTATTCAATTTTTATAAGGTTATGAAAAGAAGGCAAGAGGATGGGAGTCTACAATTTAATGTGTTCATTAAATATGACCAAAGACTCTCACTCTATGATTCCAAGTTGGAAAACTTGGCTAGCATTATAAGAAACAACAAATTCCTAAACCTTAAGACATTGACACTTGAATACATCATCCTAACACAGAATATAATGATGAATAAAAGGAGGATATTAAAAAGGTGGCTAGAATATGTTAAATATGTAACTGCATCCTTAAAAAAGTAGAGATCAAGATTTCCCTATTACTAAAGGATGATATGGTCACTAGGGTGACCAAACTTGATGGTAGCTTTATGGATGACTAGGAGTTTAGGGATCAAATGAAAGTACTTGTTAAAAAATTATACAAATACATATCCAATGCCAAGACTTACACTAAACTGATGAACATTGTGTATTTTGATAACCAAAGGCTAGCAAGATCTAATGCTATTGAAGAAGCACTTAGACCTATACTTGTAGAGCATGGTAGGCTTATTCAAGAAAAATATAACCTATTTTGGCCTATGATGCTAGATTTTAGTCAAATTGACCAGGACTACTTAGCATGCACTGAAGTATAGACAAGGGAGGAGACAAAGAAATAAAATTAACAATAGAAATCACCTGAACAACCTCCTCTAGGAACTTGAGGAATATTTTGTATTGCTTTATAAATTCAAATTTGGAATATTCCCTTGTAATATGTGGCATTTTAGTTATTATTATTCAAAAACTAAAAGCCACTTGGCTATATTTAGGCATATTTAATGGGCCCATTTGAACTTGCATAGTCATTTTGAGGCCTATATATAGAGGTATTCCCCTTGATTGTAATCAAAATAGGAATAATTGTTAGAGAATTAATGCAAAAGAGCTAAGAATTCATGAGATTATTTTAATGTTCTATTGTGTGTTCTATAGTTTTTGCTTCTCATGTTTTTAGAGAATCAATGGTTTCTTTTCTATTGACTAATATAGTAATAATATCAATGTATGCATCTATTGATTTGAGTTTGACACTAGGCTAACAAATCTATTGGTTTATGTGCTATATTTTCATCTTATTTGTAGTTGAATGTGCTTATGCAATTTGATGTGAATAGATATCTTTCATACAACATATAGTTTCAGATATATGCATCTCCTTTCCTTTGAAGCCTCAACTACATTCACTTGCCTTTGAGTATTACACTAGGGTTGGTGAATGCTAGTTTTACATGTTATTATCATAGAGGTTCTAATAATTGACACCCCTAACCATTTGAAGAAAACTTTATTTTTTTCCCTACCTATTAGAGAGTTGTCATGGTGATGTCATATAGATGGATGAATTACTTTGATAGCCAAAGTGATAATGACAAAGTATACAATGTGCTTGTTCTAGTGTGATTTATGTATGGTTGGTTGATCTTTACTATTGGCATGGCTAGGGAGGATCAAGGTTGCGTATGGTGATTAGAGTATGTGAAATAGGTCCCTAAGATGTTATCTTTACTTTGAGAGCTTATGTGTATAAGTGGAATTCATCTAGTTGATCATATTTTTCATCTAGACACTATGGGTCCAGTGGTAGAAAATATGAGTTAAAAGTTTGATGGCATCACCATTGCCATGTGGGAAGGAGTCAAGCGAAGTGGGTCATATGGTTATTATCACATTAGTCCTTAGTTGTTATGCACCATATCTTAATTCATGAATTTAATTGTGGTTAAATATATGAGGGTGTAAATTTGGATTCTTAGTAAGGATTCATTATTTTCCCATACTTAGCTGAATTTATAGATTGGATAGAAAGCATTGAGTAAGCATGTTGATGAGGTTAGAATTCACATGTGTGGAGGTGTCAAGATAAAATGATCATATGGGTTTGTTCACATTTGTGCCTAGTTTATTTTCACTAATTTTTAGATCATGTGATATAATACATCAAAATATATACATTTTCAAAGTTGGACTCCCAAGGAGTTTGATTGTGTTTTCCCATACTTAGCTAATTTTACATTGTGGAAAAAAGAGTTGAGTAAGAATTTTTATGGTTTTATTTTTTACATGTGTGAAGGTTTCAAGAGAATCTAATCATATAGGTTTGTTTAATTTTTATCATAGATGATTTGTGATAAATTTGAGATCATTCACTAAAGTGAAATAAAATTTATGGATGTTAAAAGTTGGCCTTTTAGGCATATTTTGACATGGTTGGCTCTATGATAAAAGATTTTGAGAAAGCACTTTAATGGTGATATATCTCTCACATAAAAAGGTTACAAGAGTTATGTGTCACATGATTGGATTATCCTATGTGCGTAGATCATATGGTCCAAATTTGAGATCATGAAAGTAAGCACAAAATAATTTATTGAGGTGAAAAAATGGCTACTAAAACATATTGAAAGGGTTCCCATACTAAGTCACTTTTGAATGATTTAAATATCGAGTAAGATCGATGGTGCATATTACTCTAAGAAGTCGAGAGGTAGTGAGATGAAGACAAGTGAATAATTTTTAATGACTGATAAAAGGTATAGGATAATGATCAAATGGAAAGTATGGATTCATATAGATTGATCAATGGGGAGCATTGATCGTTAAGGACTTGGTTGATTTATTGAGATTGATAGAGCATGTTAAGTCAACATTTCTAGATTAACAAGATGAATTTAACATGATTGATGTTTAACATTTGGCTTTGGTGGTATATGCATTAAATCTCAAACAAGGTCAAAGGTGTGTATTCAATTTGAGCTTAGAGTCCACAAGATTCAAGCATTGTGTTTGAAGGTTAACTATGACTGTTTGTATTCAAATATTTGAATTTAAATAGGGAAAAACTAGAGTTCTGTGTTTCAACCATATCTTTTGATAAAAGATGAATTTATTGATGTAGTAAAATTCATAGTGGTAGAGGACTCAAAGGTGCATTTGGATATATAGATTTAAAGATCTATAAATATATATAAATAAAGATATTGAGATCCAAAGTTGACTGTGTTTTCATATATGTTTTGAAATTGACCTGGGAATGATATTTGAGCTTGTATTTATGTTGTTTTGATGTATCATGATAAATTATCTAATGAAACATGTTGTAATCTCTATGAAGATGCTCTATGTGGATTTTGAAGGTGTGATCAATCCATCTTGAGTATGAACAATGCTTAATAAGTTGATTATGTGTTCATTCACACTGACTATGTACACTAGGTCAATTTTTAAGTTGTTTGAGCATATGTAAATGTGAGATAATTTGACTATGATCATTTGATGATGTTTAAGGGGACATAAGGAGTGGACCCATGTATTTAAAAATTATCCTGTGTTCTTATTTTGCTCAATGGAGTGCCAAAGGTGTGAATGGTTTCACATGAGACCTATAAGGACTACAAAGGCCTTATTAAAAGGTGTAGTTCCTTAAAGGTGACCCATAGATGTTATGGAAAAACTATAAAGATATTATTAATTTGTGTATTCATGTGAAATATGTCTTAAGGGCTAATAAATGCCTAATGGTTGACTAAGGTAGTGATTATCAAGATTGCTCTATAAATAGTGGAACCAAAGATGATGGGTTATAGACTTTGTGTGAGAGACTAAGGAGAAATTTGAGAAACACTTGTGTGTGTTGGGGAGTGAAGGAAGGGTAGAGTGCCCTAATGATGAGTTGAATAAAAAAATGGATTGAGGACCATTTTTATGACCTATTGGTCATGATTTTATTGACAAAATAGTTTTCTTATTATTTGAGTGTGAGCAAAGGTGAAGTGTGATAAGTAGAGGTCCATCATCAAGTGTTGTTGACATCAGTTCAAAGGTGGATTTTTTCATAGGTTTTGTTTTGGTATCTCAACATCTAAGGTGGGTGTATCCTCCTTATAATTTGAAACTTGCTAAAAGGTCTAGTTGTTATTGCAACTTAGCTAGATAGGTGTGGTAGCACCTTTTGGGATTAGAGTCTCACTAAATAGGGATTATAGTTCCTTTATTATTTGTAGATGGTCTAATTTGGATCTTTTCATTATAGGATAGTAGTCTAGTTACAATTTCTAGTGGGTTTTGTCTCTCAAGAGGGTTTCCCATGTATGTCTTGTGTTATGTGATTGATCTTGCATTGTCTCTCTTGCTCTTTGATGTGAATGTTGTATATTCTTCATGAATTTTTATGGTAACTAATTAAGTGTTTGCAAAGAATAGAATTTAATTTGAATTATTTGGACTCACTAATTCATCCCCCTTCTTATTTATTATACTTGTTGTTCTCAAAATCAGCTATGCTCATTTTTGGGACAACCCCTATGAAACTTGTTCATTTCACTCTAAGGTCATCATTCAAGACAAGATTCTCTTGATCTCAAGTGTAGTTGACTAACTCCCTAAAAATTTCATGACTTCCCTCATTACGATTTCTCAAGAAATGTGAAATTTGCATGGTCTTGATGCAATCAAAACATCAGGAGTTGATGTTTTTTGTTTGCATGTAAAGGTGGCAAAAAATGCCACCCTTACATATTGTTTTTAGTTTACATTCAAGAGAAGAATTTTTTACCACCCTTGCATTTTTTTGGGGCTTAGATGTAAAGGTGAAAAGTTTTGCCACCCTTACATATTTCCATGTAAGAGTGGTGAAAATAGCTACCCTTACACTCCTCATATAGGAGTTGTGATTTTTGCTTCTCTTGCATCTTTCTTCCACCTTACATGCAGAGGTAGAAATTTTTGATACCCCTACATGATCTTAGTTTTTGCGTGTGGCATTTATGGCTATGCACACCAGGTGGTTGGCATTAGTTTTCCAACCTTTTTAATGTCGATTTGAGCCTCATTTGATTCATTCTTTCTTGTCTGCTCTTCTTCTCTACATCTAGTCAATCGTGTGAATGAGTGAGATCATGATTTTTCTAGATTCAAGCATGGGATTTCGATTTGCTAGGTAGGTTTTTACATTCTTCTCTTTTGTTTCCAAGTTTTCATTTTGTTTTTTTGTTTTCTCTTTTCCTCTTTCCTTCAATGTTAGGATTTCTCTTTTTCTTCTTATTTTTCCTTTATCCTCCTCCCTCTCTTCCACGAGGAGGTGTTCTAAGTGTAAAACCTAAAAAACATCCAAGAAACCATTAACTAGTGTAATGGCAGTGATTTTTGCCACCTTTACATAATACTGATAAACTAGTGTAAAAGTGGCAAAAATCACTGCCATTACACCATCCATTGCCATTTTTGCAAGGGAGGCAATTTTTGATACCCTTATATAGGTTTTCCACCCATGTGTTAGGGCAGTGATTTATTCTGCCCCTACACCAAGTTCACATGCAAGGGTGGCAATTTTTTCTGCCCCTACACAAAAATTTCCTCCCATGCAAGGGTGGTAATTTTTGCCGCCCCTGCATACTTTCTCTCAAAAATCCCAACTCTGAGAAATTTCAAAAAAATTCTAAGCCTGATTCCCTTTGAATTTCCAACCTGCTCACACCTTAGCCCTTTCAAGTGCATTCCTATGGTCATGATCACCAACATGCAGTTTTCCTAGATTACCCATTTTTCCCTTGATTACATGATCATGATTCTTGTTGCAGTTTCTCTTAAGGATCCTTCTTCATCAACATCTATTTGACAAAATCTCCCCAAATGACTGAGGTTCCTCCAAAAAAGTTGAAGACAATGAAGTATAAGTATCAAGGTATTTTTCCAAACACCTCAGTTACTTCTAATGTCGATGACATTAGGGATACAAAGATTGGTCAGTAGATATGGCTGAGTTCATGGAAAGAACCAAATCAAGCAATCCCAACCATGAAATGAAGAAGATAATCAAGAACAATATTCATCTAGTCTCTTCTTTTCTTGTAGTTGTTCATAACATAGAGTTTGTTCTCTAGTGTGCTCAGTTCTACAATAAGGATACCAGGGCTGTGTTCGACACCGGTGGTAATGTGGTGATTAGACTGGACTCTAAATTCATTGACAAAGTGTTCATGTTCCCTCCTGCTATTGAAGTATTAAAACTTGATTTAATTGAAGCACAAAGGGAATATGACAAAGATCCCAAAAGAGCAAAGAGAGTAATCAATAATAGATGGCTCGAGACTCCAAGGGTGAACTTTTCAAGATGGCCATGAAGCCTTCCAAGGGGTGATTTCATAAAAGAAGTCGGTGAATTGATCACCCTTCTTAGCAGGGTAAGAGGTTTACCTTCTTCCTCACTATATCACAAGTGGATGTACCTCTTTATTAAGATAATTCTCTAAAGCAAAAAAGTTATTTTCTGGGGAGAACAAATCAATAATGCTCTGCATGAGAAATTGATGAAAGTATCCACTACTCCAAATTCTACATGACATCATACCTGGTGTATATTACGGCATCAATGAGAACCTTTCTAGGTTTAACATCAAAAGGAGATAAGAGAGTAACCCCAATATATCAATATTACCCTCAATTAACATTGAAGGGTTCTACCCATCATTTTAGAAGGGTAAATGATGCTTTCTTCATAGTATTTTTATGTCTCTTTGATCCCCAATTAGAATAGAAAAGAGTGTTAGATGAAGCCTGGATAGTTGTGAATGACTTCAGATGTATGTTCTTGCAGTTCCCTTCTTTTTCTTATCTACGAGTTGGCTTTTTTCAAGGTCATCCTTATATACTCTAAATATTATCTTTAGACAAATTAGTCTTGATGGAGCTATGTAGGCAAATAATTGTCATACATAATAAGTAGATGGAACTCGAGAACCTTGGTTTCAGATTCCTGATTGAAAAAGGCAGGTTTTCAGTATTGACCACTAGAAAAGCTAGAGGTATGGAGAATGAAATGCAACTTATAACCATGAAGAATTTAAAAAGGAGACCAAAATTTACTATAGAGGTGTAAAGGATATAATCAAGAGGAAGACCCAATTTCATGAGCCTATGATCAAAGATGTTTGGGTTGATTTGAGGACAACAGAAGACATTAGGAAGATGGACTATAGTAGATTGTCTCTTGAGTAGATAGAGTATTTGGGACTTACTGATATCCTTGAGAATATAGTGGATGATAGGGATTTGATCAAAAATAGATACCATGCTAAACATATTGCTAATACCCCTCTTCCCCCAATCCAATGGTCTCAGAAGGAGTTGACTTCTTTGAGGGAAAGGTTCAAACCAATATTGGCAAACACCAATGATTGGTTAGTGAATAAGGGAATCACCTTGAAAGAGTTCATCATAGGATCAAAAGATAAATTTCAAGAGGAAATAAGGAGAAGGGTAGAAAATAGGATGAAGAATAAAATTGATGTCTCTACTTCTAATAGGCCACATAAGCTTAGGATCATCTTCATGACAAAGAAGTCACAAGTTGTAGAAAAAGAGCTAGGAACAAAAGATATGGAGTTTGAAAAGCAAAGCATCAGAGAACCAATGGTGGACCAAATAGAGACTAATGATAGGCTCATGGATCAAAAATAAAAGGAAAATTTGTCTCCACAAGCAAGTATACAGCCAAAAATGGGAATTTTTTCTTGCCCGCCTATCTCACCTGTTGTAACTCCACCTAGTCCTCTCTTCAATATTCCCTCTTCTAGAGCTACCTCTCCTTCCAAAATTATTTTTGATGACCCTCAAGGTGCTTCTAGAGATATTATTCATTCTTCAGGGTCAATCCCCAATTTGTCATCTCTATCTTTTGATATCAAAGATAGTTCTACCTTCGATCAGTTAGCAACAGGTGTAGTTATTACTGATGCTCCACCCATTATCTCCACCACCAGTGTAGGTGAAACTCTAGTAACACCAATTATGGAGATTGATACTAATGTAAGTACTTCTTCCCTCCCACCTTGATTTTTGACTTATACACCTAAAAAGAAAAAATAGGCCATCTCCCCAGATGACTTCAATTTTATAAAATGATGTCACCGAAAGTCAAGACTCCCAAAAAGCCAAAAATCCTTTCAAAGATGATTAAGGATAAAGGGCACAAATTTTTGGAAATAGCAAAACCTCCACAGGATGCAACTCTGGAAAATTTTGATGTAAATTACTACTCTATCTCTCAAATTGAGTTAGGAAGATAACTCATGAAAGTGCTAAGAGTGATATACAGTCAGCTATGGACATCTTGGTTCAGAAGTTTGATAGAGAAAGAGAAATGAAGGATAATTATAAAGTGATGATGGAACAACTGACTACAATAATAAGGAGAATAAATTTCACTCCAAAAATAGTAACTCTAGAGGCTATCTCCATTAACGACCCCATGATTCAGAAAGCAGAAAAGACCTATCTCAATGGAAAAGTACTTGAATAGTACTTAGACAAGATGCATACACAAGGAATTTCCTTGCTCATAGAGTTATCTGAGAAGATGGGTAAGATGAAGAAAGTGAGAGCATAACTAGATGACCTTATCAATATCATTTCTTAGGATATTAAAAGCATAAAAAATTATCTTAACAAGTGGATGGATATGAAGAAGTTAAAAATAAGCACCCAAGTATCAATTGGCATTATTGCTAATAGAGACTCTTATAATGAAACTAAATAAACATTGATATATAAGAGTCTAGTGCTTAAGGAATTGATCAGTGACCTTGAATCATCAAAAGGCCTCAGTGAACAAAGTGACATCAGTTTGTTACACAAGTTAGAGGAGCTACCTTGCAAGCTTACATCATAAGACAACCAATTCCTTTAAGCAGAAGAAATGGTTCAAGAATTTAAAAGTATGTTCTAAAAGGAATTTGAAGATAAACCATTCTTAGTAGCCTCTATGGAAAATGTAATTGATAATCAATTAACTCTAGATAATCTAAAAACTAGGTTAACTAGCCATGCAAAGTCAGTCACAACAGTGAAAGATGCCATAGTCAGGGTGAAAATGATTTTCAAGAATACTGTTACTCCAGACAATATCAGGATACAAGCAGCTATCACCATGTACGATGCTCATGTAAAGAAAGATGGAGCTACAAATTGAATCAATTTTCCTTTGATTTAGTTTCCTTTTTCAAATGCACTTTTGTAACTGCTTTGGACATTTGCACATGTACTTTTGTCATGTGTAATTACATGTAAAAATATGGAAATCCCAAAGTCAACAAAGATTTCTTTGACTAGGTCAGAATTTTAGGTCTTTTCTAAATCCTAAAGGCTTCTCCCTATATAAACAAAGAGAGCCTCTTTTGTGTGTGTGTGTGTGTGTGTGTGTGTGTGTGTGTGTGTGTGTGTGTGTGTGTGTGTGTGTGTGTGTGTGTGTGTATATGTATTGGTAATTATAAGCAAAAAAACTTTGCCTAAATTGAGATGCCTTTTGAGACTTTGAGCTCATATTTTAAATCATATTTTCTTGAATGAAAGTAAAAGTGGGTTACTTTTCAAACTTTGCATTGGAATAACTTGTGTCATTTAGGAAATTTTTCTTATGTCCTTTTTCCTAAGAATATCTCATCTATTTGATTAAATAAGCAAAGTGTGTGGAAATTACTTGGAATATGTTCTAAACAAGGAATATTTTAGTGGCAAATTTTCATATTTTGGTGAATTTGAGATTTTGCCAGTGTAATTTTTGGTGATTTTTGAGCCCTTCCATGGTTTTCTGGTCGCCAAGCTTTGTTGGGTTTACCTGGTTGCTAGCATTGTAATCGCCAAGGCAAATGTTATGTTTGAGTTTTTCCCTGGCAGTATTCACCTTTCACACAGCCGACCAGGAAACGCTTATGGTGGAATGTTCGCCGGGTTTCAAGTTTCCATTTCTTGCAGTAAGGGAGAATTCGCCATCCCAGTTTCATTTTACTGTGGAGGAGTCGGCTCGTTTAACCTTTTTTTTCCAAACCCAACAGTATATATATAAAATAAACATTGAAGTATAAGTGTACATTTATAATGGACATCTAGTTTCTTATACTTTAAGTTATATTTTATTTATATACTTTCAGGATGTTTGAGAGGGGTTTCAGACCGCTAGGAGCTATAATGCAAATTCTAGGTTTTGGAGGATCCTATCATATTTCAGAGTTAGTCAGATGTTAGGGTTTCAGGGTTTCAAACTTAGCCATATTTCAGGGTTTCAAGATTTCAAGGAGACATCATGGGAGGTATGAACGCTGCATGAAGGGATGTATGCGTGATAGAATAGTATGAAAATATCTCTCGCAAAGTGATATAATAGTATAATTTTTTTGTGGTTTTAAAATAACACAATTTGCCTAGATTTTACACATTGTTTGAGAGACTATGAATGATTCGCCAATGGAGATTATTATTTTTTCTTTGTAAACTATTTTTTTCGCCACAAAAAATAATTTTTTTTGTTAGGTGTTTTACACCTTTCGCCAAATTTTTACACCTTTTCTAAAGGAGGGGTTTCTTAAAGTATACCCTGGTTCTAAAGTTAAGTATAAAGACTTTGTGCTACTATAATTACCTTTAGTTTGTGTTTCTTATGTTTTGGTGAAAAGGGTATTAGAAAGGCTTTGTACTACTTTTATCCTTTGTGATCTTATACTCTGTTGTGGTTTTTGGTGGAGATTTTGAGCTGCACTTCATTTTATAGTTTTATTACTCCTAAATCAGTAAGAGAAGCAATGAAAGACTTTGTGCTTTCATGGGTTTCTTTTGGATCTGGGTACTATCTGGGAAGTTTTTCTACTATTTACTAGACATCATTTTTGAAAGAAGAGGATTGCTTTTAGTTATTACACATAAATTTTCCTTTGCCTTGTGAACATCAACTCTAAAAAAAGAGAGATGGATGGTATAATCTCACCCCTGAGTCTGTTTTCAGTTTATATTAATATATTATAGTTTATAGGGAGCCTCCCCTTGCTGAGAAGAGAGATTTATCTCATTATACTATGGTTAATATACCCATTTTGCCTTTAGTTAGTTGACAATAAAATATTCACCCAATAGCTTTTGGTGACTCTATTGGGGAAATGAACACTCACTTTGAAGCCTCAAGCTTTAAATTGAAGCATTTCTAGTCCTTTTTCTATTTTACACTCTGACAGATCCACCATACACATGAAGCCAGAGAGCTCAAGGTATTATTGATCCTGTATTCGAGTTGGTATGATGAAATAATTTTGAGATTTCTCCTCTGCCATCTTGCCTTCAGCGTTCTAGGAGTTTTCCTCCTACCAATGTCAGATCTCCAATACGAGACAAAGCTTCTAGTCTTAGTACTAATAGGTTTTATCTTTACTTACCCTACCAATATTTGTTATCCCTCCCATTAATCACCATATCATGGCAGCCCAAGGTCCTTGGGGTAACTCTTTTGGTCCTCTCAATCTAACCCCACCTTTATATGAACTTCCTCATAGTTTGACAAAGAATTTCTCCAAATTCTATGATGATGATAAAGTCCATCTTGATGAGCATATTGCTACTTTTTGCATAGCATATGGTGTGATAGGCATGGAATATGAAGATATAACAATGAGATTGTTTGTAAAAACTTTGTAAGGCATGACTATGCATTGGTTTTATCAACTTCAAGCTTAAACTATAACTGACTAAAATACTCTCAAAGCCAAGTTTGAGTCTAGGGTCAAACCCACTAAAGATGCACATGCCTTATTAGCTTAGCTTATCCAAATGAAGAAGAAACCTCATGAGACTATGCAATACTTCATTGTTAAATTCAATAAGCTAAGGAATAGAATTCCTATAATTACTCAGCCAACACCGGAGAATCTTAAGTGCTTTTTCATCAACTCTCAACTTCCTAAAGTAAGTTTTTTATTGAGGCAGGCTGGTCCTATAGATCTTTCTATAGCCCAAAATTTGTCTACTAAGGTTGAAGATGATCTTATCTTGGTAGGTAAGATTAGGAAAGATTCAAATAAAAATAAATTTTCCTCATCTGCTAAAAGTTCTTCCATGAGCACCATAGATCCTATGGTGCAAAAGTTGGCAAATGAATTGCTAGCTTTGAAAAGGCAAATGTCACAAGGTATGTCTACTCCTCCTTATCTAGAGATGCTAAGAATGACATTTCCCAATCATTCATATCAAGGAAACACTACTAAGAACTAAGGACAATCTAGCCATATTCCTTCCACACATGGGAAGCTCACCATTGAAGCAACACCAGTCAACTCAATAGTCAGTGATCATGAAATTGAAAATGATCTCTCTTTCCAACCCGAGCTAGACTAAGAAGATGATGCTAATATCTTTGTGGAAGGAGAATAATAATTAGCTGGTGACTCCAATATTGATTTTTTATAATACCAAGATGAAGCTTAGAAAAAAGAAGTGTTTGATGGATCATATACTATCTTTACTAGGTCCCAAAATCAGTCAACTCAACAAGTTGATAAAAGAAAGGTGGAATAAGAACCTCAACCATTAGTCTCAATTGCTAAATGGGGGACTTCATTGCCTTTCCAATCAAAGGACCTAGTAACCAATAAGAAAGTAAGTACCTCAAACTATCCTGTATCTTCTACTTTTATTCCTTAGACTAGTGCCACACCTAATAAAGATTAGGATGATGTACTTCCTTCCTCTATTTCTAGTTCATTCCAATTATTTGACATAATTGATTATGCTAAAAATACCAAAATTCAAATGACTAAAGTTGAATACTTGTGAGCCAATCCTAAACAGTTTGATAGGTTGGCTGAATACATAAAAAACAAAACTATCCCTACAGGATAAGATTTTCCAAAGATGACTCTTAATTCCTCAAAGAACAAGTCCACTCAAAATAATCTTGTTGATATTCCTTCTATTTCCCCTGGAAAAATAGAGCCTTTATATGTTTCCCTTTTGATAAATTGTCATAAATTGAGCAACTGTATAATAGATTCTGGAGCTTCTGACAATGTTACGCCTGCCAAGGTAGCAGATTCTCTTGGTCTCACTTTAACTAAGACTTTTGGGAGATGCTTCTCTATGGAAAATAAGCAAGTACCACTCTTGGGTCAAATTAAAGATGCCCAATTTGCATCGTGGCTTTTCTAGATAAAAGGATCAAAATGACAGTCTTGGTGGCCAATGTTCCAACTTCCTATGGCATCCTGCTTGGATGTAATTTTTGCAAGGATGTAGGTGGAGAGTTGAATATGGATCTGTCTGAAGTAAGGATACCTATTAAAGGCATCATGAAAAAATTGCTTCCTAAAAAAGAGTCAAAATATATTATCACCCAAAAATCAGACCTCGAAGCTCAAATTTTATTTTAATCATCAAGAATGGGTAACTATTTTATGACCACTGAAGATGTTTTTATCTCATCAAATGAAAGTTATTTAAGTGAAAATTTAGACACTTTAGATAGGAAATCAGAAGAATTATTAGATTAAAGTTTAGATAACAGAGGATCTTCCCTTATTAACGAAGAGAAATCTTTGAAAAGACCAAATTATAATGATGTTTGGATTCTAGAATTTGATGGCAACTACTCTTTTATCAGTTTTGGAGCCAAAATTATCTTGATATCCCCTCAAGGAGAAATTTTTCCTTATTCATATAAGTTTCAATTCAACAATACCAACACCACCGCCAAGTATAAATCTTTGTTGTTTGGATTGAAAGTTGCTTGTGCTAAAGGTATTAAGATTCTTCATGTTTAGGAAGATGCTAAAATGGTGGTTTGTCAGGTAAGGAACCTGTACCAAACCAAAAATGAAAGATTGTGACATTATCACAATCTTGTATGGGATTGTATTAAAAGTTTTGATGCTTTCAATATTTCTATTATGCTAAGAGAATTCAATGATTGTGTGGATTCATTGGCTATCTATGTAACCCTCATGGTTCCCCATAAAGATTTCAAATGGGACAAGTACACTATTGAGCTGGTCTTTTGACCAAGTGTACCTGATAATGCCTATCATTGGTAGGTGTTTAATGATGACAATCATATCATTGATTTTCTAGAAAAGATGGACAGCTTTGAGGAGCTTTATTTTGAAGGTAGTGAATCTCCACCATGAGAATCAGTTCTCAAAATAAATTCAAAAATTGGTGAAGAGTTTCTTCAACTCAAAGGGAATAAAATTCCAAAAGGTTTGGTTTCTCTTGAAAATTTATTTGATAAGCATGATAGGCATGTCAAGAAACAATAAATGGATTCAATTTCCTCCAAGGAACTTGATCAAGTAAATTTGAGTACAATAGAAAATCCCAAAATGGTCAAAATTGGGAATTGTTGCACTTTTGATGAAAAGTTTAAATTCATTGCTCTTCTCTACCATTACATTGATGTTTTGGCATAATCTTATGATGACCTAAAGTCCCTCAACCCTAAAGAAATTCGACATGAAATTCCTCTTAATTTTAGGTCATTTCCTCACAAGCAGAAGCAAAGGCAATACAACCCCAAAATATTAGGTACTATCCTTTCTGAGATCCAAAAAATATTGAATGCAAGAATTATTTTTCCAATCCATCATTCCACATGGATTGCTAACATAGTCCTAGTGAGAAAAAAGAATGGAGAAATTTGTATCTGTGTTGATTTCAGAAACTTAAATCAATCTTATTTAAAAGATAACTATCCCTCACCCATTATGGATCAAGTGTTGTAAATAATGACTAGTTCAGAAATGTTATCAATGTTAGATGGTTTTTTTGGGTATAATCAAGTGGAAGTCAATGAAGCAGACCAACATAAAACTACTTTCACTACACTATGGGGCACTTTTGCATATCACTAAATGCCTTTTGGTCTAATTAATACTAGCACCACCTTCCAGAGAGCAATGGATCTTTCCTTCAGAGACGTAATAAGGAAGTTTATTTTATTATATCTTGATGACTTGGCCATTTTTTCTAAACATCATCTTGATCATGTGCATCATTTACAACAAGTGTTGGAATGCTGTTGGTAAAATGGTATTTCTCTTAATCTCAAGAAGTCAATTTTTGACGTTACAGAAGGTAAACTTCTTGATCACATTGTATCCTAAGAAGGCATAAAAAATGACTCAAAAAAAGTCAAATCTATCCAAAATCTTACTCTTCCTGCTAGTAAGACTATAGTTCATTCTTCTTTGGGAAGGTGAAGTTTTTACAAAGATTCATTTTAGAATTTGCAGAGAAGACTCACCACATCATCAACATGATGAAGGGTAAAGCCACTTTCCATTAGATTGTAGAAGGAAAGTCAACATTTGAAGATATCAAGAAAGTGATCACCCATGCCCCAATCTTAGTTTGCCTAGATTATACCAAAGACTTTGTAGTATACAACTACGCTTTTGAGCATACACTTTCAACCATTTTGGTCCAAAAAAACAAAGAAGGTGTGGAATCTCTCATATCATTTATGAGCTATCTTCTCAAAGCTCATGAATTAAAATATTTGAACATAGAGAAGCATGCTTATGCTGTGGTCAATGCAGTAAAGCATTTTAGATTCTATATCCTGAATTCACATATTGTTGTTTTGGTGCCTGATACGACATTGAAGTCCATTCTAACTCAACAAGAGTTTGGCACTAAAAGGAGCAATTGGATTGCTAAGATTCAAGAGTTTGATCTTGATATAAAATCTACCAAGCTCATGTAGGGAAAAGGTCTTTGCCAACTTATTTCTAATAACATGCCAAAGGAAACAGGACATGAAGGAACCAAGGTTGAAGATGTGCCTACAGTTCTCTTCATCACCACTACTAATGAGTGGTATTCCAATATCACTCATTTTATTACTTATGGTGAGTGTCTCACCTATCTATCCTATAAAGAAAAATGGAATGTTAAATTGAAGGCTGTTAACTATGTCTTATGGGACAATGGTTTATACAAAAGGAGCCTTAAAGGGGTGTTTCTTTGTTGCGTCGATAAGGTGTAACAAAATAAACTTTTGGAGTCCTTCCATGATATAGTTTTTGGAGGACATTTTCTACACCAGTGATGGCTCATAAGATTCTACGAGCTAGATACTACTAGCCTACAATATTTTAAGATGTATACACTTGGGTACATAGGTGTGAGTTGTGTCAACAATTCATTGGAAAACCTAAATTGGACAAATTACCCCTCAAGCTAGTAGGAATTAAAGAACTATTTCAACAATGGGGTATTGATTTCATTGGTGCCATTAACCCATATTCAAGTGCTGAACATGACTATGTTCTCACTATAATAGACTATTTTACCAAATGGGTGGAAGCCATTCCAACTAAGCATGCTCCTTTGGAAGTGGTATGTAATTTCTTTAAAGAAAATATCATCTCTCGATTTGGGGTCGCAGCTAAGATTGTAATAGATAATGTTTCTTGTTTCTCTTTTCATGAGGTTACTAAGTTTTGCTATAATTATGGAATTGTTCTTTCCCACTCCTCTGACTATTATCCACAAGAAAATGGTCAAGTAGAATCAAGCAATAAAAATCTGGTTACTATTATTAGGAAACTGGGAGATGATAATCAGAAAACTTAGCATAAAGCATTATTCAATGCTTTATGGGTAGAAAAGATTACACCCAAGAGGGCAATAGGTATGTCACCATTTCAACTTCTATATGGTTTGAATGTGGAGATACCAATCACCCTAGAACTACTAGCACTAAAGTTGGCAAAGGCAATTGAAGATCAAAATTTAGAAAATTCTATTGACAAAAGGATCATGTGCCTAACCAAACTGGATGAGAAATGAACCATGGTAGTGGACCAGATAACTACACATCAAAATTAGGTAAAGAAACTCTTCAACAAAAGAGCAAGGATTCATGATTTTCAAATTGGAGATCAAGTCTTGTTATAGGACAAGAGGAGAGAATTGAAAAGAATGCATGACAAATTTGATTTTTTGTGGAGAGGTCCATTTACCATTCATCAAGTCTGTGGTGAAAATAGCTTCTTGTTAGGATATCAAGATGAAACACCATTCTCACTGCCTCACAATGGGTAACATCTGAAACACTTCAATCCTTGAAGTATTAGATGAGTTCATTTGTACATTTGTATAGTCTTACGTTATTTATTTTTGTTTGGTTTTTTGTGTCTTTTTCTTTCTTAGCTTGACTCCATGGCCCAATGGTATGGATGAAGGTACTTAGAGAATAGTTTTTACTCTTGTCAATCATTTCAAGGTTTGATCAATGAAAGTTCCCCAATAGGAGCCAATTATTGTTTTCAAAATCAGCTATGCTCATTTTTGG
Source organism: Torreya grandis (assembly GCA_037957365.1). Taxonomy (NCBI): domain Eukaryota; kingdom Viridiplantae; phylum Streptophyta; class Pinopsida; order Cupressales; family Taxaceae; genus Torreya; species Torreya grandis. The sequence continues at coordinate 1,116,536 of JARHVA010002532.1, read as the reverse complement.
GACAACCCCTATGAAACTTGTCTGTTTCACTCTAAGGTCATCATTTGAGACAACCTTCTCTTGATCTCGAGCATAGTCAACTAACTCCCTAAAAATTTCATGACTTTCCCTCATTATGATTTCTCAAGAAATGTGAAATTCATGCGGTCTTGATGCAATCAAAATGTCAAGAGTTGGTGTTTTTCATTTGCATGCAAAGGTAGAAAAAAATAACACCCTTACATGTTTTTTGTTTACATGCAAGAGCGGAATTTTTTACCACCCTTGCATTTTATTGGGGCTTAGATGTAAAGGTGGTGATTTTTTCTGCCCTTAAATATTTCCATGCAAGAGTGGTAAAAATAGCCACCCTTTCACTCCTCATGCAGGAGTGGTGATTTTTTCCACTCTTGCATCTTTCTTCCACCTTACATGTAGAGGTGACAATTTTTGCCACCCTTGCATGATCTTAGTTTTCACACATGGCATTTATGGCCATGTGCACTGGGTGGTTGGCATTAATTTTCAACCTTTTTAATGTTGATTTGAGCCTCATTTGATTCATTCTTTCTTGTCTTCTCTTCCTCCCTGCATCTAGTCGACCACGTAAATGAGTGGGATCACAATTTTTTTAGCTTCAAGCGTGGGATTTCAATTTTCTAGGTAGGGTTTTGCATTCTTCTCTTTTATTTCTAGGTTTTTCTTTTATTTTTTTGTTTTTTTCTCTTTTTCTCTTTCCTTCAATGTTAGGATTTCTATTTTTCTTCTTATTTTTCCTTTCTCCTCCTCCCTCTCTTCCTTGAGGAGGCATTCTAAGTGTAAAACCCAGAAAACATCCAAGTAACCATTAACTAGTGTAATGGCGGTGATTTTCACCAGCTTTACACAATACCAATAAACCAGTGTAAAAGTGGCAAAAATCACCACCATTACACCATCCTTTGCCATTTGTACAAGGGTGGTGATTTTCACCACCCTTAACAGGTTTTCCACCCATGTGATGGGGTGGTGATTTTTTTGCCCCTGGACCAAGTTCACATGCAAGGGTAGCAATTTTTGCTACCCCTGCATACTTTCTCTCAAAAATCCCAACTTTGGGAAATTTTGAAATTTTTTTGAGCCTACTTCCCTTTGAATTTCTAGCTTGATCATACCTTAGCCCTTTCAAGCACATTCTTATGGTCATGATCACCAACATGCAATTTTTCCAGATTGCCCATTTTTTCCTGATTACATGATCATGATTCTTATTACAGTTTCTCTCAAGGATCCTTCTTCATCAACATCCATTTGACAAAATCTTCCCAAATGACCGAGGTTTCTCCACAAAAGTGAAAGATGATGAAGTACAAGTATCAAGGTGTTTTTCTAGTCACCTCAGTTACTTCTAATGTCAATGACATTAGGGATACATAGATTGGTCACATGGATAAGGTTGAGTTTGTGGAAAGAACCAAATCAAGAAATCCCAACCATGAAATGAAGAAGATAATCAAGAGAAATATTCATCTGGTCTCTTCTTTTCCTATAGTTGCTCACAACATAGAGTTCATTCTCCAGTGTGCTCAGGTCTACAATAAGGATACCAAGGCTATGTTAGATGTTGGTGGTAATGTGGTGATTAGACTGGACTCTGAATTCATTGACAAAGTGTTCATGTGCCCTCCCACTATTGAAGTATTAAAAATTGATTTCATTGAAGCAGAAAGGGAAAAAGAAAAAGATCCTAAAAGAGTGAAGAAAGTAATCAATAATAGATGGCTCAAGACTCCAAGGGCAAACTTGTCAAGATGGCCATGAAGCTTTTCAAGGAATGATTTCATAGAAGAAGTCAGTGACCTGATCACCCTTCTCAGTAGGGTAAGAGGTTTACCTTCTTCCTCACTATTTCATGAGTGGATGCACCCCTTTATTAAGATAATTCTCCAAGGTAAACAAGTTACTTTTTGGGGAGAACAAATTAGCAATGTTCTTCATGAACAATTTATGAATGTATCCACTACCTCCAAATTCTACATGATGTCATACCTGGTGTATATTATGGTGCCAATGAGAACCTTCCCATGTTTAACATCAGAAGGAGACATGAGAGTAACCCCAGTATATCAATATTACCCTCAGTTTACATTTAAGGGTTCTATCCATCATTTTATAAGGGTAAATGATTCTTTTTTCATAGTATTTTTGTGTCTCTTTGATCTCTAATTAGAACAAAAAAGAGTGTCAACTGAAGCCTAGACAGTTGTGAATGACTTCAAATGTATGTTCTTGTAGTTCCCTTATTTTTCTTATCTATGGGTTGGCTTTTTCCAAGGTCATACTTATATGCTCCCAAGATTCCCTTCAGACAAATTGGTCTTGATGGAGCTATGTAGGCAAATAATCATCATACACAATAAGTAGATGGAACTCAAGAAACCCAATTTCAAGTTTTTGATTGAAATTGGCAAGTTTTCAGTATTGACCACTGGAAAATATAGAGGTATGGAGACTGAAATGCAACTCATAATCATGAAGCATTTCAAAAGGAGACCAAACTTTGACGACATAGGTGTAAAGGATATAATCAGGAGGAAGACCCAATTTCACGAGCCTATGATAGAAAATGTTTGGGTTGATTTGAGGACAACAAAAGACATCAAAAAGATGGACTATATTAGATTATCTCTCGAGTAGATAGAATATTTAGGACTTGCTGATATCCTTGAGAATATAGTGGATGATGGGGATTTGATCAACAATAGATACCATGCTAAATAGATCACTAATACCCCTCTTCCCCTAATCCAATAGTATCAAAAGGAGTTGACTTCTTTGAGGAAAAGGTTTGAACCAATATTGGTAAACACCAATGATTGGTTAGTGAATAAGGGAATCACCTTGAGAGAGTTCATCATAGGATCATAAGCTAAATTTTAAGAGGAAACAAGGAGAAGGGCAAAAAATAAGATGAAAAATAAAAGTGATTTCCCTACTTCTGATAGGCCACATAAGCCTAGGATCATCTTCATGACAAAAAAGTCACAAGTTGTAGAAAAAGAGCCAGGAACAATAGATATGGAGGTTGAAAAGCAAAGCACCGAAGAACCAATAGTTGAGTAAATGGAGACTGATGATAGGCCCACAGATCAACAAGAAAAGGAAACTCTATCTTTGCAAGCAAGTGTACAGCTAGAAATGGGAATTTCTTCTTCCCCACCCAGCTCACCTATTGTAACTCCTTCACCTATTTCTCTAATTAGTGTTCCCTCTTTTGGAGCTGCCTCTCGTTCCAAAATTATTTTTGATGACCCTCAAGGCACTTCTAGAGATGTTCTTCATTCTTTAAGGTCAATCCCTAGTTTGTCATCTCCATCTTTTGATATCTGAGATAGTTATACCGTTGATCATTCAGTATTAGGTGATGTTCTTACTGATACTCAACCCATTATTTACACCACTAGTGCAGGTACAACACTAGTAACACCAACTATAGAGATTGATACTAATGTAAGTACTTCTACCCTTCCACCTTGGTAGTCGACTTATACGCCCAAAAGGAAAAAATAGGCCATCTCCCTAGATGACTTTAATTTGAATAAAATGGTGTTAGCCAAAGTTAAGACTCCCAAAAAGCCAAAAATCCTTTCAAAGATGATTGAGGAAAAAGGGTACAAATTTTTGGAAATAGCAAAACCTCCAAAGGATGTAACTCTTGAAATTTTTGATGTAAATGACTACTCTATCTCTCGAATTGAGTTAGGAAAGATAACTCATGAAAGTGCTAAGAGTAATATGCAGTCAGCTATGGACATCTTGGTTCAAAAGTTTGACAGAGAAAGAGAAATGAAGGATCATTATAAAGTGATGGTAGAACAACTGACTGCGATAATAAGGAGAATAAATTTCACTCCAAAAATAGTAACTCTAGAGGCTATCTCCATTGATGATCCCATGATTCAAAAAGCAAAAAGGACCTATCTCAAGGAAAAAGTACTTGAAGAGTACTTTGACAAAATGCATACACAAATAATTTCCTTGCTCACAGAGTTTTTTGAGAAGATGGGTAAGATGAAGAAAGTGAGATCAGAACTAGATGACCTTATCAATATCATTTCTTGGGATATTGAAAGCATAAAAAAGTATCTTGATAAATGGATGGATATGAAGAAGTTGAAAATAAGCACCCTAGTATCAATTGGCATCACTGATGATAGAGACTCTTATACTGAGACTAAAGAAGCATTGATATAAAGGAGCCAGGTGCTTAAGGAATTGATCAACGACATCAAATTATTAAAGGACCTTAGTGAACAAAGTGACATTAGTTTGTTACACAAGTTAGAGGAGCTGCCTTACAATCTTACATCACAAGACAACCCATTCCTTTCAACAAAATAAATGGTTTAAGAATTTAAAAGTATGTTCTGAAAGAAATTTGAAGATAAACCATTCTCGATAGCCTCCGTGGACAATGTAATGGATAATCAATTAACTCTAGATAATCTAAAAACTAGGTTAACTAGTTATTCAAAGTTGGTCACAGTAGTGAAAGATGCCATAACCAGGGCAAAAATGATTTTCAAGAATACTGTTACTCCAAAAAGTATCGAGATACAAGCAACTATCACCATGTACAATTCTCATGTAAAGAAAGATGGAGCTATAAATTGAATCAATTTTCCTTTGATTTAATTTCCTTTTTTCAAATGCACTTTTGTAACTGCTTTCGACATTTGCACATGTACTTTTGTCATGTGTAATTACATGTGAAAATATGGAAAGTCCAAAGTCAACAAAGACTTCTATCTTTGACTAGGTCATAATATTTAAGTCTTTTATAAATCCTCAAGGCTTCTCCCTATATAAATAAAGAGAGCCTCTTTTATGTATATATATATATATATATATATATATATATATATATATATATATATATATATATATATATATATATATATAATTCTCATGTAAAGAAAGATGGAGCTGTAAATTGAATCAATTTTCCTTTGATTTAATTTCCTTTTTTCAAATGCACTTTTGTAACTGCTTTCAACATTTGCACATGTACTTTTGTCATGTGTACTTACATGTGAAAATATGGAAAGTCCAAAGTCAACAAAGACTTCTATCTTTGACTAGGTCAAAATATTTAAGTCTTTTCTAAATCCTCAAGGCTTCTCCCTATATAAATAAAGAGAGCTTCTTATATATATATATATATATATATATATATATATATATATATGTAGTTAGAAGAAAAAAAGGTTTGACTAAATTGAGATGCCTTTTGAGACTTTGAGTTGAGATTGTAAATCATATTTTCTTGAATGATTGAGAAAGCGGGTTACTTTTCAAACTTTGCATTGGAATAACTTGTGTCATTTAGGAAATTGTTCTTATGTCCTTTTTCCTAATAATATCTCATCTATTTGATTAAATAAGTAGAGTGTGAGGAAATTACCTAGAATGTGTTCATAAGTTAATTATGAAGACTTTGTGCTGCTATAATTACCTTTAGTTTGTGTTTCTTATGTTTTGGTGAAAATGGTATTAGAAAGGCTTTGTACTACTTTTATCCTTTGTGATCTTATACTCTGTTGTGGTTTTCAGTAGAGACTTTGAGCTGCACTTCATTCTACAGTTTTATTAATCCTAAATCAAGAAGAGAAGCAATGAAAGAGTTTATGCTTTCATGGGTTTCTTGTGGATCTAGTTACTACACAGGAAGTTTTCTTATTGTTTACTAGACATCATTTCTTAAAGAAGAGGATTGCTTTCAGTTATTACACATGAATTTTCCTTTGCCTTGTGAACATCATCTATGAAAAAAGAGAGATGGATGGTATGATCTCACCCCTAAGTCTATTTTTAGTTTATATTAATATATTATAGTTTATAGGGAGCCTCCCCTTGCTGAGAGGAGAGATTTATCTCATTATATTGTGGTTGATATACCCATTTTGCCTTCAGTTAGTTGACGACAAAATATTCACCCAACAATACCTCTAATAATTGGTATTAGAGCAGGTCCTTTGGTAAAGGCTTAAAATCATGAAGGTCATCAAAGGTACAATGGTTAACATAAAGGTTATGACTTATCTTATAGACAATCTTGTTTGTGATTTATTATAATTTAATAGTGTGAAGACACAAGTGCAAAATCTAGAGGCAATAATCAAGAATATGCAGATCGTGATGAATAAAGATCTCAATCAAAGAATGGAAAGTAAAGATATGAATTACTCATACATAGTATTATCCAAGGATAAAAGGGACTCCATCTCCACCAAAAGGGTCAAGAATGAAAATTCATGGATCGTTATTAATCAAGAAAAAGGGAGGTTAAATATGAATAATGTCTTTAATGGGTATTGCTTTTCCTACAATTAGTTTGGCCATAGATATAAGGATTGTGGTCTCTCTCTAGATATCAAAAGGGATCTCATCTATTACAACTGTAACCAATAAGTGCACATAGCCAAGACCTACAATAGATCCTTTGGAAAATGATATACAAGTCATTGACACTATTAAGTGGTTTAAGAAAACCAATTCTAAAGAAGAAAATAAGTGAATTCCAAGCATATCACTAAAGGAATATTCATTGTTTGTTCAAGAAGATTTTCATACTTAAGAAGATGATAACAAGAGATGGTTCATAGACAATGGATGCTCAAATCATATGATAGGATATAAAAGCAAGTTTATCTCTCTCAAAAAGACTAACCCATGTGTAGTTAGATTTGGTGACAACAAGTCTACTAACATAGTCAGTAATGGTACTATAAGTTTGGACAATGGTCATATGAAGACTGAGAATGTCTTATATATATAAGGTTTGAAACACAATCTTTTAGGTGTAACCCAAATTTGTAAACAAGGAAATGTTGTAACTTTTCATGATGATAAATGTGAAGTAAGAAAGGATAAATCTGATAGATTAGTTACAAAGGTTCATAAAATAGATAACAATATGTATGTATTCCATGAATTCAAAAAGCATCAGTGCTTCATGATTCATTTCGAATAAAGTTATCTTTGGCATAGAAGGCTTGGACATATAAATTTTGATAATATAGTAAAAATCATTTTAAAGAGGTTGGTAAGGCATATGCCCAAAATTTCTAAAATACCTCATTCTCTTTGCAAGGCATGTCTTCAAGGGAATAAAACTAAGAGAAGATAAAAGAACAAGGAATTCTCAACTACATATCCATTGGAGTTAATCCACACTGATCTATGTGGACCTATGAGAACTCAAAGTATTGAAGATAATAGTTGCTTCATGCTTCTCATTGATTATTTTACTAGGATGACTTAGATATTCTTTCTTAAAGAAAAAATAGAATATTTTATAAAATTTGTGGCATTTAAAGCTCTTGTGGAAAATGATAAAGGTTTAAAGATCAAGTATGTGAGATAAGATAGAGGAGGTGAGTTTTGGTCTCATAAGTTTGATGATTTCTATTATGAACATGGGGTAAAAAGACAACATTCTACTTCTAGAACACCACAACAAAATGGTGTGGTTGAAAACAAGAATGGGACTATTATTGATATGGGTAGAACCATGATTCAAGATGCAAAAATATTAGATGATTATTGGGAAGAGGCATCTAAGAATTTTGTGTACATCATAAATAGGTGTCAATTTTGAGTAAATGGTAATAAGACTCCTTATGAGTTATGGAAGAATAGAGTGACTAATGTCAAACATTTTAGAGTGTTTAGGAGTAGGTGCTTCATCAAAGAGATGAAGATAATCTTGGAAAATTTGATTCAAGATTTGATGAGGGCATCTTCTAAGGATATTCTTGTATTAGTACTACCTATAGGTGCTTCAACAAGAGACTTCACAAGATTGTTGAAAGTTTATATGTAAGGGTAGATGAGAGAAGTAGAGTCAAGAAGCCAAAATTGTAGGTAAGTGACTCGACCTAGAATGCTATTGTAAATAATGATAAGTTATCTATTTAAATAGATGATGAAGATGAAGAGGAGGAAGAAAGATATGATACTAAGGGTCCACCTAAAATAATTTAGAAAGATCATCCAATCTCTTAGATTATTAGAAATATTGGTGCAAGGCTATAGACTAGAAGGATAATTTTGATCAATAAAAATCAACAATAATTAACTCTTTTATCCATGTTTGAACCCAAAACTTTTATAAAAGCTAGAAAAGATGAAATTTGGAATGATGTAATGGATGAAGAAATTGATAAAATAGAAAGGAATGAAACATGGGAATTAGTTCCTAGACTAAACAATAAAAATGTGATAGGTACCAAATGGGTTTTCTAAAACAAGATGAATGAGAAATGATAAGTCAGAAGAAACAACACTATTTGGTGTGTAAAGGATATTCTTAGGTTGAAGTAATAGATTTTGATGAAATTTTTGCTTTTGTGGCAAGGATGGAATTAATTAGACTCTTTTTGGCTTATGTATGTTTTAAAGGTTTTAACGTCTATAAAATGGATATGAAATATACATTCTTGAATGGTGACTTAGAAGAAGTCTACATTGAGTTACCTAAAGGATATTTCATCTCAAGTAATCAAGATTTTGTTTGTAAATTGAAGAAGGATCTATATGGTCTTAAGCAAGCTCCTAGAGCTTGGTATGCATGATATATAAGTATATTTTGAGTCAAGGTTTTAAAATGGGGGTAGATGACAATAAATTATACATTAAGATAGAAGGTAATCATCAATTGATAGTTGTTATATATGTTGATAACATAGTTTTTGGATCTAATAATGATAAAATGAGTAGATATTTTGTAGATACTATGAAGATTGAGTTTGAAATGTCAATGTTAGGATAAATATCTTACTTATTAAGATTAGAGATTAATCAACTTGATGCATAAATTTTCATTTCTCAAGCTAAATACATTAAAGATATGACAAGGAAGTTTGACATGATAGAGTGTATGCCAATGGGTACTCCAATGATCATAGGATACAAGTTAAGTAAACTAAATGACTCATGAAAAGTTGATTAAAATTTTTATAGATCCATGATTGGAAGTATTTTGTACTCTACTGCATCTAGACCTAACATAATGCAAGAAGTAGGTCTTGTAGGAAGGTTTCAAGTTGATCCTAGATAATCTCACTTGAAAGCAGTCAAAAGGATCTTGAGATATCTCAAAGGCACCATAGACTATGGTTTATGGTATCCCAAGAATAAAGAATTCTCTTTAAAATCATATATTAATGTTAATTGGGCATGATGTGTGGATGATAGGAGGAGTATCAGTGGTTGGATATTCTTCATGGAAGAATGTTTGGTGTCTTGACTAATCAAGAAGTAAGGCTCAATGTCTCTATCAACTGTAGAATCTGAGTATATAAAATTTTCCTTGTGTTTCACACAAGTCATGTGGATGAAACAAAATTTAGAGGAATACAAGGTAAGATAACATGGATTTTGTCATTTTTTTTTTTGATAATACTAGTGCAATTAGTATCTCAAAGAATCATGTTATGCACTCAAAAACTAAACACATTACTATTAGATATCAGTTCTTGTGAGAAAAAATTGATTAGTAATTGTGTCAAGTTAGAGCATATGCCTACAAAAGAGTATCTTGCAAATATTATGGACAAAAAATTATCAAAATCTACTTTTGAGTATCTAAGATAGAGCCTGGGTATCATTTCTTTCTCTATGAATCAATAGGTATTTGGTTAAGGGGGAACAATAAGTTTATGAGCTTTTTTAGAGGTTTGTGAAGGAACTATAGTATAGAGTCAAAATGGGTGATTCCAAGTGGATTAATGAAATTGGTGCTAATGTCAAGAAGTTTTTTGTGCTAAAAAAGGTCCGTGCATTTATTTGTGGTGTGCTCTAAGTGTTTTTGAGGTCCAGAGTTGTAGGCAGGGATACAAGGAGGCTAGACAAGCCTAGTTTTAAGAAGATTGCTTTCTGATCAATTTCTCCAAAAGATAAAGGTATGAATATATATAGGTATATTCTCAAGTTGGTGAAGTACATGTTTCCTATTTTTAATAATGAAGATGTAGAGTTGATGGTCATGGAAGTGTCTTGAGAAAGAAGGCTAGTAAGCTTGCATGTTAAATATTTTATGGGGAAACCCTCTCAAAAGTTTCTTGGTGAGTTACATTAGATTTTAGTTCTTTTGTGTGTTATTTCTTCACTAGTTATAGTACTTGATTGAAGAGAGCGTTGGCATGGATCAATAAGATGTTAAGATAAGCATAAGTAGGCTCAAGGTAAGGGGGATTTTTTATCATCTTTATAAGATGGTCCTTTCCTATTTGATATTATTTTTAGGTCCTCAAGATCAGTTTGTGCCCACTTTGACATTGTGTCAAAGGGGGAGAAAGTTCTTGTTGGGGAGAAAGTTCATATTGTAGAAGTGCTTTGAAGAGAGAAAATGTGAGCTATATATTTATATACTTATAGGTGTTGAAATCAATGAAAAAGGTTAATATTATTAGAGATTTTTCATGGTGATTTTATGGTGGTGTCATAAAGATGATTTGGTGAGTGGATGAAGTGATTTGATAGTAGAAGTGATAATGAGAGTGTGCAATGTGCTTGTTATAGTGTACTTTATGTATAGTTGGTTGATATTTAGTATTTACATGGCTAGAGAGGATCAAGGTTGAGTATGGTGATTAGAGTATGTGAAAGAGGTCCCTAAGATGTTATCTTTTCTTCGAGAGATTATGTGCACAAGTGGAATTCATTTGGTTCATCATAGTTTTCATCTAGACACTTTGGGTCTAGTGGAAAAAAGTCTGAGCTAGTAGTTGATGACATCACTATTGTCACATGGGTAAGAGTCAAGGGGAGTGGGTCATATGGATATGATCACATTAGTCCCTAGTTATTATGTACCAGATCTTAATTCATGTACTGAATCATGGTTAAAGATAATGAGGGTACAAAGTTTTATTCTCAGTTAGAATTCATTATTTTTCCATAATTAACCAAATTTGTAGATTAGCCAAAAAGAGCTGAGTAAGCATGTTGATGAGGTCAAAATTCACATGCGTAGAGGTATCAGATTAAAATGATCATATTGGTTTGTTCATTTTTATACCTAATTTACTTTTGTTAATTTTTAGATCATGTGATATAACACATCAAAAGATATACATATGCAAAGTTAGGTTCTTAGGCAATTCAATTATGTTTTCCCATACCTAGACAATTTTTTAGTGTGGTAGAAAGAGCCAATTGATAATTTTTATGGTGTTATATCTTGCACATGTGAATGTGTCAAGAGAATATAATCATATGGGTTTATTTATTTTTAACATATATGATTTGTACTAAATTTGAGATCATGAATTGAAGCACATCAAAATTTATGGATGCTCAAAGTTGGCCTCTCAAGCATATTTTGACATGGTTGGCTCTGTGATAGAAGATTTTGAGAAGCAACTTTAATGGAAATATATCTCACACATGCAAAGGTTTTAGGAACTATGTGTCACATGGTTAGATTATCCTATGTCAAGAGATCATTTGGTTCAAATTTGAGATCATGCGAGTAAGCATAGAAGAAGTTATTAAGGTGCAAAAATAGCTACTCAGGCATATTCAAAGGGTTCCCATACTTGGTGATTTTTGAATAAGTTAAACATTGAGCAAGATCGACAATGAAAATTGCTCTAAAAAGTCAAGAGGCAATGAAATGAGGACAAGTACATGATTTTTAATGACTGAGTAAAGGTACAAGATAATGATCCAATGGTGAGTGGTCATTCATATAGATTGATCAATGGTGAGCATCTATTGTTAAGGACTTGGTTGATCCATAGAGATTGATGCAGTGTGTTAAGTCAACATTTTGAGATTACATGAGATGATGTCAACATGACTGATGTTTAACATTTAAAATTGGTGGTTTATGTATTAAAAACTAGATAAGATTAGCAGTGCGTATTCAATATGAGTTGAGAGTCCATGAGATTTGAGCATTGTGTTTGAAGGTTAATGTGACTATTTGAATTCAAATATTTTAATTTACATAGGGAAAACTAGAGTTCTATATTTTGACCATATCTTTCGATAGAAGATGAGTTTTCTCATGCAGTTAAAAGTAAAGTGGTTGAGAACTCCAAGATACATCTGGTTATATGGATTTGAAGATCTATAAGTATGTAAACACAAATATATTAAGCTCCAAATCTGACTATGTTTTTGTATATGTTCTCCAAATGACTTGAGAAGGATATTCAAGCTTGTATTGATATTATTTTGATGTCTCATGATAAATTAGCTATTGCAACATGTTTTAGAATACATGAGGATGCTCTGTCTATATTTTGAAGGTGTGATCAATCTATCTTAAATATGAACAATGATTAATAAGTTTATTTTGTGTTTGTTCATGGTGATTGTGTACACCAAGTTAGTGTTTAAGTTATTTGAGCATATGTAGAGGTGATCTAAGTTGATAGTGATCATTTAATGATGTTGAAGGGGACATAAGGAGTGGACCAATGTATTTGAATGTGGTTTTGTGTTATTTTTTGGCTTATTGGAGTGCTAAAGGTGTGAATGGGTTCACATGAGACTTATAAGTACTACAAGGGCCTTATTGAAAGGTGTAGTTCCTTAAGGGTGACCCATAAATGATATGGCCAACCTATGAATATAGTATTGAGTTGTGTCTTCATTTTAAATATGTATTAAGGGCTAAATCATGCCTAATGGCTAACCAAGGTAGTGATTATCAAGATTGCTCTATAAATACTAGAACCAAAGATGATGGGTTCTAGACTTTGTGTGAGAGACTAAGGAGTGATTTGAGAAAGACTTGTGTGTGTGTTGGGGAGTGAAGGAAGGGTAGAGTGACCTAAGGATGATTTAAATATTAGAATAGATTGAGGACTATTTATATTACCTATTGGTCATGATTATATTGACAGAATAGTGCACTTGTTATTTGAGTGTGAGCGAAGGTGAAATGTGATAAGTAGAAGTCCATCATCAGGTGTTGTTGACATCAATTCAAAGGTAGATTTATTTATAGGTGCTATTGTGGTATCTCAACATCTAAGGTGGTTGTATCCTCCTTGCAAGGTGAAACTTCTTAAAAGGTCTGATTTTTGTTGTATCTTAGCTAGACATGTGTGGTAGTACCTTATGGGATTGAAGTCTCACTAAATAAGGATTTTAGTTCCTTGATCATTTTTATATGATCTAAATTGGATCTTTTTAGTATATAAAATTATTCTAATTATAGGTTCTAATAGTGTTTCTCCCCCAAGAGGGTTTCCCATGTATGTCTTGTGTTATATGATTTATCTTGCATTATCTCTCTTGATCATTGATGTGAATGTTATGTATGCTACATGAATGATTGTGGTAACTGATTAAGTGTTTGTAAGGATCATAATTTAAGTTGAATTATTTGGGCTCACTAATTCACGCCCCTCTTAATTATTGTATCTCTAACACTACCATGCTTACCTTTGGATCTATGCCATGAGTCACTTTAGTTGAGCTCATTATATAAATATTCATGGTTGGTTTGTGCTTGGGTAATAATTTTCAAAGTTTAGATCAATTTCATAAAGATTAGTAAGAAATAAATTGTCACTACATATAATATATTGTCTATATAGTAGGGTTTGCTTTCAAACTTATAAATGGTCACCATATATCTTTTATTTTTCTATTTTCAGTAATAGTTATGTAAACAATTCAAGCCCTGAGTCTTCTAGGACTTAAAATTAAGTTTATTACTTTCTCCCATCCCTAGTGACATAGGGATCACATTAAGTGCATCAACAAGAAGGGAAAAGTTGGCACTAAAAGGAGGGCTCCTATGTAATTACTTTCATGCATCTTGGTGAAATTATAGTATACTTCATTAAATATATGCATAATTATTTTAAAGTACACAAATATTATTAAAGAACATTAAATATCTACATTATTTTTATGAATATTTGCATTATTTGTATGAATCTTTACATTATTTGAAAGATTCTATCGAAGTTAGTGTTCATTCATATAAATTTGGTAAATAATCTAGATATTTTTGAGAATTTATGTAGAAATTTAAAGATAGCTCAAATACCCCATTCTTTAGGCATATTAAAGGTTATTTTGATCATATTTTCAAAGGTTGACAAGAATTTGGTAAATAATCTATATATTTGTGATAATTTGTGCAAAGGTCAATCACTGAGACCCCGCTTGTACTGAATCTAAGCATTAAAGATCATAGTTTCTCTAATTCACTCAAGATTGAGTAAACCTTTACGTAACTTTATGCTGAGAGATATTTTAAAATACTCAACACTCTCAAATTGTTAAATTGGGCATATAAATTCTTTAGAATGTTGGTCTCACATTGATATTTGTAGGCTAACATGCAGGACTAACAATAGTTATGCAGGTATTGAAAAATCTAAGGTTTCAAAGGTTGGATCATCAAAGATCAAGGTAAATATATTTGATTTGGTTTTTAAATGATTTTCTATAGGAATTTGACTAATCTTTGTAATATTTGACATCTATGAGGCTACCTTTAAATTTCTTCTACTCTAGTTATTAATACCCGTTACACATCCTATAGTTTCTTGGGATTAGGACCAGATTTTGATTTGAAACCAAGGTCCCTTTAACATCCATAGAAATTTATAGGAAGGTGAGAGAAGATAAATGTAAATATAGGAATTTCAAGACCCAACCAAATTCCCTATCTAACCAAAATTTTCCACCCCTCATTCCGATCATGGCATGGTTCGTTAGCTCATCCATCAATGTCCTTGGAGCTATGCACGATCTACCAAGGAACCCAAAAAAATATGTGCCTCTCTTCAATCCCATCTATATAGTAATCGTTGAATATCATATAAAGTCATTTAAAGCATATTTGAGGCTACTTAATATAATTCATGAGGATGTGGCTCACCTCATTTTTACCTTTACATTTTGAGACATGACTTATGATTGGTTCCTCAACTTTTCAAAAGATTCCATCATGATATGGGATCAATTAAATGATACTTTTAATACCTAATTTAGTAGGGTAGTAAGCCTAGGAATTATGTATCAATAGTTTACTACCCTCAAAAGGGACAAAAATAAACTAATTAGAACATTTTATACAAAGTTCCAAAAAATGTATAGCCCGACATCCCCACCCTATAGGCTAGCAGACAATTTGGATTTATAAATATACAGAAATGCCTTAGACCTAATGATATTTGTCTTCCTAAAAAGATCCTTGAATATTGGCATGTTGCCTTTTGTAATTTTTGAAGCCATCTATATTAAAGAGCAAATGCACCCACAGGGGCATCCTACCTTTGTTATACCAAAAAATGACCCACCACTGCGTGATCTAAATGTCATACCCAATATGAATCATAATCTACCTACATTAAACTAGTGATATTAATTAACAAATTACCATTAAGCCACATAGTACCCAACCAACATCTAATATTTTTTAACCAAGCAAATGTTTGAGCACATCCCCATAAAAATATCAGTCAAGCATTGGTATCCATAAATAACACCAATGTTCAAACTGCAACCCAAATTAATATCTCAAAGCCTCCAAAGGGAGAATTAGATTTGATATATAGAACCATTCAAAAAATTGCTAATGATATCCTATATGTCAAGAAATAAATAGGAAAATTGATGAGGTTTACAATAAAAAGTAAAACTTCTAAAGATATAACAGACCATTCAATAGGTGCAAAAATAATATCAATCCCCCTTGATAAATTTTATTGAGATCAACCTTTGCAAGTTACCCTTTCCCAATCGATGTTGATTACACAATATCACCAGACATGAAGTGTTAGACTGCATTGAATTTTTTCATACATTTGAAGCCATTCAAAGACAAATGGATGGGTTTGAGATGAATCCCAATGATCAAGGAAATGCTAAAGGCTCTAAAAATACCAATGATGCTTATAGAGATCTAAAACTAGTCTTCATGGTTGAGACCTATGGTTTTCCTAGTCAAGATGAAAATGAAATTGAAGATAATGTTGAGGAACTACATGCTTTGGAACAATATCAGAGGAACAACTATGCTTTGAGAAGTAAAGGTCAAAACACATCTCTTGCAACTTCCACCCCACCTAATAAAATAGATAAACCTCCTCATGGTAGGACAAACAATAATCCTCCACCCCCTAAAGGTAAGGAAAGTTAGATGATAGTAGAAGCTCCCTGCATAACATCAAAAGGTGGATATAACATAATGGAATATATGAAAAAGATGAAGGCAAACATAACATTGCATGAACTCACTCAAATCACTAAAAAACATGATTTTTATTGAAATAATTGAATGAAAAGCCTAGTTCCAAAAAATCTAAAATGACTCATGTAAATGTGGTAATGTATAAGAGTAAGCATGAAGTTCTACCATTTCTATTGACTATAAGGATTTTTTATAAGAATCTTCATAATTGCTTTCTAGATTCTTGTGCTTTAGCTAAAATTATGCCTTTATGAATCTATAAAAAAAATGGGATTAAACCTTGTAAAATTAGAGAAGGCAGTGGTGTAATTGGGTAAATTAAGAGTGAAAGTGGTGAGAAAATTATTAAATATTTACATGCATCTCGCTCATGAACCCTAAATCCAGTAGTTCATTGACATACCTAAAGCTTATAAATTGTTATTGATTTGAAATTGGACTAAATCCCTAAATGGATATATGTCCACTGATTATTCCCACATGTTTCTACCTTGGCATGAGATTCCTAATCAAATTAGGATTGATTTGGAACCCAAAATAAAATACACGATCATTGAATATAATGCCAAGAAAAAAAAGGTAAATTACCAATCCTCTAAATTAGGTATTTACACTTTGAAAACCACTAATGTTTTTGTAGATGGCAAGGTGAAAGAAGAAAATAAAGGTTTCTAGACACCGCACTTTGATTGTGTGTGAGTTAAGCAAGGTTCTAGCATTGGAATTTTTTGACAAATCCCAAAGGAAAATAGTATCTAACTTCTTATAGATTAATATTCACTTGTAATAATAATATAATATAATATGAATCTATTATTATATGACTTCAATTTTCAATCAAACATAAGGTAAAAGAACTGTTAGTCTGTGGTGATTCAAAATTAGTTGTTAATCAGGTTAGGAGTAGATATTAGTGTAAGCTTTCTTATTTAATAACTTATAAATTTAGACCTTGGGATTTGATTGAGTATTTTGACTTGTTTAATATTGTTTTCATACCCAAAGAGTAAAGCCAATTGGTGGATGCTCTAGATTCAATAGTAGTAAACCTAGTGCCTTTAGAGCCTTTGACATTGCAAGAGTTTATTGTGGAAATGATTTCATGCCCCTCTATACTAGACAATATCAATCATTTCTAATTTTTTGATGATGATAAGTAGATATTGACTTCATGTGTAATTTTAGCATATTCAAATCCTACATTATTGATGAACAAGATGAAAGTTCTGTAAAAATTTTAAAGGATAATGAATATGGATTAATCCAACTCAAGGAGAATTGAATCCCTAGGGGCATGATATCCTTAGAAAGTATGTTTGACATAGATAAATAAAGAGATGAAGATAAACAACCCAAGGTAAGTGGAAAAGATTATAAGAAAGTTATCTTGGGAAATCATGAGAATAAGCAAAGTCTCAACATTGGTTTAGTTTGCACTAATGAAGAGCTAAAGGAAACCACCACCATTATAACTAGGTTCAAATATGTCATTGCTTGCTCATATGATGATCTTAAGATATTTGATACTAGTGTGATTACTCACACTATCCCCTTAAAAGAGGCTTGTAGACCCTTCAAGTAAAGACAGAGGTTAGTGAATCTAGTGCTACAACCACTGATTTATAAGGAAGTGAAAATATTACTAGATGCAAGGATAATCTTTCCCATATGGCGCTTGACATGGGTTACAAATCTTGTGCCAGTCTGAATAAAGAATAGGGAAATTAGACTCTATGTCAATTTTAAAAACATGAATAGATTCTAAAAAAAAAAATTATCCCTTACCATCCTTATATGAGGTCATTCAATTGGTAAGTGGGTATGTAATGATGTCATTCCTTGATGTTTTTTCAAGATACAACCAAGTCTTAGTGAATGATAATGATAGAATGAAAACTAAATTTACCACCAAGTGAGAAATGTTTGCATATAAACTAATGCCATTCAAATTGATCAATGTAGGAGTAACTTTCTAATGAGTAACAGACTATGAATTCTAAGGATTAATAAGTAAATTAATAATTATTTACATGGATGATCTAATAGTTTTTTTTCTAAAAATAGAGGTGATCACATGATGGATTTGGAACAATTACTAGACAAGTGCAAGAGGTATGACATTTTTTTAAACCCAATGAAAATTATCTTCTATGTAATTGAAGGAAAACTTGTAGGACATGTAATCACCCAAGAAGGTATGACTATTGAACCTAATACAATAGATGAAATTTCAAAGGTATAAATACCTAATAGAAAAAAAGAGTTGAAATCTTTCTTTGCCAAGATTAATTTTGTAAGAAAATTTATCTCTAGTTTTACAGAGATCATAAGACCACTCAACTCAGTGCTGAAGAAATATACAAAGATAGACTGGGATTTTGAAGCAAAGAGGGAATTTCAAGACATTAAATTTTTTATTATTCAATCTCTTGTTCTAATAAGTCCTAATTTTAGAAAAGACTTTTATCTATATTCTTTGGCTTCTAATCACACTATTGTTGTCATTTTAATGTAAAAAGAGGATGACAAAGAGCATCCTATAAAATTCATGAGAACTAACTTGAAGAAAATAGAACTTAACTATCCTATTTTGGATAAGAAATCCTACAATCTAGTGAAGGCCATCAAGAAGTTTAGACAATACATCCTAAGGAATAAAATGTATGCCATCATGTCTAAGCTGGCTGTCAAGTTGATGCTAGGATAAAATGAACTTGGAGAATAAAGAGGGAACTGGATGACCAAACCCAAAGAATATGATATAGAAATAAAATTTTATAAGTTAGTTATAGACTAAGGTCTAATCTGAATTATTTCAAATACTAATTCATGAATCAATGTTTTGCAGGTTGAAGTAGTTCAAGTATCCAATGGTCATTGGTACAAAGATATTGTTTACTATTTGTTGCATGGATTGTGTTTCCAACACCTTAAAATGGATTATATAAGGTATTTAAGGTTGAGATAATCTCATTTTATGGTTAAAAGGGGAGTCCTCAATAGAAAAAATTATGAGGGGACCTATCTAAGATGTGTTTTTAGAGCTAAAGCCATGGAAATCATGAACAATTTCCATGACAAATTAGGAAGTGGTTATCCTTTAGGTTGTACCATAGTGTATAAGATATCGAGAATAGGTTTTTATTGGCTAACCATATTGAAAAACACCCATGCTCATGTGTGAACATGTCATAAATGTCAAGTGTTTGATCGATGAGAGACAAAGGCCACCATGCTTTTATAACTAGTGATTAAAATGAAGCCATTTATTTAATAGGGCCTCAAATTTATAGGAGTGATCAATATTAAATCCTTAGTAGGGAATAAATTTTTACTCACTACCATGGATTATTTCACTAGGTGGACTAAATCAATGACCACTAAGAATAGTAGATCAATTAACATTATCAAATTTCTAGAAGAAAAATCATCACTCAATTCAGGATACCCCTATCTTTGGTATGTGATAATAGCCCAGCCTTTATATTAGCCAAATTTACTAAGTAGGCACATGAAAATCAAATAGTCATCAATTTTGCTTCAAACTATTACCCTCAAGGTAATGGAGTTTTAAAAAATACCAACAAAAACTTGATCAATGCCATTAGGAAATTAGTAAAGGAGAAACCTAGAGAATGGTAGTCCCTTTTAGGGTATGATTTTATTTGTAGATAAAATGAGATAAAAATATGTGATCAAGGCATCCCCATTCCTACTAGTCTAAAGTTAACAACCTATTTTTCCTATCACACTAAAGTTTCCCACCTATGAGTTTATGGACAAATATATAGAAGATGAAAGAGTACACTCGTAAACACTAAACATCATCCAAATGGAAGATTCTAGAGATGAAACATTGAATAATTTCATCAAGCATCAGTTTATTGTAAAGAGATGGTTCGATAAATGAGCCAGAGTTAAAGCATTATGCATATTAGACTTGGTCCTGATATGGTATAAGGACCATAAGAAGGGACAACATGATAGGTTTAGTCCTCTCTAGATTGGACCATATCAAGTGACATTAATACTGATAAAATATATATTTAGGCCCAAAGACCTATAAGGGAATGACTTAACCTTGTCAGTCAATGGGCAAAACATAAAACATTATTTCTCTATCACTATGTCATAAACTCCAAAAGAATAATAATCTTGTTTAAAGTTAGAGTAGGTAGAAGTAGAGTAGTTTCCTTTCTTGATTTACTTTCTTATTGTGTTTTTCTCACTTTTTAATTTCTATTTATTTTATGTTATGTGTTGTAGCTTAGTAATAAATCCTTTAGACAAGAATTTATTTTCTCAATTTGTGTTAGTCTAGTCCTAAAAATTGGAAGAAGAGATTGTTAGTTTTTAAAATTGTTAGAGAGTTATCAATAATGTCATGGTGATGTCATGGAGGTATCTTATTGAGTAGATGAAGTACTTTGATAGCTTGAGTAGAAGTGTTAAAGTGCGTAATGTGCTTATCCTAGTATGCTTGAAGTATGCTTGGTTGATCTTTTGTTTTTACATGGTTAGAGATGTTTAAGAATGAGTATGGAGTATTGATCATGTGCAAAAAGTCCCTAATATGTTTTATAAGCTTTGAGTGCTTGTGTGCATAAGTGGAATTCATCTAGTTGTCCATAGATTTCATCTAGACACTTTGGGTCTAGTGGTAGAAAATCTGAGTAGGCAATTTGATGACATCACCATTACCACATGTGGATGAGTCAAAGAGAGTTGGTCATATGATTGTGATCACATTATTCCATAGTTTTACGTGCTAGATGTCAAGTCATGTGATGAATCATGATCAAATATATGAGGATGAAAAGTTGGCTAATCAGATAGAATTCACTATGTTCCCATACTTAGCTAAATATATAAAAGGGCTCAGCAAAGCTAAGTAAGCATGTTGATGAGGTCAACATTCACATGAGTGAAGGTCTTAGGACAAAATGATGATATGGGTTTGTTTATTTTTGTGCCTAGTTTTAATGTGCCAAATTTTAGGTCATGAAATATAGCATGAAAAAATATATGCATGTGCAAAGTTGGGATCCTAGGCATTTTGATAGTGTTTTCCCATAGCCAAATTTGCATAAGGCAAGAAAGAGCTAAGTAAGAATTTGATGGTAGCATATCTCATAGTATGGAAATTTTAAGAGAAGGTGATCATATGGTTTTATTTATTTATTATAGTATTTTATTTATGCTAAATTTTAGATCATGTGACTAACCACAATGAAAGTTATGCAAGAGCAAAGTTGGCCTCACAGGTAAGTTCTAAGCATAATTGGCTCTGTGATAGAAGATTTGAAGAAGGAATTTTAATGGAATTATATATTTCATGTGTGAAGGTGTCATGATTATTTTGATTCATTGTTTTATTCATTTTTTAAAGGAGAACATATGGTGTAAATTGAGGGACATGAGATTGATCATAGCAAAAGATATATCTGTCCAAAGTTGGCCTTCCAGGTATATTTAAAGGGTCCCCATACTTAGTCAAATATGAAAGAGGTAAATTTAAAGAAAGTATAACGGAGATAAATGGATTAATTTTGACCTAAGATGTTATGAAGTAGTGAGATGTAAATAAGTGCACATTTTTTAACAACTAAGAAAAGGTAAAGGATAAGGATCAATGGTGAGCATGTGATCATACAATTGAAGATCTACAGTGTGTTGTAAGTTAAAGTCATCAACATGTTTAATGTTTAATGACCCAAATAAAATTTAAATATTGATAACCTATCAAATAAGATTGATAATTCATGATTTTCTAAGCTGAGCAAGATCATGAGATGTAGGCAAGTGGTCAAGGTTTAACTGTGACCGTTGATAATTAAATATTAGAATTTTACAAAGGAGAAAACTAGTCATTGGTTTTTGGACCATATATTTTTATATAGATAGGATTTTATAATGTTTTAAAAATAAAATATGAATATTAATCCATGTATTATCTAATGAATGTAATTTGAAGATTTGAAAATGTGTACATACATAGTTATGAAGGTTTAAAGTTGACTATGTGTTCGTGCATGGACTGTAAGTGACCTGAGAAGATTGTTTGAGATTGATTTGATATTCTTTATATATATATTGATGACTTATATATTTTTAAGATTTTTTGAATCTATGAGGATTATATTTATGATATTTTTATGTTTGACCAATCTATCTTGAGCATGAACATTACTTAAGAAGTTGATTGTGTTCGTTAAATACACTAGTAGTTTGAGTGATCATGTTGGAGGAGTGAGTTGAAGATTATATAAGTTGAATTTATGATTAAAATGAATATGGATATATTTTATAATTATTAAATACCTATGTGAAGTATTTTATTTTCATAGTTGGCCCCTGATCAAATGTGGAGAGTCATAATAAATTGACTATATTTTGACTATGTATGACCAGTTTGATTGGTCATCTTGAGTGAGATAGTTTGAGGTGTGTTGCTCTTTTTTGGAATTTATAAGGAACGTGGATATTTTTAATAGGTATTTTAGGTTATATCCATATGATGTTTTCATGTGTTTATGTGATTAATTTGAGTGTTTATTTCAAAAGTTTGATAATATGTTTTCTATGTATGAAGACTTAAAGAGTGAGGGACCTAATTGGTAGATCCAAGTATGGATTTGGTGTTTAAAATGGTATGGAACCTTGTATGATTAATTAAGGAAATATTATAGATATGTTTTAATCATTGTTAAACTCTGAATATGGTGCAATTAGTCTCACATGTAATGCGTGAGTATGGAGGTTTGATTGTTTTAGGTCTCACCAAAACCTAAAGTTGGTTTGGGGCTAATGAGGTATTAGAAAACCTATGGAATGTATGGTTATTACATGTAACATGTATGAAGACCTATTTAAAATGTGTAATAAATGTGGTAAGCATCTTGTCCAACCAAGATGGGTTATACCAAGAGAGTGGTATAAGTACAAGGCCTAATTAGCTTGTTTGTTCTAGTTATCTATGTGTTGAGTCAAGTGAAGGAAATAGCCTTTGAAAGAGAATGTATAAGTTAGTGAAGAAAAAAAGAGAGTGAAGAGGATTATACATGCTTGTCTAATCATGGTTTTGAAGGTGATCACATAGGTTATTGGATCTAATAAGCCTAGAAGAAGCAAAATTAGTGAGGATGCTCAAAAGGTTGTTTGAGAGTGTGCTTATATGGTGAGTGAAGGCAAGGTGAAAGGTTGTGTGTGACCATTGGATGGGTTGATAGATATATCAAGTTAGTGATGGTGTGTATGACCTATATTTCATATTTATGATGTCCTAGTAGTGCTCTTGTAGATTTGAAGATTGAGTGTGAGCTAAGGTGAAGTGTGTTAAGTAGAGGTCTATCATTAGGTGTTGTAGACATCAATTCAAAAGTGGATGTATTCATAAGTGTTTTTGTGTTATCTCATCATCTAAGGTGGTTTTAGCCTCATTATAAGGTTTAAATTTCTAAAAGTTTAGGTTATTGTTACAACTTAGCTAGATAAGAGTGGCAATACCTTATGGAATTGTAGTCTCACTAAATAGGAATTATAGTTCCTTGATCATTTGTATATGGTATAAATTATATCTTATAATTATAGGAATATAGTCCATATTTTAGGGTTTAGTGGGTTTTATCACCCAAGAGTATTTCTCATGTACATGATGTGTTGATGTGATGCATGCTCTTGTTCATGCTTTGGATGTATGTGATTTTATGTTTATGTTGCTAGATCAAGTTGATGAATGATGGAATGGTTTTGAAATTGAATGTGCATTGTTGTATACTAATTCACCCCCTCGTAGTAGCTACTTCCAAAAATTGGTATCATAATAGGTCCTTTCAAGCAAGCCTAATAGCTTAAAGGTGATCCTAAGTAGGTACAAATATGTCTAAGAAATTAAAGAAAGAAAATCAACAGTGGAAGGCTGTGACCAAGGCATTTGAAGAACATATATTTTATTTGAAGAAAGATGACAAAGAGGATGAAAATATTATCAATGATCTCAAGGTTAAACTAGTAGATGCCAAGACAAGTTTGACTTCCAAAGAGGAAAGTTATTCAAAAGAAAAGGACATCATTTTTTATAAATAAACTTGTCATAATAGTAGACAAGATAACAATGAAGAAGAAGGTGTTGATCTAGAATCTAAGCTCATGAGTACACTTGGTGAAATAAAGGAGCAAAAGAAGAGGAATCATAAGATGAGGTATGTGATCAAAGATATTAAATCACAAATAAGTTCTCTTGATGGAAGTTTGATAGAGTAAGCATGTAAAATAAAATATGATATGGCTAAAGAAGTTAAGAGTGATAAGGAGACTATCCAAGTTATCAAAGGTCAGTTAATGGATTCAATTTCATGTGTAAGATATTAAGAGAATAATAACATTTAATTAGAAATCAAGCTAGGTTCATTTATGGTTGAGCATGAGATTATTATAGTCAAGTAGGATAAGCTAGAAAAGAGGCATGCGAAGCCTGAGTATGTCAAGGAGAATGAAAGCTTTGAAATCAATGCAAGAATGTCTGTTAGACAACTAAATGTTTCAATGTATGATACTTTATTTCATGGTCATTGTTATACTTGTAAAAAGAATGGTTATAGAGCTAAGGAATGTAGAATGAAGTTAGTCAAGTGTGGACATTCATGGAGATTTGGAAGAAGGATAAATTGGTCATGGAGAAGTCATAACTTAGATCAATCAAGTGGTATGTTGAATGATATTTTTTTCTAAAATTGAAAAAAAATAGGATATATTGCCAGATTTTACAAGGATAGTTTGAAGAATCATTGATGTATTAACAAGAATAAAAATGATCTTGAAAATAACTTAATGGTGTTAAGACCAAAGTCTATGAAAGATAATCATGATCAAGGTGGACTACTTTCTGTAGTAAAGAAGGAATTAGGCATGAAGAAGATACAAGAATGCTAAGAGAAATTGTCTTCTATTTAGATAGAAAAGGAAGATCACAATCATCATTAAGCTAAAGGTATGTATTATCTTGTTTTTTTATATGTAATAGCATTGGTCATAGTCCTACGTATTGAAAGAACATGTTGAATCAATTATCAAAGAAAAAAAAGGTATTTGGAGCTTTTGGTATGTAAATAAGTGGTCTCACATGGGTTTGGAAACTTAAGCCTATTAGAAGAGATTAGACTGAGACCAAAGAGAGTTTGTTTTCCATGATAAACTTGAAGGAGATTCAAGAGCTTATATTGACATAGTTTATTGACAAATATGAAGAAAATAATGAAGTCAAGGATTCAGTTAAAGTTAAGTAAGACTGCTAATATGATGAGATTATGGATATATGGGACTCTCTAGAGTTTTAGGGATTTTAGTCTCTCCATGTCAAAGGGGTGTCTCTATTTAGGCTTCAAGGAGATACTTGTCAATCAAAGGAAGTTTGGTGGCTATAAGATATTGTTTGACAAGATGATATGAAAACAAGGTATGTTTGTACATTATTTTTATATATCTTTTGTTGGAGAAAAGAAGCTTGTGAAGAATCTCAGTGGTTCTATATTGAGAAGGATTTAGCTTGTTGATCATGGTTTGGATTTTCTGGTATAAATGTGAGTTTCAAATGTCTATCTACATATCAGTTTGTGGTAGATGTCAGGTGAGCCTATAAGTTAAACGCCTCTCTTATATGTTTATGTTATATATCTTGCTAAGCCTATAAAAGGCTTGTTGAATAGTTGTGTATGCCGTGAAAGATTACATTGTTATAAAGATGAGGTATCTCTATATGAGTATTGACTATGTTTGGACAATATTTGAAGACTTTTTGAAAATGTCATGTTCCTAATGAAGTATGAAGTTAGGGGGAGATTTGTAATTGGTTAGGTCTTAGGATTAGAGGATTGAGTAGTTAATCTAAGAAAGAAGGTGTGGAGTGTCAAGTTATTGTTCTCAAGATGATAATTCCAATCAAAGAGAGTATTTAGTTAAGGGGGATCAATAAGTCCATGAGTTTGCTCCATAGGTTTGTGAAGGAGTTGTAGTAAAAGATCAGAATGGATGGTTCTAGGTGACTTAATGTTGTTGATGGAATGTCAAGAAGAATTTGGTGCTCAAAAATTTCTATACACTTTTTTGTGATATTCTCAAGGTGTTTTGTGGTCTGATGGTATGTTGAAGCTAAATTGAAGATTTTTTAGAGTGCTCTCGATTCTCTAAGTTTTTTATTAAGGGCAAGTAGGTCCAAAATGTTTTATAGGTAGTATATGTTCTAAAAGGTGTGAAGGCTCAATTTTTTGTATATAAGTGTGTGATGGGTGTCTGTAGGTATGAAAAAAGTTTTAGAGATGCACATTGACCAAAAGGAGGTTTGTTAACTTTGTTTGTTTTGAGATTATAGGGTTTTGGGCTATGATAGAAAAGTGGTTTTCCTTATGATTTGAGGTTTTAGGATTCTTAATAGGTTGAAAGGGCCAAATGTGTTGTCAAAACAAGCTTCACATAGATTTTAAGTTTTATGGTTCTCAAATTATTTATGTTTTTATTAATATGAAGGGTTAATTGGCTAGTAGGTTTGTGAAGGGAGTATGTTTTAGAGGATTATATTGGTGATGAAAATTGGTGTGATTGAGGGGAAATATGATAGTTATCTACATATGAAGTTTTATGTCCTGAAGATGTGTCTATTAAAAATTGTGGGCTATGCAAGTTCTAGGTAGGACTATAAAGAGGCTAGACAAGCCGAGTTTGAAGAAGAGTGTTTTTTTCTCAATTTGTCCAAAAGAGAAAGATTTTTTTATTTCAAGAAGATTTATAAAGTTATTTTATATCATGTTTCTTATTTGGTGAGTGTCATGAATTTCTATTGGTGGTCCTTATGGTAGCTTGAGAGAGAAGGCCAGTAAGCTTGTATGGTGGTTCCTAATGGTGTATGTAGATCTGAAGATGATTAGAAGGTGAAATCATTTAGAGTTATTAGGGGGAGTCCCCGTTAGATGTTTATTATTTGTTTCCATCATATTTCTATGGTTTTATGTGTTCTTTCTTTATTTTTTGTAGTGCTTGGTTGAAGACAGTGATGTCATGGAGCAAGAAGAAGTTTGTCAAGGCAAGAAGAGGCAAGCTCACAGTAAGGGGGAGTTTGTATTATATTTCCAAGTTGGTCCTCTACTGTTAGTATTTTTTTTAGGTCCTCATGATTATTTGGTGCCCACTTTGTCATTGTGTCAAAGGGGGATACATTTTTTGTTGTGGGAGTGCTTGAAGAGAGAGAAGGTGAGCTATATATTGCTATACATTGATGGGTGTTGAAATCAATGACAAAGGAGGAGAATTTTCAATGATGTCATGGTGATGTAATTGAGGTTTCCTATTGAGTGGATAAATCACTTTGATATCTTGAGTAATAATGATAAAGTATTCAATGTGCTTGTCCTAGTGTGCTTGAATTATGCTTGGTTGATCTTCTATTTTGGCATGGTTAGAGATGTTAACAAATGAGTATAAAGTATTTAACATGTGAAAAAGGTACCTAATATGTTTTATAATATTTGAGTGATTTTGTGCATCATTTTAATTCATCTAGTTGTATATAGTTTTTAGCTAGACACTTTGGGTCTAATGGCAAAAAATCTGAGTAGGCACTTCGACACTATTACCACGTGTGGATGAACCAAGGGGAGTTGGCCATATGGTTGTGATAAAATTAGTACCTAGTTGTTATGTGCCAAATATCAAGTCATGTAATAAAATTTGGTTGAATATATGAGGATGTAAATTTGGCTTCTCAGACATAATTCACTATGTTCCCATTCTTAGCCAAATTTGCAAAAGGGCTCAAGTAGAGTCAAGTAAGCATGTTGATGAGGTCAATATTCAAATGAGTGAAGGTGTTAGTAAAAAATGATCATATGAGTTTGTTAATTTTTGTGCCTAGTTATTATTCACTAATTTTAAGGTCATGTTATGTAGTACAATAAAGATATGCATGTGCAAAGTTGGGCTCCCAGGCATTTTGATAGTGTTTTCTCATACTTAGCCAAATTTTCATAAGGCAAGAAAGAGTTGAGTAAGCATTTTTATGGTAGCATATCTCACACGTGTAGATGTTTTAGGATAAGGTGATCATATTGGTTTATTTAATTTTTATCCTAGTTTATTTTTTGATAAATTTCAAATCATGTCACTAAGTGCAATGAAATTTATGCAAGAGCAAAGTTGACCTCATGGGCAAATTCTAAGCATAGTTGACTCTATGATAGAAGATTTTGAGAAGGAATTTTAATGGAATTATATCTCACATGCATGAAGTTTTAAGGAGTAATTTTTTACATGGTTAGATTCCTATTTTAAAGGAGAATATATGTTATAAATTGTGGGACATGAGATTGATTGTAACAAAATATATATCTATCCAAAGTTGGCCTTCCAAACATATTGAAAGGGTCCCCATACTTAGTGAAATATGCAAGAGGTAAAGTTAGAGTAAGTATACAAGAGATAGAGAAAATTTGATCTAAGATTTTAGGAATAAATGAGATGGTAATAAGTGCACATTTTTTAATAACTAAGTAAAGGTAAAGGATAAAGATCAATGATGAGCACGTGATCATATAGTAGAAGATCTATGGTGCGTGGTAAATCAATGAGGTCAACATGTTCAATGTTTATTACCCATGTATAATTTAAATAGAAATCACATTTTAAATAATATATATGGTGCATAATTATCCAAGATGACTGAGATCATGAGATGAAGGCAAGTGGTCGAAGTTTAACTCTGACCATTGACATTTAAATATTTAAATTTTACAAAGGAGAAAACCAGTAAGTGGTTTTTGGACCATATATTTTGATATAGATATAATATGATCATGATGTAAAAATAAAACATGAATAATAATCCATGGTCCATCTAATGAACCTAATTTTAATATCTGAAAGTTTGTACAAATATAGTTATGAAGGTTCAAATTTGACTGTGTTTGTGCATGGACTGCAAGTGACCCGAGAAGATTGTTTGAGATTGTTTTGATATATATTGATGAATTATCTATTTTGGAATGTTTTTTAATATATTAGGATTATTTTTGTGGTATTTTTAGGTTTTAAAAATTGATATTAAGTATGAACATTACTTAATAAGTTGACTATCTTTGTTAAATATACGTAGTTTGAGTTATCATGTTGGAGGAGCAAGTTGAAGGTGTTCTAGATGAATTTATGAGTCTAATGGATATGGATATATTTTAAATTATAAAATACATATTTCAATACTTTTAGTGTCATATTTTGAACCTGACCATATGTGGAGAGTCATAATAGATTGACTATATTTTGACTGTGTATGACCAATTGGAGTGGTCATCTTGAGTGAGATAGTTTGAGGTGTGTTTGTCTTATTTGGAGTGTATAAGGCACATGGAGATGTTTCATAGGTCTCGTAGGTTCTATCCATATGATTTTTTCATGTGGTTATGTGATTAATTTGAGTATTTTCTTTATAATTTTGAGACTATGTTTTCTATGTATGAAGACCTTGAGAACAAGGAGACCTAATTGGTAGATCCAAGTATGGAGTTGGTGTTCCAGTTTGTATAGACCCTTTTAGGAGTTATAAAGGAAATATTGGAGATATGTTTGATATGTTATAATCATTGTTATAAGGTTAATATGGTATAATTAGTCTCACATATAATGTGTGAGTATGAAGGTCTAATTATTTTAGGTCTCACCAAGACCTAAAGGTGGCTTGGGGCTAATGAGGTATTAGCCAAACTATGGAATGTATTATTATTACTTGTAACATATATGAGGACATATTTAAAATGTGGAACAAGTGTGATAAGCATCTTGGCTAACCAAGATGGGTTATACCAAGAGAGTGGTATAAGTATAAGGCCTTATTGGCTTATTTATTCTAGTTGTCTGTGTTGAGTCAAGTAAATGAGCTAAACTTTAAAATAGAAGGTATGGATCATTTAGGACTAGAAAAGAGTGAATATTTTCAAATATGATTATTTGAGCATGGTGTTGAAGGTGATCACATAGTTTATTGGACCTAATAAGCCTAGAAGAGGTAGAATGAGTGAGTATGCTCAAGAGTCTATTTGAGAGTGTGTATGATGAGCGAAGATAAGGTGAAAGGTTATGTGTGCCCATTAGATGGGTTGAAGAATATATCAAGTTTATGATGGTTTGTATGATTTGTATGCCATATTTTTGATGTCATAATAGTGCTCTTCCATATTTTAAGATTAAGTGTAAGTGAAGGTGAAGTGTGATAAGTAGAGGTCCATCATCAGGTGTTGTAGACATCAATTTGAATTTAGATTTTTTCATAGGTTTTTAATGGTAGATCATCATATAATGTGGTTTTATCCTCATTTCAAGTTGAAACTTGTTAAAAGGTCTGGTTGGTATTGAAGCTCAAGTAGACAAGTGTGACAACACCTTATGGTATTATAGTCTCACTAAATAGGAATTGTAGTTCCTTGATCATTTATAGATGGAATAAATTGTATCTTGTAATTATAGTAATTTATTCCATCTTTTAAGGTTTATTGGGTTTTATCCCCCAAGACGATTTCCCACATAGATGATGTGTTGATGTGATGTATGCTCTTATTCATGCTTTGGATGTATGTGCTTTCATGTTTATGTTGCTAGATCAATTTTGTGAATGATAAAATGGTTTTGGAATTGAATGTGAATTATTTTATACTTAATTACCCAAATTATAGTATATACTTCTAAAAAACATTGGTTGTCTAAAGTTTGGAAACCTCTAGAAGTGTTTCAATTTAGAAAAGCTTGGTGGAGTGAATTAGAAGTTAGTTTTCACATGAAAATCCTAAGTCATTTTAAGGCTATAATATAGTTCAGATGAATGAACATTTTATTGAATGAGAGTTTGAATCTGTGTATACCATCATACTATCACTTAAATTTCCAAGTCATAACTTGATATCTAAAAGTGAATCACATCCAGACTATGTCTTGACAAAACCTTACACCTAGATAATTTTGGTTCCTAACAATTTTTGTTAATGAATGTATGTATTAAAAAAATGATACACCATGAATTAAAATCATAAATTACTTTTAGATTCCACTAACTGTGATTTGGTCAATCTCTACTAGGGATATGGATGCTTGGCTGGTAGTAGATTAAGGCCTAAAGTGGAGCCAAAGCTATCTCTATCAGGGATATGGACACTTGACTGGTAGTAGAGAAATACCCAAACCATCCTCAACTAAGCAAAGTATAATTATATAAAATCTAAAGGATGCTTAATTAATTTCATTTTTTATGTCTTGAAACTTGAAAGTTATCATTTTTGAACCCATTGGTAATGGTTAAGGAACCTCAAAGAACACACATAATATGATTATCTACAAGGTTTAAACACTATTTTAAGCATGTGGGATTTCATTAGTTCTAAAAAATATTTATTTTATTGACTAAATATCATAATGAGATAACTAATTTTTTATTTATCTTTGAACATAATATTTGGATTCCAAAATTTTACAATGTTTCCCTGTAGAGGTCACCATTCATTGATGATCAATATTTCCCTATTCTCAAAATGGGGACCCTCCTTTCTTTAATTTTTAAAAGTACCCAAGATGTTAAGCATATTAATCCATTTGATTGCATGGAGAATTGATAAAATTTATCAATACTTGTGTTTCTATAACTTTTGGTTAATCATTTATTTTTCAATAAGGATTGATACTTAGAAATATTCAAATTATTGCAAGTCTTCTTCAAGTTTTATTGGTAATGAATTATTGACCATGAATGGTTCAATGATATGTAGATAGGCTTTTTCTAAGGAAGAATAACCTGGATCTATAATAAACATGAACATAACAATATTTTATGGGTTTTATTAAATTAACATTATGTTGTGTTTAAGAAATTTTCTTGTAAAGTTTTACTTTAAACTTATATAAATTTGCCTAAGATGGGCAATTATGTTTTCAAGAAGTTAAATTAGTTTTTCACTTGACGTCACAAGATGTAAAATTAAATTTATGGTTTATGACACTTTATGGGATGTTAAATTTTATACTATGGCCTAAAAGGATAGATATCCACCTCATCAACCCCTATAATGCCTTAAGGATTCATCATATTGCACACAAGACGCCTGGAGTAAATCTACCAAGTCAATGAGCTATGTGGCATAATCTAGAGGGATCATGAGAAGTTATCCACTATAATTTAAATCTCAGGGTTACATGTTAGGATCTTATCCCCCATGAGCAAACTTATCTGATCTAATATTCCATGCATCCCATGCATGTCCCACTATAGTAATTAAGTTCATGAGGTGACATTACGTGTCTCAATGGAAATTAACTAGACCCAATGTACCTTCTGAGGTGATGCATATTCCCCTTAGGTTCATTTGAGGTAACCATGTGTTTATGTCTCATTGCATCCATCTAAAGCTCATAAAAGCTCATCAAGTAGACATGTAGTTTCACCTAATTCTTTTGATCAAGATTTGGTGATATACAATTATTTAAGGTGCCTTCCAAGAATAACACTTTGTATAAGAACAAACAATAGCCTACAAGAGTGATGCATGTCCCCTTTGGGCCCAAGTGATGATGCCACATGTCATTCTCATGTTATTCCTATCCAAGAGCCATGAAATCACCTTTGAGAGGGATACATTTCCCTAACTGAGCCATCTGATTAGTGCCAAGTTGTTGATAATTGTCCAAAAGCCTTTTGAAAGAGACACTTGACAAGGAAAGTTGTGATTACCTATGAGACTGATGTGTGGCATTCCTATAGCCAATTAGAATTTAATAATCACCAATTGATAGCTTTATATGAATTAAAAGATACCATGTGGTGAGGTATATATGAGTCATCATGCAAAGCTACATTCTAAGTGTTTTTAGGTAATAAAAAGGAGTCATGTGTTTCAATTTTGATCTAACTAGGTAGCTTAGTCATATTTAATCCATGCGAGTACTTAGCTAAATCCAAGGTGGCAACCATATGTCAAAAGGTGGTAATATTTATCTTTAAAGCTAAATTTGATGACAAATCAATTTCAAATTAAATCATAAATTTAATTATGGTGTAATCAATTGCTAAAAGCAATAGCTCAAATTTGTTTCAAATATATTTAAAGTTAAAAAGCCAACCATTAATATAATGTGAACTAGGATTACCATCAACATTGCAATAATCAAAATAGTCATTAAAAAAGGATACACCATTAAGGCTATTGTTATTTGCATTCCAAATCTATACACATTTACTTTCTTTTCTATCTACGATCTCGCAATTCAAAAAAGTTCAATCCATTAGCAAATTGCACTCCCGACCATAATTATTAGAGCTTCAAATTTGCAGAAGGATACTAATAAGTATTGATTTCTACCTAAAGTATTGTAAGAGATGGCACAATCAGGTCCTTCTACTCTAGGTAAGAGTAATTCCTTTGGGAATGATGTCTTTCTATTTCAAAATGGTTTTTCATTTGTCTTTAAAGACACTGAATTTATTCTTAAGGCCATAACATCTAGTAACTTTCATTATAGTAGCATATATTCTAATATAAACATATCTAGGGTTGTTTAAGAGAATGAAATAATGTGTCATATAATCCAAATAGATTATGACATCCTTACAATTAATGTAGTCAATTTACACAAGACCACAACTAAGCTAGAGGTCATGTCATGCACTGACCTAGTTTACAGTATTTTTGGGACATCAAAGTGTGAAGATGAGTTGATTAAATCAATATCCCAAGGGATACCTATTTCCTTCATATCAAGACCAAGATTTATAAAATAATATGACCTTACCTCACCATATATAAGTATAACCAAGTTATCATTGATAACTAGTGTGAATTGCACTCCCCAAAGAAGGTCTTGGCTTCTTGGGTGACTAACCCAATAAGAACTATTTTCATGGATGATCAAGGAAACTTTCCCATCCAAAAATTTAGGCAAGGAGTTAGAGTTGTCCTAGCCCTACTAAATTGAATATTTGGTAGTCCATGTGGACATAAGGGTTATTCCATTATTGCAAATTATCTTACAAGATGAGCAGATTCCCCCACTTAATAACTTGGTGTATGTAATACAAGACACTTTTAAGAATGATGCCCCCTTATTTATGATGAGATACTTATTATATAAATATGTGCAAATAATCAACTAGGTTAAAATTCATGGTTTATTAAGTGTCTAGAAACTATGCCTCAACTCTTTTCTGTAATGTATAATAGTAGATTTAGATGCAATATAAGAGTGATTGTGGAATAGTTCTACCTAGTGGTTTACCGATTGATCAATGAATGTGAGATGTAGAGGGTTTCCCCTAAAATCAAGAAAACCTTGAAATACATGGGTAGCTATTGGTTATACTTAGACTATATAGTTATCAAAATAGGAGTGATGGTGGCCCCTCTTAGATTGTCAAGGTTTGTGCCAATGAAGCTATCTAAATAAGAAATGGCCTATCAAATTCTATATGGAATTGGTGGAATATTCAATAAAAAGAAGAAAATTTTCCCTCATAAGGTTCCTTAAAAATTAGGGAGACCAACATTACCAAGTGGCATGGTATTGTTGTAGATGCTAGGCATAAGGATTTGTACCTATTTCCTAAAGATGACTTCAAACCATGGGATCCAAATAAGGTCATTACGAAACATATTTTTAGATTCAAGAAAGATGTAGTAATGGAATATAAGCATCAAGAAGTCCATGAGTGGTTATATACAGATGATCTGAATGATGAGGTGGTACTTCAAAATGTAGCAATGATGAACATTAAACTGAGGATGAGACTAGATAGGGAGAAGACAAAGAAGGATATTACTAAGTCTCAGCCAACACCAGCACATGGGATCAGGTTTGATGCTAACTATGAGGAAGGGAAAGATGAGGAAGATGAAGAAAACTTACTCTTTTTAGTAATAGGCCAAATAGGCCTCCATAACTTCTCACATCAAGCATTTAAGACTTACCTCTAAGGTTTGAATAAAAAGGATCTATCAGTCAGCCTAGCCCTTCCCAAGGGCCCACAATAATCTCTACATCTATTATGGGAGCCATTCTATAAGTTCTATATCAACCTATACTTGATATTGACCTTGAGGAATTTAAAAAAGGCATTGAGATCTCCATGGAAGAAGTGCAGGCACTAGTAGGTAAAAACATTGAGAAGGTCTACAAGAGGAAAATGGAGCCTAAGTCCACCATGAGAGGATAAATAACCCCTCCACTACCTTCTCAAGTGACTGTAGATCCTTTAATGCAAACAACTACTCCCTCTCCAAGAATTTATCCATATACTAATATTATTACCACTAGTACACCATAAGCTACCCTTGAGCTCCTAATGTAAGTACCTTACCACTACATTCTTTTCCAATTGTAAGTACCTCAAACAGCTTCTATATTTATATTTACTCCTCTTCCCCATTAGATTTAGTATCATTAACAACTATAAATACCACTACTCAATCTTCAATTGATACTATCCTAGGCCAAGCTAATGGTTCCTTAGGATTTACCATCCCCCATTTCATTTCTCACACCACTTTAAATATTGCATCCTCATAAGGCACTAGTGCTAGTCATATTATTAGTTCCACTTCTTCCTAGGCAACAATAACTAATGCAACACGTGTTATTGGTTCCCCTACATCAACAAGGCCATTAATTTCCTTTTCAAAACTTTTCACCTTTCCAAATCCACCTTTCCCTATATCCCTATTTAATATTACTACTACTATAAAGGTGAGTGTGCCCCTAAAATTTCCTTAATTTATTATAAACATGGGCCCTATAAGAGTTCCATTTTGCACACTTGGATAGATAGACCCAATAAACTTGCCACACATTCTTGCTACATCTCTAGCATCTCCCTCAGCTTTAGCACCTCTAATGCAAAATGCCCTAGCTATACCATTCCAAAAAGTACAATGCATATTGTTGTCCCAAACTAGGTCATAGATATTATACTAGTAGAAAGATAAGATAAACCTTAGGTAGTCCTCTCTACACCATAGATTGGCATGAAATTTGATGTTGATACAGGTACCATGAAAAGAGTGGTGAGGAGGCAAGTTGAACAACCCCAATCTATCTCAGTTATAAATCATGTAGGTGAAGAGTCCCTCTTCACTTTAACAAATAAGAGGACGTTTAGCCTAGGTGAATTATATGAGTGTGAAGAGGGCCTTGTGTCCATGGTTCAAGCTAATTTATAATATACAATGGCATTAATGAAAAGTATGAATTAAGAGATGAAGAGATTGAAAGAACCAACATTGCCTATAGTTTTAGAG
Source organism: Torreya grandis (assembly GCA_037957365.1). Taxonomy (NCBI): domain Eukaryota; kingdom Viridiplantae; phylum Streptophyta; class Pinopsida; order Cupressales; family Taxaceae; genus Torreya; species Torreya grandis. The sequence goes on along the minus strand of JARHVA010002532.1, from coordinate 1,080,041 downwards.
AATACTACAGTCCAAGTAATAAATGTAAGAGAATACTAGAGAATACTAATGTCTTCAATTTATACAAGGTCATGAAGATAAGGCAAGAGGATGGGACTCTGTAGTCTAATCTGGTCATTAAATATGACCAAACACTTGTACTATATGATGCCAAGTTTGAAAACTTGGCTAGGATTATAAGAAACAAGTTCCCAAACCTTAAAACATTGCCATTTAAAGATATCATCCTAGCATAATTTATAATGATTAATAGGAGGATATTGAAAAGGTGGCTAGAATAGGTTAAGGATGTAACTACATCCTTAGAAAAAATAGAGTTCAAGATTTCCCTATTGCTAAAGGATGTTAGGGTCACTAGGGTGACCAAACCTAATGACAAATTTATGGATGACTAGGAGTTTAGGGCTCAAATTAAATTAGTTGTTTCAAAATGTTAAAATGACATAGCCAATGCCAAGACTACCACTAAAGTGATGAACATTGTGTATTTTGCTAACCAAAGGATAGAAAGAGATGAAGATATTGAAGTAGCACTGAGACCTGTACTTGAAGAGCATGGCAATATTATTTAAGAAATGCCTAACCTATATCAGTCTATGATCTTATATTTTGATCATATTTTCCATGTCTACTTAGCATGCACTGAATTATGGATAAGGGAGGAGGAATTGAAACAAAGGAGGCAACAACAAGCACCTCAACAACCTCCTCCATGCCTTGAGGAATATTTTTCATTGCTTTGTAAATTTAAATTTGGAATATTCCCTTGTAATATGTGGCATTTTAGTTATTTTTATTTTAAAAATAAAATACACTTGGCTATGTTTGGGCATATTTTAATGGGCCCACTTGAATTTATATAGGAATTTTGAGGCCTATGTATAGAGGTATTTCCCCTCATTGTAATCCGAATAGGAATAATTGTTAGAGAATTAATGTAAAAGAGCTAAGAATTTATGAGATTGTTTGAATGCTCTATTGTGTGTTGTGTTTTTTTCTTCTCGTTCCTTTAAAGAATCAATGGTTTCTTTTTTTTTGACTAATCTGGCAATAATATCAATGTATGCATCTATTGGTTTGAGTTTGACACTAGGCTAACAAATTTGCCTATTTATGTGCTCTATTTTCATTTTATTTCTAGTTTAATGTGCTTATGTAATTTGATGTGAATGATTATCTTTTATGTAACATATGGTTTCAGATATATGCATCTCATATCCTTTTAAGTTTCAACTATGTTCATTTGGCTTTGAGTATTAACTAGAGTTTGTGGATGCTAATTTTACATGTTATTGTCATAGAGGTTAGAAAAATTGACACCCTTAACCATCTGAAGAAAAAATAATTTTATACCCTACCTTACTTACCTTTTATCTATTCCATGAGTCACTTTAGTTTATCTCATGCTATAAATATTCATGGTTTCTTTGTGCTTGGGCAATAATTGTCAAATATTTGAGCAATCTCACAAAGATTAGTAAAATATAAAATGTCACTATGTATAATTTATTGTCCCTACAACAACATCTAGTTGTAGACTTAAATTTGGTGGCCATATCTATATTTTTTTTCTTTTTTTATTATTATTTGTGTAAACAACTCAAGCCTTGAGTCTTTTAGGACTTAAAATTGAGTTTATTACTTTCCTCCTGTCCCTAGTGACATAGGGAACACATTAAGTTCATCAATAAAATGGAGTTATCAAAGAAATTGGAAACTTATAATAACATGTAACCTAACCATTATGTCCCTTGTATCAATTTTATTATCTTATTTAAGCCACCTATTTCCTCCTTCACAATGTACACAGTTAGATAACTAGGCATTTAGGCATTGGTTATAGGTGATCATCATATGAACTAGTTTGATGACTATAATTCTACCTTGAGACCTATCATGATAACTTGAGGGTAATCTTACCACATATACCTAATGAAACAAATTTCTCTAAAATACTCCCTTAGGTGTCACCTAGTTCAATTCCATGAGAAGCCTTTAAAGTTACACTTTCTAGGCCTATAATAGTCCTCTCTAGGTCTGATCCATACAATAGTCATCTCATATTATGAATCATAGCTTCACCTTGGTGATATAAATACCTATTAATATCATATTGGTCATTCCATATCTAAATAAGTTCATTTTAAGTCATTTGGCTCAATAATACTCCCATTAAGTCATTAGGACTAGTTTAGGTAGGTTTATACATGCATGATCTCTTAATGATCATTCATAACCCTAATGGCTTGAACTAAGAAATTAATGCCAAGAAAATTAATTATAAAACCCTCCTCAACTTTCCATAGTATGCAAGATCTGCATTCCCCTGTTACATGGTGTTCCAACATATAGAAAGTGCATCTCAGGTGCAAAACCATATAACTATGAGGTCAAGGGAGAGAAAAAGGAGACAAAAGAGAAAAATATGTTTGGTTTCAACTTTCATCACATCCTAGGGATATATTATAAATCACCTAACCAATTTCCATGGTTTATATTCTTTTTCAACCCTTCAAAATATCTACATACCTCTCATACTCTTGCTTAGGGTTTGTAGGTTTCATTGCATAGTTGACCCTACAGGTCTACAAATTGATGTTTATTATATCTACCTAAGTACCAAAACTTCATGATACTTTATGTTTTTTTTTAATCATGCCCTTTAATATTATAATCTCCAAACATTCAATTGTACTAAAATTCCATGTCTAGGCCTGAAACTACCTTTTTAGGCTTGTCAGGCCTAACTAGCCTATCAAGGCTCTCCATTGATTCAAGGGAATATAAAATTCAATGTAGAATGAGATACTTTATAACAAAATCATATACCCTATTTTCACTCTTTCACTTCACTTCTATGTAAGGTTCCTCACACTTCCACCTTCTTACCCAAATATCCTACCTATAGGTGGCAGCCCTATGTTTTCAAACTATGTGAAAGGTCTCTTCCTCTATTAGAATATTGAGGACACATTAATCATGGATATTATATTAAACAATATCCTCCTACTTTTATATACCTCTTATACTCTTTCCCAAGGCATATTCCACTCAGTTACCTTTCCTTCTCATGCTAACTTGTAGGAGGTAGTTTGTGATCCTGATTGTGTGTAAGAAGGTGAGTCTCCTCTTCATGATAAATATCTTATCAATTACAACTTATATAATCATTTATATTAATTTTTAAATCATTTTTCACCTCATACACTATAAATTCACCCTAAAATGGACTCTTTTGCCCAAATTTCCCTTCTTCTATAGTCAATCTTATAGATGGAAACTCTGATTTTCTTGACTATGAATGTTAATTTAAGAGGTGATTTTATTCTCTTGTTATCATTTGAGGCATATTATCACCATGAAAACACATTTAAATTCTTCTTAGATCCTCCTTGATCATCATAGGCCCTATTTTGATTCAAAATGCACCTTTTTCCTCATTTCACTGACATGCATGTATGAGCTCAAAACCTTTTTTAACTGAGTTTAAGCAAGATGGACATCCTTTATGCTTAGTTTAGTGATCATACCAAATATTAACATTATAAAATTCATATAATTATCCTTTTTGATCCCCTAGACATTTATGCAGCCTCACAACAAGTCTATTTTCTATCTAGATCTACACAGTTTGACTCAGTGTACATAATCCTTTAGAGTGTAAAATAGATTACACCTAAGATTCATAAGTGCTCACTATGATTATATGACCTTGATCATGTGAATATTTAATTAAATTTTTATTCAAATATATTAATAATTTTAATGTGTTATACTTTCTTCAAAAATCTTGAGTAATGATAACACATTCGTGAGACTTGAACATCGTTAGTTTGCCATGATTTCTTAAAAATAATTGACTACATGTGGAAACTATATGTGATCACCATTTTTTGGGATTTTATGTCCATTAATCCATTTATAATCAATTATTTCATATAATCAAGGAGGTTTATAATAGTTTTGAGACTTCACCAATCACTTTACAAATATTTGAGACCCTAAAGCATCAAGAAGCTCATTATTATCAACTTACAGATTACTCCAAAAGAAGGTTTCATATATAATTGGGGTCACACATTACAATTGAGGATTTATGATGGTGTATAATAGTTTTAAATACCCTTTATAATTCACCCAAATTTCTATTCTACTTTCATCACTATCAAAAATGGATAAATAAAAGCAAACCTAAACCCTTCTTGGATGGATAAAACATAGTGGGTATTTAACCTTCTTAGTGATTATTTATAAAGGAAGGGAAGAAAATTTGAGAAATAATGCCAAAAAATGTAATAAAAATAGGATCCCCTCATCTTCCCAAAATCTTAGGACCTCATTCTCTATCCTCTATCCATACCAAATAAAAACTTAACTAGTTTTTCTAAGCTACCAAGGAGTTCGATGGAGGAAAGGGATTGGTTTTTGTATTATTTTGACTTGAAAATCCATAAAAATCATAAATTTAGGAATAATAGGAATAAATGAAGCCATGTATATCCCTGAACATGGTCTTGCTCTGACAAACTTGTATAGACTAACTGCAAACCTTCTTTTTGCTATGAAGACTGTCCGTTTTGCTTGAAAACTAATGGAGATGATATGATATGTTAGGTGATTATAAAGTTTTTATATGATTATACATATGTAATATGAGGTGTAAACCTCTTCATTATATTAAAAACATGTCATTTATTACCACATTCTCATTTTTAATGCTATAATTAATTTTAAAAACATCTTCAAAAGGATATGAAATGTTAGAAAAGTTGGTTACCACCATTTTTGGCACTTTTATAGACTAGAAAGGAGTAACATGACTTTGAAACATTATAGGTGACTCAAATTGACCCCCTTGACCTCTTAACACTCTTAAAACCACTTACGTATGCCATAAGGTGACTAGACAACATAATATCGTAGATCATATTTTTATTCTGATATGTGTTATTGTTATCAATGATAATAAAAAATATATCAATGATAATAAAAAATACATGATATATCAATGATAATCAAAAATATTGTTAGATCAGTAGGGGTATGTCTATATAGATGTAACAATGTAATATCATGTGTAGTATATTGAACTAAAACTAGAAATCTAGTTAGTTGTCAAGGAGGGATGGGGAATGATGCCTATCATGACATCTAAGAAGGAAATATAATGCTTGATGTGGATCATGGTATTTCAAACAATTGAGAAGCAAACAAATAAACAAACATGCAAGGTAAAAATTAAGAATCATAGAAAAGAGGCCAAGGGGCCAAACAAATAAGGAACATGGGGACATGTCACTCAAACTAGGAAAATCAAGCATACAAGGCATGTCAAAATGCCCACATACACATACAATTGTAAACAAGCAAGATTAGCATGAGGACCACAAGCACATATAAGAGTACAAGTAAAGGACATTGGCAAATTTCCTAAGTCACATGCAAGTAACAAAACAAGAACTGAGAAATGCATTCACATCTAGCTACTCAAAGGAAAAAAGGAAGTCATGTAAATGATAAAAATACTATGACATCTAACTAATCAAAATAAGAAGTGAAAGTATGTAAAACATGTAATACAAGACTAGGTAAATGCTATGAAATACACAAATGCTATATAATAGTGAGTATCGATAGAATAATTAGTGTATGCTAGTAAGTATGTACATCAACATGATAAAAAGAGTGTGTGTGTAGGAATGACATAACCTTGATGGTGTAATCATGTAGAAGATGCCCTTGGTGGGTAGATGTGCTGATGTATGTGTCAAATTTAGAAGTTGGATGCCCACTCAATGGGTAGAGTGAAGCAATCAAGGATCTAGGTGTCATTGTATATACTCAAATAAGATCAAGTGAAGCATTATAATGTAGATAAATCAACAAACAATAACATAGAATGGCAAAATTCAAGTTTAACATGGTAGCGGAAATGTAAAACATGGATAATATGTATAATTTAAATTTTTTTGGTGTTTTGATTTATTTGAATGTTTTTGTATTTTGACAAGCTATATTGTTTTTGGTATTTTGAAATAAGCTATGTACAAGTAATCATAAGGAAACTATGTACAAGAAAGTGAAAATAAACTATGTACAAGTAAGACTGAGAAATTATGTACATGAAAGACTGAGAAGAAATGATACTAACTGATGAGTCTCATAATATACTCCCTATCATGGTGTCCTATATCAAGGAAAGAGATCATGCATGATCATGAAGCACAATGGAAGGGTTGAGATTGTGACTCTGAAAGATGTGTATTTTGTAAGTCCTTTGAAATATCTATAGTGGAAATTGATTGTGGGTTCCCCCTATAACTCTAAGAAGTGGATGAAACTATTAAACTCTTAGAGACCCATCTAGTAGTAAAAGAATCTCTCTAAAAATGTGTTCTATGTGTAGAGGCATGAGACCTCAATTGCACTTCCTTAGGTGTGAATACTATAGTTAGAAATTGTCTAGAGTCCTAAAACTATCACTAATGTAGTGGCCACTCTAAGAAAGGCCTCTATGGAAGTGTATGAATTCTCTATGCTAGATAGGGAGACCTCAACTCTATTTGAATCTCAATTAGAGGAAGAATTGTAACTAGTGAAGGAGCTGAAACTAGTGACTATAGAGTAGGAGATGGCTCTAAATTGGGGAGTGATAACTCATACAAAACTACACCAATAGTAACAACCTAAGTGACAAAGCTATAGCCATGGGTGTAATCCACCTACCTATCTTCATAAATTTGGGTGATATCATGTAATTCATGATCTAGTATAGGCATAGAGATAGTAGTAGGTGTAGGATAAGAGCTAGATGATCCAAGGTTGAAGGGAGGAGGAATTGATATAACTGCTAGTATTTTCTTGTGTCTAGTGGTGATAGGGAGTACTCAAAAGTATTCAAAGAGTTATATACATCTAGGTAGAAACCATGTATGTGGGATGAAATGCATGTAATTGGAGTTATAAGTTGTATAAAAATATAATTATAAAGAGCATTCAATATGATAGATAACAAACAAGGATAAAGAGCATGGAACTTTGCACTAATGTATAAAAAGATTTGCCTTATAACATGGAATTTATAACATGTTTAAAAAGATAGAGTTGAAAATTATTCTGCATGAGAGAGAGAGAGAGTATGTAAAAGAAATAATGAAACCTTGTATTAAAGAAACTTAACCATTGCTTTGAAGGAAAGGGATCTTAACATGTTTAGTATTATTTTTTTTAATGTCATCCCATATTATAAAAATTAAGCATGAAAGATAAAGAATGAAGCTTTTCATTAACATATAGTAAACTTCATCATTCATATACCTGATAGGACCGAGTATGGAATCCTTATTGTTTGCAAGATTTTTTTTGAAATAACTAAGATCCATTTTTGATTTTATGTGAAATCTAATTTAATTAAAATAGAAAATTAGAATATGTATAAAAAGAATACAAAGCTCACTAACATGTAAGGCGATACCTCAAAAACATAGGGACCTAGTATATTCAACTAAGGTTTTGAAAGAAATGATATTTAAAATTACTATGATGAATTTTATAAATTTAGTGTGAAATTCTAATTTCTATATGTGAGAAAAATCATAAGAATATTGTTAAAATCAACAAATAATTTTCCCTAGGGTTTTTAGGGTTTTTGTGTGCAGACAAAGTAAGTCAGGTTCACCAAATGATTTAACTATTTTTGGGAATAATGGAGTTGTATTCCTATTTTGGTTAAGGGTCTGGATTATTAAATCAATATAGAATATAATAATAAATACAGTCCTGATTTGTGTAATTGTTTGTCTTTTTTATCTTTCTAAAAATAATAATAAATAGGAAGAAATATAACTTAACTAGAAAATAGACTGAGACAACTGATACAAATGTCAAAAATGGTTGTATAGAACTAGGAAGGTATCATAAACCTAAATATGGCTTTCATTTAGCAAAAGGATAAGAACACTAAAAAGTGGATGCTTTGGTGTCTGTTGTTGTTGTCCATTCCTATTTCTATTATCTAAATTGATCACAGAGACTTGAAACTTTCTAGGTAGTTACACTTCTATGTGAGTATGCATGTGAAAAATTAACCACTAGTTATTAACAAAATTCACTATGGAGTTGATTTTGTCTTCAAACCCTAACCCTCCATCATGCTTGATAAAATGATATTTGAGTCACTTTAGAAAGAGGGGGGTTAGTATGTAAGATGTATTGAATGTGTAATCTACACCCCTTAAATAGGCATGCTGCCTAAATACCAATACTTTGAAGAGGGATCAAGCTATATGTAGTTCTCTCACCTAGTGTGCTTTGTGAAATAGTGTGATGTGGATGAAAATTCCAAATTGATTGTGTTTGAGGTGGATAGGGATTGGTATGAGGATTTGAGTAGGTTTGTATCTATGTTGGGTGACTATATGTAAAGAATAGGGGAGTTTTCCTTAGTTCTTTATTTGTATTCTTAATTACTTTGTATCTTTTATCACCTCCTTTTTAAATGAGTTACACATGGGATTTTATAGGGACCAATTTATCATGGGTCATATGTCTTCAAGCTAGGATGACCTAATTAAGGATAATGACAGGATGAAAATTACCATTGGGGCTCAAAGTGAAAATGGATAGGACCACTAAAAATAGGAAACTTTCATGTTTGATGTTATAGTCTAAATGGGGCACTCCTATCCTATAAGATTAGGACCTAGAGGCACAAGATGGGTATAGGGAATACTATTTATCTGAGCTAGAATGATTGTTTAAAAGGTTTTAGATGACTGAAAATAAGCAAAAATGTGTCTAGAAGGGTTACGAGAGCATGAAAAAAAGGACCTATAGATGTGGTATCTCAAGCCACACTCAAACTACCAATTTAGACATTTTATTTGAATACTAAATCAAAAAATATATATGTAAAAGTGATATGATAAGTCTAAGATCAATGTATAAAGGATTAAGAAATGAAAACTTAAACAAAGATGGAAAAAAATATTGATAATTTGGCCTTTCAAGCCAAATTTTAACCCCAATAGTTCAAATATTTCCACTAAGGCCCTTTGAGCTTGTGTATGGTTACCTTAAATCTTATCATGGTCCTCAAAATGGTCTTTTCAAGCCTTGGTTAGCATTGTTTAAGGTTATTTTGATAAAATTAAGCTAAATGTCATTTTTGACCTTATGTTGTCTAGTCACCTAAGATATTTTTCTTAAAGTTGGGTGAATTATCTAAGATATTAACACTCTTAACCCTTGATCTAGACTTACTTATGTTATATCTTGAGACATATTTTTGATTATCATTGATATATCATGTATTTTGTAGCATAACACACTTTCAAGGCTCTTTCTTATGAGGGTTGTCATTACAGGGTCTTCATTCCTACCCACAAAAGAGGGCGTAAAAAATAGGGGTTTTGTCATATAGATCATATCCTTCTACTGGTCAAAAATTAGTTCTTAGAACTCTCAAAACAACAATAAAAATTCAAAACACATAAAATAGACTATAAAAATAGACACAAAACATATAAAAGTCATTAAAAATAGCAAAGGATAAGAACACCCCATTTAGACTATACTGCCCTAAAATAAAATGTCCACTTTTAGGTGATCTTATCCAAAAAGTAAAAAATCCAAAATTTTTAGAAACAAACAGAAAGGTAAGGTCAATTTTAGTTTTGTTAGCTATAGTCTAGTTTAGTTTGGGTAGTTTTAGTATAGTTTTTCTTGGATTAACTAGATATAGGGGGCATCATGCATGGCATGATGGACCTTAGTTCTATTTTTAGATTGGGTAGTTGGTACAACTTCTAGATCAAAATCCATGTTATAGACAACAGTGATTAGGGGCAATGTGCATGGCACATTTACCTTCTTTTATTTCTAATTTATTATATTACCTAGGTATTCTTATCAATTACATGCCTTATTCTATCTGCAAGTGGTTGGCATCATTTTAGAGTGGCTTTCATATAAGACTAGTTATCAATTTTGGAGTGTCTTTCATACAAACCTAATCTCCACCTTTCAAAGTGGCTATTATTGGCTTAGTTATTAGTACACATTTGACTATTCATTCCACCTTGTTAGATTACAGATCATTCATGGGATTCATGAGACATCTCATATGACACAAATTCCTAATGATATTATTTCATAGTTCACACTTAGTGGTAAATGATGGAGCTAAAGGACTAACTAGCCTTTGTATTCTTGAGCTACCTACTCAGAGGGATTAGAGACATAGTCCAAATATCAATTAATACATGCATAATCACATAACTTCACTATATAGTGGGTGATGATGGAACTAAAGGTCCAAACCTTGTATTCTTAAGCCACCCTTGAGGAATTGAGCACTCAACTCTATTCATGATACTACTCTTGGTACAAGACATACCTAGCATCACTCAACATTACTCAATGTCACTCAACATCACAATAGGTTTTGTATTAGTTCATGTACCTTATGAAGTGTATTCATTTCTTTTACTTCCCATCTCTTTTACCCATCCCTTACACATTCTTATTTTAGACATAACATGTCTAGTACTATTTATTTTCTCTTTTAGAATTATGCTTCATGATGTGCTCTCTCTATGCACACTCAACATCACACATCTTCATGGGCTTTACCTTTATAGGTAAGTTTAGGTACACTTTTTATTTTTCTTTTATCCTAGTAGTTTTCTTTGTTGCATCACTATAATAAACTAGGGTGGGGTAGGTGGGGATGTATTCATATAAAATGTACCAATTCATAGTATAAGTGTGGCTTGTGACACCCCATCCATAGGTCCTTTGTGCATGCTCTTACAACCCTTCTAGACACATTTTTACTCATTACCAATCATCTAGAACCTTCTAAAAAATTATTCCACCTTAGCTAAATAGTATTCCCTATGTCAATCCTATTCCCCCAAGTCCCAAGCCTATAGGATAAGAGTTCCCCATTTGGACTATAGCATCAGACACCAAAGTGTCCCATTTTTGTTGGTCTTGTCAATTTGCACTTTGATCCCTAATGATCATTTTCAACCAATCCTTATCCTTAATTAGGTTAGCCTGGCATGAATACATCTGACCCATGATTAATTATTTCTTATAAAATCCCACTCAAAGCTCATTTACAAAGGAGGTGACAAAACTTACAAAACAAGCAAGAATACAACGAAAGCATTAAGGCTAACTTCCCTATTATTTGCACACAGTCACCCAACATAGTTGTAAACCTACTCAAATCCTCATACCAATCCCTAACCACCTCAAAAATTATCAATTTGGCATTTGTATCTACATCACACTATTTCACAAAGCACACTAGGTGGGAGAACTACATATGACTTGATCCCTTTTCTGAGTATTGGTATGTAGGTAGTATTCCCACACAAGGGGTGTGGATTTCATGTTTAGTACATCTTACATACTAACCCCCCTCTTTTTTAAGTGATTCAAATATTATTTTATCAAACATAATAGAGGATTAGAGTTTGAAGACAAAATCAGCTCCATAACAAGTTTCATCAACAACCAATACTCAATTTTTCATAGGCATAACACAACTACCTAGAAAGTTTCAGATCTCTATGATTAGTTTGGACAATAGCAACATGAACAAACAATAGCATCAAACACTAAAGCATCCAATTTTTGATGCTCCTATATTTTTGCCAAATGAAAGCTAGATTCAGCTTTATGACACCTTCCCAATCCTGTACAACCATTTTCAACATCTATATTAGTCATCTCAATCTATTTTTTAGTTAAGTTATATTTCTTCCTATTTATTGATATTTTTAGAAAGATAAAAAGACAAATAATTTCACAAATTAATACTATATTTATTTATACCTTTTTTACTAATTTATTAATCCAAAACCTTAACTAAAATACGAATAAAACTCCATTATTCCCAAAATAATTAAATCATTTATTTTGTCACTTTTATTACCTAAGGAATACATTTTGTTTGATTTTTTTGGTTATTTAGTAGCCTTGTATTTTCAATTACCTAATTTACTCTAATTTTGGCTTGGTCATTTTGTTTCTAACTTATCATTTATCACCTTAGATTTCAAAAATTTTAAGTATGTCATGCGTACACATTTTAATTATTTTGACTTCCCTGCATTTGTTTAACTTTGCTCTTTGGTTTTGATTACATAGAGTGTATAGACTACTTTCAAAAAACCATAAGGATATAGTCAAGGTATGTATATATTAATTATTTATTTTTTATTTCATTTTATACTTTATACTATAATTTATATAGTTCAACATTGTTTTTTGTTATGTCTTTTCTTGAAGCACCATCCCATGTTACAACTGTGTGAGATATGATGAGATTAAAGTGGGACATATATATACACATAATATTTTTTAAAATTTATCAATTACTTATGATTTATCTCTTACAAAAACCCATCAAAACTCAACCTCTTTGAGTGCACACCTTAAATGGTGCACTAAGAAAGGGGTGAATAGACATAGGGTGATATACAAGATTATTATTCCCTATAACTCCACCTAAAACTAATACAAACCCATCCTATACATTTAATTAAGCTTTGAAATGACCCTCACACTCTTCTCTAAACAATTCACCACCTCAAATATCCCATATCTAAATAAAACCCATTTTTACTACCTTACCAAATGTATTCAAATGGGTCAAATTATTTCTAGGAATAGTGCACATTATAGGACTAAGTCAGCTTAGACTGACTTAGTCTAGGACCTAATGGATCTATTTTACCAACTAATAAGGTCAACTAGGCTGATTTCGTTGACTAAAATTTTGGAAGGGCTTAGGGTCAAATCATGCTATATATACATATCTTTCATCCCATTTCCAATAGATAGAATCATTCATTTATGCTTCTTTATCTAATTTTTTGCCATTCCACTTAAGGAATCATTATTTAAGGTTTCATGCTTCTTGTAAGATAGCCTTTATCTTATGAAGACTTGATATTCATTAGGAGGTATTTAGATATACTAGACTCTATTGTCCATCCTTAGTTTCTTCAATAATACACAACAACCTCTTGCAAAGCACCATTAGTCAAGGGAGAGGTTGAGGCTCGATGAGTTCATATTCAAGGCAAGTATTCCTAAATCTTAATTAAATATATTTGCATGTATAATGGAATGTATTATCTCTACTTGCTTAGGATTACCTCTATATTGACTTGAGTAGAGTTTTGATTTGTATGTTTAATAGTTATTTTTATCCCCTTTTTGTGCCACAAGCTTTAGTGATCACTAGATTAGATTTACTTTATTTTATTATTGTATAACTTTTAGACCTAGCTAGGGTTATTATGTGGTGTTGCTTGAATAGAGGCTCTGTAACCCTCTCTATCCATATTATATGATAAGAGATACCTTAGTTAGGTTTAGTGGATCTATATTGGTCATGACATCAATTATCTAAGTATTACCAGTGGTATAGTTAGATGATTTATCTTCTCTAAGTTAGGATGTATTTGAGAACCAGCTTCACCTTTTATTGCATAAAAACATTTATTTTATTTCATGTTTAATCTCACTAAGTTAATTTGATTCAAATATTTAATTTTTGTTGACATAAGATAATATTATTTTTTGCCCTAACTAACCATCTTTTTTGTCATTTTTAAAATCAAATACAAACCACTATAGTATATTTTAATATGTTATTAACACATCTTAGGTTTGAATTTTTTTAGGTACATGTAGAGTAGAGTGATCTCTCAAAAGTCATTAGGTGAAAAATACCCATCTCAATCAACCCGTATTCCACCACATGGTTATATAATACTGAATACTTGTAACTTGTGCCTTAGAGTGGGTAACCACCAATCCTAAATTGAGAGGGATTTATCCCCTTAATATGTTAGAGTGGATCACAAACCCACATAAATATATTTATTAGAGATATAATGAGGGATCCTTTAAATCTTTGGGAAATAAGCCTAATCATACGAGTCACAATCATATTATATTTTCCATAGAGACTTAATAGGTCCAATTCTAAATATGGGTTGTTATTACTACCATCTCTAGAGGTTCATTATAAACTTAGATTAGATAAAGTAACATTAATAAGTTAAAAAAAAAATCCAATTTCACCTACCAATTTTAACCCTTATTAGTACATATCAATGACCTGGCTTGTAAAATCAACTATTAATATGTCGAGATATGTCTGAGGCTTACCAAAAAATATTTATAAGCACCTTCCTCTTTTCACTCTTATTAAGGTAAGGTAACTGAGGAACATATAAACTATTTTAAATCTTATTTTATACTTCTTAATATCATCCATGAGAATGTAGCATGAAAAAAATTCCTATTTACCCTCCAAGATGCCACATATGATTGGTTCCTAAACCTTCCCAAATATTCAATTACTAGTTGGACATAATTCAATGATGCTTTTATATCATAATTTGGACAAGTTACCAATCCATGTGTGTTATATCTATTGTTTTAAAGTATGAAATAGGAAACTAACAAACTAATTAGATATTTTAAATTAATATTCAAAAAATATATAGCCATGTCACCCCACCATATATATTAGATGTCATCTCAACATTTGAAATGTAAAAAAAAACTTTAGATTCCATGACATTTATCTTCTTATAAAAGGATATAAATATTTAGAATATTCAAGATACTTACTACCGAGTATTGTCATTAATGTCAAAGGTGCGTCTTGCATGAGGTTGATGTCATTGAGAGATGTGCCTAGTTGGTAGTGTGTTGATGTGAAAAGGGGCATTGATAGAGTGTTATCATTGAAGGATGTTGTCATGAAAAAGAATTTGAAGGTAAATAATGCCTTATGATTACATGAAGGTATAGATATTCAAGGTCAAGATATTAAGTAGTCCAATCCTAGTCATGACATGAAGAGACCTTATGATAAGGTATGATCATGGTGTCTTGGTGAGATGAATTCACATAGGTAAGAGTGGTTGGATGATGTTATTTGAGTATGTGAGTGAACTAGAGAGTGCATGGAAAAAGAGGCATGAAGGTTAGTTTTAATATCTAATGTGGTTTGAAAATTAAGGTTTAGAGAGAAAATAGAGAGAGAGTGGCCTAATGAAGGGTCATGATCAAATTTCAAGGTGTTTGAGCTCATGTAAAAAAAATTAGAGGTGAGGTATGTTGTTTCAAGTTTGTTCATGCATTTTGAGGTCATAGTGTTGTTGTAACCAACATCCCCCTTCTTTCCATAGGAAATGGGGACCCAATTTTTTTAGATTATTGTCTTGATTTTGAGCCCCCTTTACTATATGTTTATGTAAATTCTAGGAAAAGATCATGATTTGGACCTTCATACATTATCAAGATGATACTGGTATTGTGTTTTCATAGACTAAATATTTGTTTGCATCAGGTTCTTTACTTCGAACTAATTTTTGTAGGCCTATGCTTTCATGGGTTAATTTTTATGCCCTTAATCATTGGTGTGTCTAGGGATATGTGTGGCTAACTTGTGGTTTACATACCTCTTTTATTTACTTGTTACATTTCTCTATGTTCTTAGATAATTCAGCCTATGGAATAACCTTAGCTAAGTAGACTTTATATAGGAGGTAGTTATTAGTCTTTATTCATTATGTTAAGTATTCTACTATTAGTGCATTATTGTGGAGGTTTACTTCTTGAAGTGGCTTTGTTATATTATCTAGTATTCTATTCTACTATCAATTATTGGTGTGTGATCTCTCATATTTACTTATTTTATGTGATATAATATAATTTTATATGAACATCTAAGTAATTTCATTACAAGTGGTATCAGAGCTTCAATTTGGGCAAGTTTTCTATGACTTTTATTTTGGATCTCATGAGGCATGGCTTCTAGGAGTGGTGGGAGTGAAAAAACATAACTTGTAATCTAGGAAGAATTAAATTTTTTCATCAGCGTAGTTTTACTCAAAATGCTTTTTTGAAAAAAAAATTAAAAAAAAATATTTTACACAATTACAATTATTGGATTTGTCTTGGTGAGATGATTGCAATTGTATATTCTATTGATACACTTTTTGGTACCAAAAATTTTACCCTAGTACACAAAGGTAGTCATTAGATTCATCTTGACAAGGAAATCACAATTGTACCATTTTTTGGTATACTTTTTTTTTGGGTAAAAAACTTCTTTGGGTTTTTATATGGTAGGTCTAAGTACTCAAGAAATAAAACTAGGGCAATAAACTCTTAAGACTCTTTCTACTGATGACATGGAATCTAGAAATTTAGATCCAATAATTTATTAGTTTCAAGTGGGAATAAAGAACTTGGTGAGGTAGGATGACTTTATTGCAGTCCAAGTTGATGTTTCAGGGATGCATAGAGAGATTAATGGGGTTCAAAATGAATTTTAGCATATCACTATGTAATTATTTACCCTTACATCTCAGTTTTAGCTCAGTAACCCTCCACTTCAGTATTTAAATCCTCCTCTCAACAATTCCCATGATCGTATGAAAATGATGTTGCCAAAAGTAGACATGCATAAGTTTGATGGTAAGGATCCTCTCACTTGGATTACACAAATTGAGAATTTATTTGAGCTACATCAAACCCCTAGTTCTCAGAAAGTGATAGTGGCATCCTTGTATCTAGAACTTGAGCAATTCATTTGGTATCATTGGTTTTATGCTCAAAATAAAATGAATGGTGCTCCTATTACATGGTCTATTTTCACTGAGGAGTTATTGGCTCATTATAGGAATAATGTCTCTAAGAACTATTTCAACCATTTAGCCAAGCTATGGCAAACAAGAACTATGAAGGATTATATTCATTAGTTTTAGAATCTCTCTTTATGGGTAGAAGATATCATTGAGGAAAATTTGACTGATCTATTTATGGGTGGCCTCAAAGATAACATCTAATTTTAGGTTTGAATGTTTAACCCAACATCTATAATAGAATCTGTCCCTATGGTATATATGATAGAATAAAAAGAGATGGTTAAAAGGAAAACTTTCACTACTAGTTATGATCACAACTTTCCAACACCATCATTTCCATAGCCCACTAGATTAACACAATGATAAATTGAGGAGAAGTGAGCCAAATGGTTATGTTATAGTTGTGAAAAAAAATGGAGAAAATATTATCATTATGTTAAAAAGATGTTATTTTACATTGAAGGTGCCAATGATAATGAAGATGATGAAGAAGTACATGATGAGGATGCAAAAGCTCCTAAAGAGGAATTTAAATACTCTCAACGTACTCTTTATTGTCATGCCATTTTAGGTATTAGTACTCCTCAAACTTAAGGTAATGGGTTTTCTTAAGAAATAGAAGGTCACTATCTTGATTGATTCTAGGAGAACACACAACTACATCCACAATAATTTGGCTACTCGTTTGAACTATTTCATTTATCTAGCTCTAGAATTTCATGTTATGATTGCATATGGTGGTACTATCAATTGCTCAAGTAAATTTCATAATATTAACTTAGCTGTGGGAGAATACTTATTAGATTGTCCTATGTTTTATATTCCCATGGGTGGATCTGATATTTTTTATGAGTCTAGTGGCTCACCACTTTGGGCACTATTGAGATGAATTTCCAATAATTATTCATGCATTTTCATTCTAAAGATAGGACATTTGAGCCAAGAGGATTAAGAGATAAATCTTCAAAACGTATTAGCTCCCATCAAATGAAAAATATTATTTTTAAGGGTGTTTATAGATTTGTAGCTCACTTGTTTTCCATGGAAGTGTAGCCAACTCTGTAGACACCTAAAACTAGCCAGTAATAACCTCCAACCAAGATTTTGATCAATTTCTAGTCAAAATGCACAATTTGGCCTAAAAACACCAAAACATGTTAAATGATGTGAAAATGACATATTCAAGTGCTGATTTTGGCTAGGGTATCCATAAATGGGGAAATGCAATTTATGGGCCAACTAACTTTGATCAGATTATTCTGAGTCAAAATGCCAATTTTGTACCTAGGTGCTCTGGATTGCTCTTTCCAATCAAATCTTATACACAATATTCATGCCTTTATTATTTGTTATTGGTAACATCCTAAATGTGAATACGGTTCCAATGCATCTGACATTGCCTTCTAATTCCAATATAGTCAAATTTTGGACCAATAACAAGGCATTCTGATTAATTTGAGTAATTTGTGCATAAAGTGCTTAATCATGCTTAAGAGCTAATTACCTCAAATCAAGGCCTAATTGAAAATTCCATGGAAACTTGTTAAAAGCTTATTTTGGAAATGAAAATTGAATATCTGTATCATCAAGTGACCTCATTTCTTGGGAAGACATCCCTAGACCATAAATGCCATAAATATCAAGATTCATGCTCTCCATGCCTCATTAATGCCTTCCATGATGCCCTCCATGAATTTTAATTTCCCCTTCTTCTAATGTCATGATGGGGATAATTACAAACTTAATTTCAAAAATTGAATTAATCCTCAACCACACATCTCAACCTTGAGATGGATGGTTTAGGTTGATTCTAGACATTCTCAAAAATCTATAAATAGAAGGCCTTACCACATCATTTCTAAGACTTGATAATGCAAAGTTATAATGCAAAAATGATTCCAAAATCCATCAAAATTAGTGTTACCATGACAAATTGATTTTAATCCAAGCCAAGCCAAAGCTACAAGGTGCCAAGGAGAGATGGAGGTAGCCAAGCTTCCATTGCTAAGGACTTCATGAGCACAAGCCAAGCAAGCCACTACTACAAAGGTATTTGGAGCATCCAAGGAAGGTGAAGGAATTATTGTGTTTTATTCCTTACTTTTTAGTTGTGTTTTCTATTTTTTTTTGTTAACTAAGCTCTCCCTAGTGTCTAGGCCTAGAGATGTAATGCTAGTTACTGTGTTTATTTAATTTTGTTTTCATTTTAGAATTTGATCCAAAACTCATAAGTTTTGGTTGAAAAATATTTTAAGAACACAAAAAAATAATATAGTAACAATGAACTATTTGAGAAGAGATGTTTTATTACTCAAGATCACAATACAACTATATGCGTATCTCTAGGAAGAGATGTTTGATTTCCATTTCAGGTTACATCTTAATTTATACACATTTTTAAAGTAGGGGGAGGATGTGGAAGGTCACCAATCTCGAGGGATATTAAATGGTTCAACTTCCATGATTTAAAATAATACAAAATTTAAGGAATTAATATTTTTAGAAACTTACTATTTTTAGACTACACTACTAAAATTAAAATTTGGGGCACTTCCATTAGGTTTTCTAGGGTCAAAATCCATCAATTAGAGCTTGATGAAATCTCACCATATTCTCCTCATTCTTAGCTTTCCAATAGTTTAAATAATAAGTCAATTGGAGCTACGGTGCAAAAGTAATGGCTCCTAGAAGTTTCATCATCAATTGAGGTGGAACCGTCACCCAAATTATCACCTAAATTGTTGCCTAGATCAGAACTAACATGATACTAACCATCCTCTCTTGAGTCAAATTCCTAGATCAGAAAATCAGCCATCTCCACCTCTTGATCTACAATAAGTGATTGATACCCATTCTATTATTTTGGGTAACATGCCAAAAGGACTTCCACCAAGCCATACACATGATTATGCTATCACATTTATTCTTGGTAGTACACCACCTAACATTAGGTCATACAAGTATCCCTATGCCCCAAAAAAGTGAAATTGAAAATATGGTATATGATATGTTAGATGTAGAAATATTTCACTATAGCCAAAGTGAATATTCTTCACCAATTGTCATGATGAGAAAGAAATATGACACCCAGAGGATGTACCCTAACTATAGAGAACTCAACAAGTACACTATCAAAGATAAGTTTCCTATTCCTATCATTGATGATATTCTAGATGAATTTAATGGTTTTCTTTATTTTACTAAGTTAGGTATATGTTTTGGGTATCATCAAATCTAGATCTGTGATGAAGACATACCCAAAACTACTTTTAGGACTCATGAGGGCCATTATGAGTTTTTGGTTATGATTTTTGGTCTAACAAATACACCATCTACTTTTGATAGTTTGATGAATACTATTTTAAAGCTATTTTTGAGGAAACTTGTTCTTGTATTTTTTGATGATATCCTCATTTATAGAAAATATTGGGAAGACCATTTGCAACATGTGATACATGTACTCTCCATTTTGAAACAAAATCAATTGTATGCCAAACCTTCTAAATATAGTTTTGGAGCTTGTGAGGTTGAATATTTGGGTCATATGGTGTCTTATGAAGGAATGAAAGTAGATCCTAAAAATCCAAGTAATGGTGGACTAGCCAATTCCTAAGACACTCAAGGAACTCTAGGGATTTTTGGAGCTTATTGGTTATTATTGTAGGTTTATCAAAAATTATGGTAGTATTTCTGCCCCACTCACCTCTTTGTAAAAGAAAGACTCCTTTCAATGGACTGATGTAGCTACCTGGGTATTTAAACAATTGAAATTGGCTATGTGCACTACTCCAGTATTGGCCAATCTTGATTTTTCCAAGGCTTTTGTGGTTGAATGTGATGTATCCAGGTATGGTATGGGTGTTGTACTCATGTAAGAAGGTAAACCACTTGAATTTTAAAGTCATCAACTAAAGGGTAAAAATTAGCACAAGCCAATCTATAAGAAGGAAATGATGGCCATTTTTCATGCTGTCAAACAACGGAGACCGTATTTGGTGGGTCATCACTTTTAGGTAAATATTGATCATGATAGTCTCAAATATTATTTATAAAAATAGTTTTCATCTAAAGAACAACATAAATGGGTAACTAAGATGTTAGGCTATGATTTTGAAATAGTCTACAAAAAGGAGAGGACAATGTGGTGGTAGATGCACTATCTATAAAAGGTGAATCAATTGAGGCATTGTTATGTGCCATAACCATTTTAAAAGTAAATTAGATAGCTGAAGCATGATCAGAATGGGAACATGATAGTGATACCCATGATTTGATTCAAAATATTTAGCAAGGTTTAGGTGGATTTGAAAGAGTCACATGGAAGGATAATGCATTATGGTATAAAGATAGATTGTACCTATGTAAGAATTCTCTTCTCAAATAAAAAATCCTTCAATAAATTCATGTAACTCTAATTGGGGGTCATTCAATATTTTTGAAAATCTATCATAGAATCAAGCAGTATTTTTTTTGGGAAGGTCTCAAGGGGGATGTCCAAAAATATGTGATTGAATGTATGATCTATCAATAAAACAAAGGTAAAACCATCAAAACCCCTGGTCTTTTACAACCTTTATCCATCCCTAGCTAGTTTTGGGAAGAGGTATCTATGGATTTTATTATAGGCTTACCAAGATCTGATGGCTAAAATGTTATCATGGTTGTTGTGGACCATCTCAGTAAGTATGCTCATTTTTGTTTTTTATCCCAGCCATTTATTGCTAGTATAGTGGCTACTACTTTTCTTAATATAGTTCAAAAACTACATAGGACCCCTAAGATCATTGGCAATGATAGAGATCCCATTTTTACTAGTAATTTTTGGAATGAGTTATTTACATGTTTGGGCACCTAGTTGGCTCACAGTTCATCCTATAATCCTAAATCTGATGGACAAATTGAGGCAGTCAATAAATGTTTGAAAGGATATCTCTAATGTTTTGTTTCTGATAAATAGGATAAATGGGTGGCCACTTGTTGAATGGTGGTATAATAATTTTATTCATAGTTCTTCCAAAATGTCTCCTTTTGTGGTACTATATGGATACCACCCTCCATCCATCACTTCAACCTTGAAGGTCCACCCTAAGGTTCACGTAGTTGAAGAACATATTCACTATCAATACGAGGTCCTTATAAGTTTAAGTGAAAATTTAGCTATGGCCCAAAATGACATGAAGCAATAGGAAGATCAGCACAAAAGTGAGAGACATTTTGACATTGGTGATTGGGTCTTTGTTCACTTGCATCCATATAAATAGATGTCATTGAAGAAAAAAAGGATAACAAGTTGTCCCCTAAGTATTATTGGCCCTATAAAATCTTGTAAAAAATTGGCATTGTGGCCTACAAGTTAGAGTTTCCTTCATCCACTCACATACATCTAGTATTTCATGTATCGTGCTTGAAGAAATTCATCAGATAAAAAGTTGACATTCAAATAGAATTACCAAAATTGGATGAGGAAGGTATAGTTTTTCTTGATCCTAAGTTGATCCTTCATAGGCGCACCAAGTAGCTACATTCTTGAGCAATTACAGAGTCCTTGATCAAATGGAAGAATCTGCCATATGAAGATGCCACTTGGGAGGATGAAGCATTTGTGTAGCGACATCCAAAATTGCCACAACATTAAGGAAATTTTTTTTTGAAGGGTAGGGGATTGTTAAGCCCTTAACCATTGGTGTGTTTAGGGATATGTGTGGCTAACTTGTGGCCTACATACCTCTTTTATTTACTTGTTACATTTATCTATATTTTTAGATAGATCAACCTATGGAATAACCTTGGCTAAGTAAACTATATGTAAGAGGTAATGGTTAGTATTTATTCATTATGTTAAGTATTCTACTATTAGTGCATTATTGTGGAGGTTGGCCCCTCAAAGTGGCTTTGCTTATTATTCAGTATTCTATTTTGCTATCAATTATTGTTATGTGATCTCTCATATTTGCTTATTCTATGTGATATAATATTATTCTAAGCAAACATATAGGTAATTTAATTACACTAAATTTATTATCCTCTTGGGACTTATTATTTTATGACTTTTGTCATAGACCTATCTATGTTAGGGAAATTATTGCAGACATTTTATCGAAAATAATTCCCTTGAAGTTTTAGGTCTACAAGCCCTTTGCCTAATGGAATTTGGTTTTTAGATAATTTTATTGATGCACCTAATGACCTATATGCATACCCTTTAGGACTTTTATTATGGGCCTTTTTTTTCTCTGACTTGCCCTTTAGAAGTTTTGTCAAGGACACATGCCCTTCAGAGTATTTGTACATACCCTTCAGCATTTTGAAAGTACCCTTCGTGATTTTTGTGGTTACCCTTCAATACTTTTGTAATGGCCCTTTTACCTATAAAAAAAATCTTTGGGACTTTCATATTGAATCATTTTACCTTATGAAGTAGACCCTTTAGTCATTTTTGCCATGAAGTAGACCATTTGGCCTTCCACTTACCCTTTGGGACTTTTGTCCTAGATCCTTTGTTCTTTGGGACCTATCCTTTGGGATTTTTTTCCAATCCCCTTCAATTTTCAAATGACCCTTTGACATTTTTAAATTTCCCTTTGGAACTTTTGAAAATGACCCTTTATCCCCTCCACACTATCCTTCAATAATTTTGTCTCACACCTTTGGCTTTTTGAACCATTCCTTCAAACATTTTGTCTGAGACATTTTCCCTAAGGAAATAAACCTAACTTTTAGGATTTATGCAATATGTCCTTATGCCTTTTTATTGCTGCCATTTTTCCTAAAAAATTCCTTTAGGACTTTTGCATTGACCTTTTTCCCTATGAGCTTATCCTTTTAAACTTTTACCCAAGGCTAGTTCCTTTAGACTTTCTATTTTAGACATTTTATTCGATGTAAAAGGCTCAAAAAAATTTCCCCAAGGGCACATAACCTTCTAAATTTATAAACTAACCCTTTGAATTTTTTTAAAATGGCCCTTTGGTCTTTTTTGAAGTGGCCACTTACCCTATAGACATTTTGAAAATGACTGTTCAACCCTTTTTGAAGTGACCACTTACCCTTCGAGACTTTTATCATATACCCTTTTACTCTTTAGCCAATTCCTTTAGACATTTTGTCTAAGATATTTCACCCTTTGACCCCTTCCTTTGAACATTTTATTTGAGAGATCAAGCCCTTTGGCCTTTTTGAGACCATCCCTTCATGCTTTCCTTCAAACATTTTGTCAAAAAGAATTGAGTCTTTGAGAGAATTAGTGTTGAAATTTTATCTGAAACAATTCCTCTGATGGAATTCCTTTAGAATTTTATGTATTGAAAATTATATCCAATGAAAATAGCATCCTAATAATAGAAATCTTGTGATAATTCTCTTCAACAATTGCCCCAAAATAGATACCATACTTTCAAGTGGCATCTTTGCTTAGAGAACATTTTCATTATGTCTTGAGTGCAATTTAATATTTTAACCAAGGGTCCCAATTATATTTTTTTATGCTAGATCATCAAGATTAAAAACATGAGCTCTTTTATATATTCTTAGCCCATGTCCAAATCATTTTTTATTAATACTAAGACCTATGGATAGAATATTCATTTAGGGTGCTTTATACATATTTCCAAAAGTATTATGCTAAGTCATTTTTTTCATATGTTTGTAGGAAGAAGGAATTGATGAAATTAAATTTGATAGTCACATAGATGTCATTTGATAGTCACAAGGACATCATTTGACAATCTTGCAAATGTCAAATTCAACCTTGATAATGTGCCAAAGTTAAAATATTAAATTTGATAGTCATGCAGATGTCAATTAAGGGTCATGAGGATGTCATTTTATGGTCACATGAATTTCAAATTTAACCTTAGTAATGTGTCAAACTTATGAGATTAAATTTTATAGTCATGTAAATGTCATTTGATGACTATGAGGGCATCATTTAAAAATCATGTAAATGTCAAATTTAACCTCTATAATGGCTAATTTATGGAATTAAATTTATAGTTGCATAAACATCATTCAATGATCATGAGGTTGTTAGTTAATAGTCATGAAAATATCAAATTTAAACTCATAAATTAACCATTTGGATTTAAAATTGGACCCAACAGATTAGTGGTTCATGTTGATCCATATAGTTGATCCAATGGTTCAAGATCAACATGGAATTTTTAAGGTTACAAAAATTAGTGAAGAGTTGCCAAGTGGCATAAAATCATTCAAAGCACAAAAATTCCCCATAGAGATTTCAAGTGGCATGATCATATTCCATCATGCAAAGGATCGATGGTGTGAGTCTTAGGAGTAGTTTACAAAGATCTTAGACTCAATTAGGTGTTGATGCATGTCACATTTTGAAAGCTAGCAGGGAATTATGTATAGAATACTAAAAACTTTGGACACTTGAGCTATATCTAGAGTATAAACATGCATGTCTTAATCTGAATGTTAAATATAAAAGTGAAGATATATATTTTATAAAAATCATGGGCAAGCATGCAATGACATAGTTTAGATTAGTTACCACTATCAATAGTGTCACTGGTTCTAAAACTTTGGTTAAGTGATTTTGGTCTTTCATGTATATGTCAGAGTTCCATTTGAAAGAAACTAATCTAAAAGATCAATAGGTTGTTCTCATGACCTATAAAAAGAGGCATGTGTAGTTTTGGTAAATGGTGCATATTCTAAAGTTTTCATATCGTTTGAGCTATAATTCTTAAAAATTACCTCTATATTTATACATATGCATATGCTATATAGTTTTGTCAAAGGCTTTAAATGGATAATTGTAAGTAGACTCTTATATGGTTTTAGACCATAGTTAGAACTCATGTTTTGGCTATCACATGTAATGACCTTGTATGAACTTAGAGGATAAGGCGACCCCTTCCCTAAGTCTATATAAACAATTTTAATCCAATTTGGATTTTTATCAGAAAATTTTTAAATATAAGAGAAACATTAGTTTTGATCATCAGTGAATGTGTTTGTGTATTTTCTTTTTAATTTTTTTGTAAAAGTTGTTACTTTCATTGGTTGTATTTTTCAATAATCTTTAGTGTGCAATAACGATGATTAGATTCTTAATTATTTTGATTGATATACTAATTTTGAGATGTGCAACAATTATTAAAATATTGGTGAATATATTGGTTAAGATAGTCAAGTTTAAATTAATTCATAATTCTGATTGTGCATGAGTGCTTTCTTGGATGTAGTTTTTTGTGTGTGTATAATAGCTACCTCAGATACTTCATTATCCTGAGCCATAATCTTCTGATTAAGGGTGTGTAATAGCTACCCTAAATGGAGAAACCTTTGTTTGAGGCTTATGAATTTCTTGCATAATTATTTCCTTAGACTTCTTAACCATGTCTGACTATGCATATGTAATTGTTGCTAGCAATAAGCATAGGTTCTAAAAGCACTTGTCTTTTTAGAAACTAGCCAGGGAAATAGTTCCTAAAAACCATAGAAGCTTTCTTTATACCTTACCTTTCCCTCCCTTTTGAGTTGTTTTAAGATATACCCACTCTATATTAGCAACCAGATACCCATCCAACTCACATAGAGATCCACTACCCTTATTAGGAGCCACACTTCCATCCAAAAACCTTGTTAACAACTTATATTCCTTACCCACTATTCCATAAATAGGTTGAAATAAATTGCATACCTAAAACTCATGACCTAGAGTGGAGTTCACCTCTATTATGATTTTAAAATGTTAGAGGTTACCTTGTTAAGTCTATCATGTATATAAAACCCACATCAATAGGTCTAGATGGGCATTAGAAGGAGGGATGACACCCCTAATAGTATTATTTATCCCTTACATAGAGTTACACTAGAGTCACCCAAGAGAGTAAATAGATCTAATTCCCAAGATAGTTTATTAGTCTAGCCCTTGTCAAATCATAGGAGACCTATAATTGTGGCAACAACCCTAGTTCATAATAATCCCCCTCTAGTAGGGAACCCCTTACCCATAAGGAATCCCTTACTAGTTGATAAACTAATGGCTCAATAATAGCCTTGGTTAATTGGATCTACTATCATCAACCTAGGAGACGTGCATGATTTGCCTCAAAATTCCAAAAAGTACTTATCATCCTTTTCTCCTTTAAGAGTAAGGATAATAGAGGAACATATCAAATCAGTTAAATTTGCTTTTAAGACTAATGAATGTCATAGATGAGTATGTTGTATGAAGATTATTACCTTTTAGTTTGATGAATGCTACTTATGATTTTTATTTAAATCTAACAAAAAATTCATTCACTTATTGGGATGAATGTCAAGAAACTTTTCTTGCCCAGTTTGGATAGGTCACCAATCATGGTTTGGTATACCAACACTTCACTAGCATGAAGAGGGAACCTAATGAACCCATTCATGATTTTAACGCAATATGGCATAAGATGTACAACTAGTTAACCCCAAGATATAAAATATAGGTAGGATTATCATTGGAAATGTACAATAATACCTTAGACCCTATCATTTTCATGTTCTTGAGAAGAGTATTTATGGCTAAAATTTTGGCATTAACATTCAAAGAGGCTATCAACATAGATATACAACTCAACCCTTATATGCCTAGAGTGTCTAATGTCAACAATGATTTTTTATCACTAAATCTAGTTCTACATGCAAGACAAAATATCTTAGCATTCAATCAGAACTAGTTATGTACACTCCCTCCCATGATGTAGACAACATGACCAAATTTTGTCTACTTAAACAATCATGTGATGGGCAATGATTATCAGTAGAACCATCAAGTGGTTGTACTCCTCACTACCATTTTACAAGGTATAGATGCCACAAAGGTAGAACTAGATTTTATTCAGAAGATGGTTTAAAAGTTAAGCAATGATCTATTAAATATGCAAAGGAAGATGGGAAATACAAATAGGCCAACTGGTAATCTAAATGATAAATTCCAAATATAAAATAGACTATTCAATATGCATGAATAGCCTTAAAAACCTATATAGAACAACATAGTAGAGATGACCCTTCCCAATTGGTGTAGAGTTAAAAATACTTTTGATCATAGTGAGCTTGACTGTGTTGAATTTTATGTAGCATTCAAAATATTTCAAAGAGAGGTGGTTAGAAAATATTAGATGTATAATCTACCTTTGCATCATCCAGATCCTAGCTCTTCCAACACTTCTATGTTCTTTGAAACTCATGAGTTTATTTTTTTAGGTGAAGATGATAATGGGCCAAAGGATAACATGAATGAATTTCATGCTTTCTAGCAATCTCAGAGAGGTACATACAATCTAAAGAATAACTAGCCACTCACAACATCAACTCCTCTAAATACCATGGGGATTTATCCTAATCCTAAAGTAGATAATAATACACCTCCTCTAAAGATGAATGATTAGCAGTAGAGCTAAGAAGAACCAATTAAATGAGGATCCAACATTGTTAAGGATATGAAGAAGATCAAGGAGAATATAACTCTTTATGAGTTAGCATAGATTACTGAACAAAAGGAGCTAATCTATAATACTATTAATGGAAAGGTGCCTACAGATAAAGCAAAAGCATACACAAATAAATCAAATCATCTTACACCAATGTCATCTACAAGAGAAAGACAAAATTTCCACCCTTCTTCCTGACTATCCAAGCATTCAGTAAGAACACTCATAAATATTTAGTTAATTCTGGAGAATCTGCAATTGTCATGTCTACATCCATATGTCAAAATTGGTTTGATTCCAAGCCCTTCAAAGAGGATAGTTTCACAATTAGACAAGATAGTGGTCCCAATAGTTGGAAAATTGAACAATATATGCATTCAAGTAGCATCTAAGCCAAGAGTCCAAATGACCATTGATATTCTAAAGGTAGACATACCTAAAGGATATAGGTTGCTACTAAGTTGGGATTGGTCTAAAACACTTAACAAATATATCTCTACAAACTTTTCTCATATATGGCTGCCATGGATAGGAGTTATTAATCAAATCAAAATTTATAGAGAGCCAAGAATGAAATATCCCATTATGAAGTATA
The DNA here is from genome assembly GCA_037957365.1 of Torreya grandis. Classification (NCBI taxonomy): domain Eukaryota; kingdom Viridiplantae; phylum Streptophyta; class Pinopsida; order Cupressales; family Taxaceae; genus Torreya; species Torreya grandis. Next base: position 1,051,320 of record JARHVA010002532.1, on the reverse strand, counting down.
ACATCAAGAATGAAGAGCTGAAATATGAGTCTCCTAGCCTCGATATTTATACTTTTACTACTAAAAATCAAGTCTAGAAGCCAAAAAATAAAGGTTCTAATTAGCTATCAATCTACACTTTGATGGCACTAGATCTAATTAAGGATCAAGCATAGGAATCAAGTTGATTGATCCATAAGGTAAAAAATTCTTGGCAGCATACAGGTTGCAATTTTCATGTACTAATAATAGAGCTAAGTATGAGGCTCTAATTTTGGGATTAAAGTTTACACTCAAGAATAATGTGAAGTAGATATCAGTATTCAGTGACTTAGATCTGGTGGTCAACCAAATAAAAAATAAATATCATTGCAATCTATCTTATTTTAAGAGATACAAACATTGTAGCACTTCCTAGAGAGCAAAATCAAACCACTAATTCATTAGCTACTATTGTTACTAATCTATAGCTACTACAAGAATATAAGGTAAATTTTTTTTGAATTGAATTGGTACGGTGTCCTTTGTTTCCAAATAATGTATAAAATTTCTAAGTCTTTGATGATTACCAAAATATTATTCAATTTTCAACTAATTCATGAGAATTTAAATACCAAATCATCAATGATAGGTACATTAATCACCTTTATTAGGAGGAATCAGACAAAGAGGGCATTCTTCAACTCAAAGAGAATCAAATTCTAGCTAGATTGGTCTCCTTAGAAAGACCATTTGACATAGATTCTTAGGTACATCAACTAAGATAGTCAAAATTCAATCAATTGGATTTTAAAAGAGAAAATATAGGAGATGAGCATAACCCACATCACGTTAATATTTGGCTCAACTATACCTCATAAGAGAGGCATCGAGTGAAGGATTTAATCACTCGATATAGGGATGTCATTTTCTAAACATATAAAGATATAAAAGTTTATGACCCTTAGGTCATCACTCATATGATATCATTGAATCTACATCATAAACCATTTAGACAAGGTAGAGACTAGTCAATCCTATTCTAAATCCTCTCATAGAAAAGCTTTTAAGTTCAAAAATTGTCTTCCCAGTCTGATATTCTACCTAGTTGTCCAGTTTGGTCCTCGTAATAAAGAATGGTGAGATTAGATTATGTGTCAATTTTAGAAACTTGAATAAGACTTGTGAAAAGGATAATTATCCCCTACCTACTCTAGATGAGGTGATACAAATAGTAAGTGGTTCTAAAATGATGTCCTTCTTAGATGGATTTTTAGGCTACAATTAGGTATGGTGTAATCTAAGGATAAAATAAATATGGCATTCACCAAAAAGTGGGGAACATATATGTATAAGAGGATTCCATTCAACCTAATAAACAGAGGAGATACCTTTCAATGTGTCACGAGTCACAAATTCAAAGCACTGATAGGAAAATGCATAATCATCTATATGGATGATCTTACAATATTTTTAAAGAATCAAAAAGACCACATAAGGCACTTAGAGTCCATATTCTAAATTTAAAGAAGGTTTAATGTTTCATTAAACCCAAATAAGAGCATATTTAGAGTGACTAAAGGTAAAGATCATGGGACACATCATCACCAAGGATGGGATCACCATTGATCCAAATCAAATTCAAGTGATTTCAAAAATTCATCTTATAAAGAAGGAGATTAAATAAATATTTGGAAAGATTAACTTCATAAGGAAGTTCATCTCAAGATTTATATATATCTTCAGACCTTTAAATTCCATACTCAAGCAAGATGATAAAATAGAATGGACAACTGAAGCCTAAAAGTCCTTCCAGGACATTAAGGACACAATTTCACAAGCTCTAATGCTGATCAATTTAGATTTTAATAAATATTTATACCTATACTCATTTGATTTAGAGCATATGATTACTACTATCATCATGCATAAGAAGGATGATCTTGAGCATCTAATCACATTTATGAGCATGAATTTGAAAGATGCATATTTTAGGTACTCTATGATTGGCAAGCAATTTTTTTCCTTATCAAAGTAGTGAAGAAGTTTTGCATTACATCTTGAGGAATAAATTCATTACCATCAAACCTGATCCTTTGGTCAAGCTCACCCTATCATAGAATGAGATATGAGATGATGAGGCAAATAGAAGGCCAAGATGGAAGAATTTCACATAGAAATCAATCCTACATAGATTTTTTGAGGGCAAGGCAATGTTTAACTTATGACTAAACTAGATCTATGCATCACAGTTGAAGAGGTATGTGAAGCTTAAATATATAAAGGAGAATGGTATATTTATATAATACAATATTTAATTATAGGAATTTATTCCCCTGAGCTCAATAGAGAGAGTAAGTGAGATTTGAGACTCAAAGATGCTCATTACATGATCAAGAAAGAAGTCCTTTACAAGGGAAATTATGAAGGTGTTTATCTTAGATGTGTATCCATAGAAGAAGATAGATAAATCTTAGATGACTTGCATCAAAAGATAGGTAGTGGTCATCCTTCTGGGAATACCACAACCCATAAGATCTTAATAATGGGTTACTACTGGCCAAAAAATTTCAATTATGCTTATGCTCATGTGAGAACATGCCATGAATTCCAAGCTTTACCCAGGATATAAGTACATGCTAAAATGCATTTATAACTAGTTATTGAAGGAAGGCCATTTGCCCAGTGGGGTTTAGACTTCATTGGTGTCATCAACCCAAATTCTTTAATAGGCCATAAATTTGTACTTATTACTATATATTATTACACTAGATGGACTGAAGACATAACCCCAAATAATTATAGAGCATAAAATGTGATTTTATTCTCAAAGGAACACATAATAACTAGATTTGGCATGCCTATTTCTCTAGTTTGTGATAATGGACTAGCTTTCATATCAGTAGAATTTACTGAGTGGGCACACAATAACTAGATTATTATCAGGTTAGCTTATAACCATTACCCTCAAGGAAATGGATTGGTAGAATCAATGAAAAAAAAATTGATTGATGCAATTAAGAAATCAGTTGGAGACAAGCCTAGGGACTAGCATAATTTATTAAATTATGCTCTCTAGGTAAACTAGACTAGACATAAGGAAGCCCTTAAATGTTAACCTTACCTAATGGTGTATGGATGCAATATTTGTTCCCAATTATGATGAAGTTACCTACTTATTAGTTTATGCAGGGCTACATGGAACCAAGTGATAAAGTGGAATCAAGGTTGTTGGACATAATAGAAATGGAAGATTCAAGGATTGAGGCTTTACAAACATTCAAAAAACACTAGGATGTTGTTAAGATTTAGTTTGATAAGAGAGTGAAATTCAAAGCATTCAAGATTTTAGATCTAGTGTTGCTTTGGGATAAAGTCCATGAGAAGAAAGGACAATATGACAGGTTTGCCCCACTATGGATTGGACCATACTAGATTTGAAAGATCATGGACAATAATGCATTTCATTTGAAGAATTTCTAAGGAAATGATCTTATGTATCCAATCAATGGATAGTTTCTAAATCACTACTTTAGGCTTGTATTATCTTTTGATGTTACTAAGTAGTGAAGGAAAAATGAATGTAGCTGTAGGATTATATTAGATTTCTTTTTTTTCATAGACTTGTTTCTTACTTTCTAGATTAATCTTTTTTACTTTTTATTTACTTTATTTGAAAATTAGAATTATGTTTGCTTTGACTATAACTAAGTTAAAATCCAAATCACCTAAGCTTATGACTTGTAAAAAAAGGGAAAATTAAAATCTTGAATTCTTTTAGGAATAGTTTATAGATTGATTGTATGTCTATGTTTTTGAGTCTTTAGGATGATGGTAGGTAATTATGGATTATTATGAATAGTGTCACAATTAAATACTTTTACTAGGCATATAGAAGTTGCTCTTAGAGTACTTTATAGAAATTTAAAAAGTTTTCTTGTTTTATTGGATCAAATGCAATTATCATATTAAATACCTATTGGAAGTGATAATTATAGATATATGTGTAGCTAGTATGGACATTTTAGTAATGATTTGTTTTATAATTATACCAACTCATTGGGGTTCTAACTCTTCTCTTTTCCATTCAAGAATAAAAGAAGAGTGAAAGGAAAATAAAATAAGAAAGAACCAATGGATTCAAAAGAGAAAATAAAAATAAAAAATAAAATCAAAAGGCTCACATGATGAAATAAGGTCAATGTACCATTCACCATGATCAAAATAAATAGTGGAATAAGAAGAGAAGTATCCCAAAGTATCTCTGTTAGGGCTATGAATGCTTGGTTGACAATAGAGCAATTCCTAAGCTTCCCTTATATTTGAGCTTTAATAGATATTAGAATGAAACATACAACCTTATCAAAGCCTTTGAAATACTCATCACAGTAGGGGCTAAATAAACTACATGTTTTGACATACACAGATCTAACAAATTAGAAGGCAAGTATGTTGTGTGAATCTACATAGGAGTCTCTTTCATGTTTCTTATTTAATCATTATTTTTTGGCACACTTCATGATTGATCTAAATATTGATAACAATAGTTCTAAGTTCTTGAATACTTAGGAGCATTCCCCCTATAAGTCACCATTTGTTGTACCCAACATCCCCCTTCTTTCCATAGGAAATGAGGACCTACTTTTTTCAGATTATTGTCTTGATTTTGAGCCCCCTCTTCTATATGTTTATGAAAATTATGGGAAAATATCATGATTTGGCCTTTCATACTTTGGCAAGATGGTATTGGTATTATATTTCAATACACTAAATATTTTGTTCTATCATGTTTGTTACTTTGAGATAATTGTTGTAGACTTATGTTTTTATGGGATAACTTTTCTATCCTCTTGGGAATTATTATTTTAGGAATTTTGTCACAAACCTATCTATGTCAGGGAAATTTTTGTGGATATTTTATTTGAAACAATTCCCCTAAAGGAATTAGGTCTATAGGCCCTTTGCCCAAATAAATTTGGTTTTAAAATAATTTTCTTGATACATATAATGCCATATAAATATACCCTTAGGAATTTTGTCTCAAGCCTTTTTAACCATCCAACTTAACCTTTAGATTTTTTTTCAAGTTCACATTCCCTTTTGACTTTCTAAACATATGCTTTGGCCTTTTAAAAGTGCCCTTTCAGACTTTTGTGGTTACCCTTTAGGAATGTTGTTAAAGCCTTTCACCTTATGGAACTACCCTTTAGGACTTTCCTCTAAGATCATTTTACCCTATGAAGTAGACCCTCCAGGCATTTTTTCCATGAAGTAGACACTTTGGCCCTTCCACTTACCCTTTGAGACTTTGGTCTTGGATCCTTTATCCTTTGGGATTTTGTTCCAAGCCCCTTCACTTTTGAAATGATCCTTTAGAATTTTGAAATTATCCTTTGAAACTTTTGAAAATGACCCTTCATCCCATCCACACCTATCATTTAGGACTTTTATCTCATACTTTTGGCTTTTTTAACCATTTTTTTAGACATTTTGTTCAAGACATTTTCCTCAAGAAAATGAACCAACCCTTCAGGATTTGTGCAATATGTCCTTTGGAATTTTTGTTATGGCCATTTTTATTAATATAATTCCTTCAAAACTTTTTCATTGACCTTTTTCCCTACGATCTTGTCCCTTAGGACTTTTTCCCCAAGCCAATTCCTTCAGACTTTGTGTTTCAGACATTTTGTCTAACAAAAAAGCTTGAAACAATTCCCTTGAGGCCACATGCCCTTAGAACTTTCTAAACTGACCCTTAAAACATTTTAAAAATGACCCTTTTTCCCTTTTTTAAGTATCCACTTACCCTTTAGAAAATTTGAAAATGACCCTTCTACCCTTTTTGAAGTGACCACTTACCCTTTGAGACTTTTGTCCCAAGCCCTTTTTCCCTTTAACTAATTCTTTTAAAAATTTTATATGAGATATTTTTCCTTTAGACCCATTCCTTCAAAAAAATTATCTAAGATATCATGCCCTTCAACCATTTTAAGAACATCTCTTCAAGCTTTCCTTCAAACATTTTATCTGAGAGAAGTGAGTCTCAAGAGAATTGTTATGTATATTTTATCTAAAATAATTCCCCCAATGAAATTACTTTTGACTTTATGTCTCAGACATTTTGTCTAATAAAATTAGGGTCTTAGTTATAAAAATACCATGATAATTCTCCCATAACAATTCCCCCATAACAATTTTTCTAAAACAAATACCATACTACCAAGTGATACCCTTGCTTAGAGAACAATTTAATTATGTCCAGAGTGTAATTTAAGATTTTAGCCCAGGGTCCCAATCATATTTTTATATGCTAAGTCATCAAGAATAAATATAATATCTCTTTTATATATTCTTATCCCATGTCGAAATCCTATTTTACTAATACTAATACCTTAGGCTAGAATATTCATGTAGGGTCCTTTATACATATTTCTCAAAGTATTATGCTAAGACATATTTTGCTTATGTTTACAGGAGTAAGGAATATTGAAGAAATGACATATATCAAGTTGAAAAGATTAAATTTCATAGTCTCACAGATGTTATTTGATGGTCATGACGATGTCATTTGATGGTTCCCTGAACATTAAAATTAACCACAATAACATGTAAAACTTACAAGATTAAATTTGATAGTCTCATGGACATCATTTGATGGTCATTTGAATGTTAAATTTAACCTCATAAATGTGTCAAACATACTAGATTAAATTTGATAGTGACATAGACATTATTTTATGGTCATAAGGATATCATTTGATGGTCCCACAAATGTTAAATTTAACCTTGGAAATGGCTAATTTATGGAATTAAATTTTACATATGTATAGATGTCATTTGATAGTCATGAAGATATCAGTTGATAGTTGCATGAATGTCAAATTTAACCTCATAAATTAATTGTTTGGATTCAAAAGTAGACCAAGTATATTTATGGTTTGCATTGATCCATATAGTTGATCCAATAGTGCATGATCAACATGGAATTTTCAAGGGTCTCAAAACTAGTGAAGAGATACCAAGTGGCATAAATGCATTCAAAGGACACAAATTTCCTACAAAGCTTCCGAGTGGCATGCTCACATTACATCATGAAAAGGATCAATAATGTGAGTCCTAAGAGGACTTTTCAAAGATCTTGGACTCAATTAGGTGTTAACATATGTTAGTTTTGAAAGATACTAGGGCATTATGGATAGAATACAAAAATATTTGGACAACTGGACTATATCTATCAATATACATTAGGTCTCATAGTTAAGATAGAGAATAAACATGCATATCTTAATCTAAACATTGAATATAAAAGTGAATATCTAGATTCTATAAAAATCATGGGCAAGCATGCAATGACACATTTTAAATTATTTACTACTAACAGTAGTGTCACTAGTTCTAAAAAATTGGTAAAGTTAGTTGGGTCCTTCATGCATATGTCAAAGTTCTATTTGAAGGTGGATAATCTAAAAGATCAATAGGTTGTTTTCACAACCTATAAAAGGAGTCATGTGTAGTTTTGGTAAATGGAACATATTCTGAAGTTTGCATATAGTTTGAGTTATAATTGTTAAAAATTTCCTCTATATTTATATACATGCACATGCTACATAGATTTTTAAAAGGATATTTTAAATGGATAATTGCAAGTAGACTCTTATACAGTTTTAGACCACAATTATAAATCATGTTCTAACTATCAAATGTAATGATCTTGCATGAATTGGAGAATGAGGTGACCCCTTACCCAAGTCTATATAAATAATTGTAATCTAACTTAGATTTGTTTAGAGAATTTTTTAATATATGAACAACATAAAATTTTATTATCAACGAATGTGTTTGTGTATTTTCTTTTCAATTTTTATGTAATTAATTGTTACTTTCATTGGTTAAATGTTTTGATATTATTTAGTATGCAATAGATGTGAATAGATTCTTGATTATTTTGATTGATATACTAATCTATATATGTGTAATTGTTTTTAAAGGATTGGTGAATATATTTGTTAAGATATTCAATTTCAAATTGATTCATAATTTTGATTATGCATGATTTCTTTCTTAGATGTAGTTTTTTATGTGTGTGCAATAGCTACCTCAGATACTTCACTAGCCTGAGCCATAATCTCCTGATTAAGGGTGTACAATAGCTTCCCTAAAAGGAAGAAAATTTTTCTAAGGTTTATTAATTTATTTCATTGTTATTTATTTATAATTATTAACCATGTTTGACTATATGTGTGCAATTTCCTTTAGCAACAAGCATGGGTTGTGAAAGCACTTGTCCTTTTAGAAACTAGCTAGGGAAGTAGTTCCTAAAAACCATATAAGATTTATTTTTGCCTTACCTTTCCCTACATTTTGAGTTTTTTTTGATATCTACCCTCTCTATATTATCAACCAACCACCATCCAACTCACATAGAGATTCACTACCCTTGTTAAGAATCACACCTCTATTTAAATCCTTGTCAACAACCTACATGTCCTACCTATTATTCCTTCAACAAGTTAAAATAAACCACATACCTAAAAATCATGCCTTGAAGTGGATTTTACCTTCATTGAGATCTTAAAATGTTAGATGCTATCTCATTAAGGCTATGGTGTGCATAAAATCTGCATCAACAAGTATAAAGGAATGGTTCTCAACTTGAGAACCATTTTATTGTGCTCATTATCTTGTCATACCTTTTCATGGTAACCTACATAGCTCATGGTAGATGGGGAAGGGTCCTAGATAAAAACTCTAGGCATTAGTTTTTGGATTGAAGGGATATGCTTTATGAATGATTATTAAGAGTGGAAATTGGTTTAAACCCTCTTAGAACCCTAATGAAGACCTGATGTTGAATATGTTTCTCAAAAGTGATTAGCATGGATTAAATTAATTATGTGAGATATTGAATATTTTATTTGACTCTCCTAGGTACCTCTAGGTGTTATTGGTTAGAGAAAGGGGAGAGAAAATATTGAGTTATATGCATATTTCTAAAGAAGTTATTATAGAAGTGAAAAGTTGCATTGAACATAGTAATAAAATGGATGGAGGAAGAAGGTAGAGACTAATTTTTCATTTATTTAAAGGTTTTTGATATTTTATAGTCCTGAAATGTGATACAATAGTCATCCAAGTTAGCCAGTCGCTAACAAGCATAATGGTGCAAACAGTGAAAAACCTATGCAACATTGAGAAGATAAATGGGAATGTGTTTTCATGATATAATGATGAAACCAAGGGCATAGATATGATTTTTAATAATTTTAATACATTTTCATGTTTTGTATAAATTTTTTATGTTAGTGAATATGGTGAAAAATTTGCTAACAAGTTGACATGTCTGGTTTAGATAAGATAGTGAGATATAAGGTCATGGTATTAGTTTGAAAGACCAATATTTCACTATTAGACTTTATGAGTTTTGTGTTTGAATATTCATATAATATTTTGAATTAATTAAGAATTTTTGAATGTGTCTACATAGGTGTTGGAGTTCAGAGTCACCATGACTAGTCCTTAAGGAAAACCAGCAATTCTAAGTGAGTGAGTTGCAGAGGTATTTTTGAGTCCTTCTCTACTAAGTGGAAGTGTCTAATGCCTATGGTGATATTTTTGAGTTCATTTAGATTATGTATAATTTATTTATTTTCATGGTTATATGGCTAAATGATGTGTTATCTTTAGTAGTTCAAGATAGACTTTTATTTGTGTTTAAAGACCTAATGTGAACAGTGCTAATGGAGTGTTTCAAGTGGTGGTTGGACCTAAAAAGTGTCATGGTGATAATATTATGTTGGATAATTAATATTTTATTATTTTATGAAAATTTTATTCCTTGTATATATGTTTAAAGTGATCCAAGGGGTCATAAGGTAACATGTCCTAAAGTAGGCCTAATGGAATTAGGTTTCCATGAGACCTAAAGAAGGATTTGGTCTATTTGAGTTATGGCCAAACTAATTTAACAATTTATTATTAATTTTAAAATGTCCTAAGGGATATTTTATGGCCAATATAAGTGGTCAATTATGTGTATCTGACCAAGAAGTGTATGAGCAAGAGGCTTGTATAAGAACAAGGCTTTTTAGGCCTAATTAGCTAGTTAGAAAAAGAGGAAGAAGAGAAGCGAATGAAATATAAGATATAAGAAAATAAGGAGGTATTATATACCATGAAAGGGGTATAAATAAATTATCATGTATATCTAAAAGTGTTTTTTTAATGAAAATCAAGGTCATATGACCTAATCAGTCTTGAAGAGACCTAGTTGAGCAAAGAAGCCTAGAAAGCAGTTTAAGAGGGATAAGAGTGTGAAGAGATAAATAGGTGGTCATCATCTATTGGTTGAAAAACATAGTGTTCTAAAGGTGATCAAATCAATTAGGTTGTTTAATTAGTTATAAGTCATCTAGGGGGTTGTTGCATCCTTACAAGTAGGTGCTTGTTAAGGCCTAGTCAAGTGGGTGCTTGGATAGTTGGGGTTGATGCTTCACTAAATTTGGTTTTTGTCTTATATGAATGTAATCCATTTGCATAGATCAGTGGGTTTTCTTCCCCTTGAAGGTTTTACACATATGTAATGTGTTCTTGTATTTCATGTTCATATATATGGTTACTTGTGCTTTAATTGATATACATATTTGTATGAATGTCTCATGAATGATAAGTGGAATTGAATGAATGTCTTAAAGACTAATTCACCAACCCAAATCATTGTGCTTCCAAAACTTACAAATATTCCATCAGATTAGATATATAATTAAATCCCCAAGGATATCATGCTTTGGTTATTCCAAATGTTAACCCTAATCTCCCAGATTTGAATCTCATTATGAATGCCAATTAGAATAATCTTGTAACCAATCCTACCCCAGTTCAACATGTTACCTATGAGATAAAAAATATAAATCATAATATAGGGTTTCTTAATAATATATTTACTAATTTTAATCAACATAATTTGAACCAAACCCTGGTCCATATCAATAATAACACCAACTTAGACTCTTAAAAGTGTGAATTAGATGCCATCTAATGTATGGTTCAAAAAATGAGTGGTTATTTATTTAATATTCAAAAACAAACTATAAATATGAGTTTGGAAGGTATAAATCAAAATTATAAGTTTAAAAGGCACAATAGACCCTTTAATATATCAAAAAATAAATCTAAGCCTTCAGCAAACATGTTTTCATAATATTTGTAACTTAGCTCTACCTAATTGGTGTATGGTGCAAAACACAACTCAACATGGATAACTAGACTATATGGAGTTATATGACTTTGAATTATTCCAAAAGGAGATGGATAAGTATGAGGTATTCCCCAACCATTCTAATTTTATGAGAACATCTAATACACCAAGCACATCTATGATGTTTGAAACTTATGATTTCCTAGAATATTATGAAAATGGTCCTAAGAAAAATAATGATGAGATCCATGATTTTTAACAATATAAAATAAATATGTCTTGAGGAGTAGGAAATCACAATAGCCTTTTACAACTTTCACTCCTCCAAATAACAGTGTTAGATGCCAATATCGAAAGGCTAATAATAACTCACCTCCTCTAAAATGAAATGATTAAAATCCTCATTAAAATATTCAAATTAATATTTAAAAAGGTTGTTATAGCATAATGAAATACATGAAGAAAATTAAATTGAATGTCACTTTGATTAAGTTGGCCCAAATCACATAATAGTGTGATTTATTACTAAAATTGTTAAATGAGGAACTTGGTTCAAGTAAATAGAAATCAACCCAGACTTATGTAGTCATTCATAAGAAAACATTGAAGTTCCTCATTTATTTCTTACTATGAAAATATTTGGGAATAGCTTACAAAAAAAATTGGTATATTAAGTGGCCTCAGTCAATGTTATGTGTCTAGGAATATGTAAATAACAAGGTTTGAATCCACTCAAATTTGAAAGGGTTGTGTTCTAATGGGAAAAAATAGAGGTCTGAACTATAGGGGAGTTTCCCAATTTTCACATGTTATTATCCATAAACCCACAATGGAAAAATCTATAGACATTTAGATGGTTGACATACTTGAAGCTTATGGCATTATTCTAAGATGTGATCCATCCAAAATGATTTTTGGATATATGGATATTAAATTTTCTCACATGTGGATATCTTGGAGTGGTTTAGCCAATCAAATCAGGTTAGTTAGGGAACTCAAAATGAAACATATGACTACATTTTATAATTCCAAAAATGAAAAGGTAATTATTGTCTCATTTAACATTGGTATTTACATTCTTGCCAGAAAATCTATTCCTAGTGAATAAAAGTTTGTCAACCTATCATGAATTTGGGTGCATTGAAAATAGGGTTCAACTATAGGCATTATTTTAATTGACCCACACATAAATTAGTATATTATTTCTTACAAATTGAAATTTTCATGCACTAATACTATTGTTGAGTATGAAGCTTTGGTTTTAAGCTCACAGTTTTCCCTCAAGCATAATGTTACAAATATCCCAATTCATGTTTATTCTAAATTAGTATTAAATAAAGTGAAGAATATATTCTAATGGAAATTTTATTATTTAAAGATATACAATCATAGGGTCTAAGATTTAATTGAATAATTTTATGCTTTTAACATCATGTGTATCCCAATTAAAAAAAAACCAAATTGTAGATTATTTAGCTTCTTTTAATATGAACTTAATTTCTATTCAAGAACCCAAGTTGTAGAATATTTCTTTTGAGACAGTTACAGGTTATTTTTCCTTGATAAAAATTATAGTTTGTAGGTGTTTTATGATGATTAGTAAATCATCTAGTTTATGATTAACACAAGGGTATTTTAATCACAAATCATTGATGAGCAAGATATAAACCTACATATTAAATAAATTATAGGAGATGATGGTATTTTCCATCCCAAATAAAATCTAATCCCAAAAGGTATGGTATCCTTAGAAATAATTTATGATTTAGATATACATGTAGAAGATTATAGACCACTAAAAATTATATACAAGGGTTCACCCTAGTTAATTTGGGTACAAAATAGTACCTAGAATGTTAATATTGGATTGAGATGTTCTAATTTTGAAAAAGAAACTAGAAAAACTTTACTAAAACAATACAAATATGTTATTTCTAGGTCATATGGTTATAAAAAATACTTTGATCTTAGATTTATCACACATACAATACCACTTAGGGAGGATCATAAACTTTAAAAAAAAAAAAAATAATAGTCAATTCAATTTTAGAACCACTCATTTAAAATTATGTCCAAATATTACTTGAAATAATAATATTTTTCCTACTTATACATTCAATATGGGTTTCAAATTTGGTCCATGTACATAAGAAAAGTTGTGAAACCATACTTTGTGTTGATTTCAAAAACCTAAACAAGTATCAGAAAAGGATAATTATCCTTTTCTTTCACTTCATTTGATTAAAATCATAAGTGTATTTAAGATGATGTATTTTTTGGATGGGTTCTTAGGTTATTATCAAGTCCTGATTGATAAAGAGGATAGAATAAAAACTAATTTCACTACTAATTGGGCAAATTTTATGTATAAAAAATGAGTTTTATTCTAATTAATGAAATTACAATGTTCTAACATGCCATGTATTATTTTCCAAGGATTAAATGTAAGTTCATCATAATTTATATTAATGATCTAACTATTTTGTCAAATAAAGGTCAAAACATGTAGATCATTTACAAAAAACAATTAATCACTGAAAAAGTAATAATATTTATCAAATCTAAAGAAACATATTTTTGGAGTTACATAGGGTTAATTAATTGGTCATGTAATCACCAAATAATATTTTTAGATTGATCTATATAGATTCAATGTTATTTTTAAAGTTAAATTTTGTAATAAAAAGAAGGAATTAGAATATTTAATTGGTAAAATCAATTTTCAGTGTAAAATTTTCTCTAGGTTTGGTAAACTTTTTAGACCTTTGAATGCTATGATAAAACATGATACTAAATTGAAATGTACACTAGAATCTAATAAGGTTTTTAAAGAAAAAGATGTTATTACTTAATCTCTGGTTCTAACTAGGCCTAATTTTACAAAGGATTTATTCTTTATTTGTTTGCCAATAATCATACCATCACAATAATCCTTGCACATAAAGTATATGAACATGAACATCCTATATCATTAAAATTTAATGAGTACAAAACTAAAATATTTTGAACTGATGTATTCCATGATAAACAATAAGAATATGTTCTAGTTAAATAGGTGAAAAAATTCACCCATTATATATTGTGCAACAAATTTCATGCAAACATCTTTGACCTAATAGTAAATCTCTTGCTTGGGAAAAATTATCTTGGTGAAAATAGAGAGAAATATATGGTAAAGTCATAAGAATTTGATCTTGAAATCAAATAAATAAATAGGGTGTGAGGCTAAGTCTCATTTAAATAATAATAGAAGCATATCAAAAAATTAGTATGGTACAAGTAGACCAAACTAGGCAATTATTGGTATGACCACGTCGTATATTATCTGTTATATAAGAACTTCCCTTCAAAATAAAAAAATAAAAAATAATATCTCTTTGACTAAAATTAGCTCATCACATGCTAAAAATGGAGTATTATATAAAAATAATTATGATGTAATCTATTTTAGGTGTGTATCTAAATGGAAACATGAAGATATTTTGAATCATTTACATGAAAAACTATGAATTACACTCTCTTTGGAAAGACAAGAATACACAACATTTTGAGAGCTGGATACTACTAGCCCATAATTTTTAAAGACAAACACAATCATATAAGAACCTATCACCAATGTTAGATATTTTCCAAAATAGAGATACACATAACTGTGCCTCTTCAACCAATAATTTAAGGTGATTATTTTGCATAATGGGGACTAAATTTCATTGGTGCTATCAATACTAATTCATCTAAAGGGCATAAATTTATGTTAACAAAAATTTATTATTGTGCATGATGGACCGAAGTTATTTTTAAAAATAATTGTAGATCAAAATATGTTATTACATTCCTTGAATAAAACATTGTTACAAGAGTTGGCATACCATTCTAATTGGTATGTGATAATGGGCATGTTTTCCAATTATCTAAATTTAAAAAATGGGCCTATGATAACAATATCATAGTCAAGTTCTCTTCTAATTATTTCCAACATGGAAATGGTGTATTAAAGTCCACCAATAAAAATATGATTCACATAATAAATAAGTTTATAGATAAGAAACCTAAAAAATGACTCTTTACTGAAGTGTGCAATATGGTTAGATAGGATTTGATACAATCAAGATCTCAAGGCATCCCCATTTTTGTTAATATATGGAAAGAACCAATATTCCCAATCAATCTCAAATTTCCCATTTATCAATTCATGTAATAATACATGTAACATGATGATATAATTTAGGCTAGATTATTGGATATATTCCAAATCAAATATGCAAGTGAAGAAGCCTTTCATAACTTCAATAAACATCAAGACATTGTTAAGATATGGTTCGACAAGAGATCAAAATTAAAATCATTTATAATTTCATATTTGGTCTTCTTATGGGATAAATTACATGAGAGTAAAGAGCAACATGATAAATTTTTAGTCCTATGGATTGGTCCATACCAAATTATAGAAACACTCAAAAATGATTCCTATCAAATTAAAATATATACAAGGAAATGATTTTTACTTTCCTATGAATGGGCACTACTTGAAGCATTACTTATTGATTTCACCTTCACCAACTACTTTAGAGTGAATTTAATTTTAATTTAGGAGTATATATAGTTAGGTGTATTAGTTTTTTTATTTTATTTTATTATATTTTGATTTTCCTTGTTCTATTTTTATTACTTTTAAAGTTAAATTTTATTTATATTGGTAGAATAGTTTGATTTTATTAGTTGTATTGGTTGAATAAGTCCTTGAAAACATTAGCTTAGTTGAATAAATAAGCTTATGCCAAAATCAGAATTCACACATATGATAGGCCAAAAATTAGATAGTCTAAATTGGAGATACTTAAAAACATTTAAGATTGCAAATAAATGAATAAGATTTGAATTCATAACAATTATTATTTCTAAAAATATCATTTTTTATTGTGATTGAAAAGAATTCCTAATGATTTATCAACTAATATGATAATAGTTTTTGCATTATAAAATATCCTTACACAAACATTTTAGAATTTCTTTAGTAGAACTTTGTAACAAAGGAGCTATTATTTCAACAAATTCTTTTAAATAATCCCTAAACCTAGCTATATTGGTTCCCAAAATTCACCAAAATATGGATAATATAAAATATTCAAATTAAATTCAAAAGAAAATTTTATCTTTCGAAGGTGATTTGAGTAATCTCCATAAGGGATATGGACATCTATTTGGAAATGAAACAAGGCCTAGATTGGATCCAAATATATCTCTATTAGGGTTATCAATACTTGGATAATAATAGAGCAACACCTAAGCCTTATTTTTTACATCTTGAATTAAAATAAAATTTCATGTTGAACTTTTTTTAAGTCATTAATCCTAAGTTATCTTACTAAAATCCATGGTAATACTCAATCATTGCACACACATTTATAGTTATGTGTGTAATATATTAACTCTCTATATCATTGGGTAGCTCTTTAACTTAAAGCTTTAGTTCTAGTAAGAGCATGAAATTTTGGATGTAGTATTGAATTTTTTATGATCCTAAGTATAAATTCTAAGTTCTAATGCTTTACAACATTTATCCATAGAAGTCACCATTTATTGTGACCAAAACACCCCTATTCCTTTTGAAATGGAGGCCCTATTGGATTTGAATGATTTTATCTTAACCAAATGCATGCATGTTGGGGTTTGATTTTGGATATAGTTAAACTAATATATGTAAATAATTTGAATTCAATATATTGATCATACATCTATTTTTATTTTTAATTCTAACATTATGTTTAAGTGTTTTGATGTATATTCATACACATCCATCAAATAATTCATAATTCATCCTAAATATTTTGAGTTCAAATACAAAATAAAACCTTGTTGAAAATTGGTTATAGATTTTTTATTTATAAAATGTCCATTGAAATATTTAATTCAAGTTTTGTGGTGTGTAGATTTGTTCTTATTCACACTTATTCAAAAATATTCACATGTAGTCACATAAGAGTTTTCACTTATTATGGATTTGGTTCAATCCACATGTTACATATTCATAATTTCACACTTTTCACAACCTTCACACATTGTGTGCAAAAATATTTTAGTCCCTAAGTACAAATTTGAGTCTATGTATCAGCCATGAATTCAATCACATTATGAAAACCCATGACCATCATATTCACATTTGGAAGCTACTCATTATGAAGGTACTAGTCATCAAAACATGCCAAGTATCAGATATTTTATCACTCGTATATTCATAGTTTATTTACAAAAACATTTTCAGTATCATCTACATTATAAGAATGGAAACCCATCAAAAAATTCTGTGTCAATACTCTCTTCAATCACAGATTCATACTCTAATTGTTCATAAAAAATTACATTAATATTAATAAGTTTTGTGGGTTTGAAACCCAATAGTATTATACCACTTGTATTATCTTCACACACTCATAACACATTACTACACTACAATATTGTGACCCAATTAGAGCATGCCACTTATTATAATTGAATCTAATCGTAACATAAACCAGTAGCCTAAAGAGACATGAACCGATCACATGATTCCACATATATTAATTTTGTAGGATCACAACATTGTATAGTTCAAAAAAAATGCATGGATTTTTACCTTTAGAAATTGTAATTCAATGGACAAATGCCACTTGACATCAACGTGCTTGCTCTTAGGAAAAGTAAAGATTACACTCAATCACTCAAAAAATCCATGATTGTGTAAAATGATGCCACATGTTAAAAATGTAAAATGAAAGTAACAAGATGGAATAAAGGTGTAAAATGCATATTATTTAGAAATATGACTCAATAAAATGCAAAGAGAAGTGTAAAGATTCATATACATTGCATAAGACTGACTAAGTAGCCTATCGACCTCCATTCACCTAATAAATTAAGACACATATCTCATTTTATTTTCGCACAAAAGGACAGGAATAATTATATGAAGAAACATGAATGAACTTAATTTATGAAGCATTCAAGGTAGCTAAACAAGCTCACAAAGCTTTGAAGATTTAAACTTTAGAGTAAGTCTATATTACATTCAAATAAGATAAATTAAAATTATTTGAATAAGAAGAAATTAAAATCCTACATGTAGGCTAACATGGAGTATATTAACTAGTTAGGAACTTACTATATATTGACAGAAATAAAATCAATTTTGATGCATTTGGAATGTAGTTGAAGCACTACAATGTCATTTTCAATGAAGTAGAATATCATTTAAATAATAGGAAAATGAGATGCATGTAATAATTTAGACTATTGAAAAGGTTTTATATAATTTTAGAGTTATTAAAAGGGGGGAAATATAGATGAAAATTTAATCCCAAATGGCTAACTAGTTCTTCATGATCACTTCATTACCTAGTTATTTCCTTAAATAAAAAGTTTTACCATAAGGTATCACATGAAAAAGAGAGGGTGGATTCAACATGATTGGACAATAAGTTCATAAAAGTCACATTTTATTTAAGAATTCAACAAGAACCCCCAATTATAATTGTGTTATATCCTTAACCTTTAATGCATGTAGGGATATGTGTGGTTGAATTTTTCTTAACTTACCTTCATATTATCTTTTTGTATTTCTCGATGTTCTTAGTATGGCTAGCCTATGGAATAACTCTTACCCAAAATTGGCCACCATGGATGAGTATCATTCAAAAATTTATCTATCAAGATTTAAACTTATTGATAGCCTTATAGGTCTCCTTGTAATATAATTTTAGTAAATATTAAGGTAATTTTGGAGAATTTAAGGTAATTATATATTTTGTTTTGTGTTTATTATAAATTCTCCATATCATGTTCAAGTTGGTTCAAAGGGAGATAAAGGTAAAAGAGGCCCTGTTAGGTCATGTGGTACATTTCAAAATCATATTAAACCTATTTTAGTTCTAAAAATAGTCATAAATATATAAATATTATTATTATTATTATGTGATAAACCATTTGAAGTGTTTTCTTGCTCATTTTGTAATGTTCAAGGGAGAATATGGTGTAAGAGATGGAAAAGAATAACATGATGATGATATTAGTTATTGATACACCTCTATATAGTTATGAGAGGCTCCATTAACACTAATAAAATTGTGTTTCAAATTAAAATGTGGTAGTTATTTGGTGAAATAAGGTTCAATCATGAGTTGAGGAAGAAGGTGCTCTAGAACAATCATCTACAGGCTTGACTGTAAGTTGAAGTAAACTAGAATAAGAGAGGAAGGTTTCATGATGAATTGAGGTTTTGAAAAGGGTAAAAAGGTGTTTGGGACCTTATGGGAATATTTAAAATGTTGAGATGCTATGAGAAATAAGATAATTATCAAAGTAGTTAAGAAACCATAATTGAGAGGTTAACATGCTTGTGGAGTATAAAGAGAGTTTTCTATTCTCTTTAAGTTGTAATACCAATAAATAAATAAATAAATGGTATATTTATTTATCTTGATGATATATAATTCATATAAATTTAATAAATAGTCTAAAAAGGCTTGTCTAAGGTCTTCATTAACACTCTTAAGAGAGCATATATGCATTCAATTGTTCATATGTAACTTGGAAAGGTTCAAGACATCTCAATAGGCAATTTCAGACTGAAAAGGAAAGAATGAACATAGGGACCAAATATAACCTCTTAAATACATCATTAAACTTTCCCCAAGAATTTTAGAGATGTCTAGGTCATAATTCAAGTCTCCATCATCTCAAAATAGTAAACTCATGAAAGGATCAAACACCTAGTGGATTATCTAAATAAGGTGAGGACTAAGTGGGTTAATAAAGCTAGTTTTCATGGGAAAAATTCATGAAGGGGATCATGAAGAAGAAATAAACATTATTAACAATGTAAAAATTAGCCAAATAGGCTTAGAGAAGGTATAACCACAAACAAGAGAGAGCTTAGCCCAAATGACCACCTATAGACCTGTCATAAGCCTACGTAAGGAAAAGACTAATTGTGTGGTGATGGATGTATTTCCAAGGGGTTTAAAAGGTCATAAGTAATATTAATATGGTGTCTACCCTTGATATCATCATCATAATACTATACTAATTCAAAAAACTCAATTTAGTGAGCCTAACAATTAGTAAATCCTAATGGTCATCTACATTCATATTGTAGGCAACATTGAGAAAAGTCATACTTGTGATGTCAAGTGGAGTGATAATAGATAATTAGTATTTTGAGATAATCCTTTAAAATTATATCATAGGTGTCATAAGGATCAAATCATCAAAAATAGGAAGTTTATAAGAACCAGGTTTAAAAGGTCCAAAACAAACACCTATAGGCCTACATGAAGAACATGAATAAGTTTGTAAGTATTGAGTATATTTGATGAATATGGATCTGTAGGAGGTGATTTAGACATATTATAACCATTCCCAAGTACAAAATTAACATTTTAATAAAAATTTCTCTCAAAACACTCTCTCAACCTATTGGAACAAGTTAACAAAGTTAAGAATGGTCAATTTCCCTTTGTTGGAAGTTGAATGAGGAGGTGAATGGGATATAATGGTGTTAAGAGGTGATGATGGACCCTATAACCTCCTAATTTTTTGTATTATTCAATGGATTAGTGTCCTAATATTTATGAACTATCATTAATAAAGGGAGACACCTAAAACCCTTATAAAACCTCTTTAAAGACTTGATGGAGTAGATTGTTCTTCCAAATGACCCTAATGTATTGATATAAATTTAAAACCACCTAGATAGTCTCTATGCCTCTCCTATGCACTTGGTGGAGTTTTCTCAACACATGTGAGGTGGAAAAGTATGTAAAAGTGGCCTCAAGGGTTGGTTATAAGATTTTTTATAGGTATTTGCACAAGTACATACTTATAAAGACATCTAAGATATAATACTAGACTTGTGTGAAATACTCATGGCCTTATACATTCATATTTTAATGCCTTTCAAAATGATGAATAGGTTATCAAGGCCATTAAAATAGTCCATAATAAATACTACATATTTGCTTGCATCTCAAATAGTTGTAGACCTATTCAAGGTGATTTGAAACATATAAATCCTCATGAAATATCTCTAATAATCTCATCCCATCTGTAAAAGTATCTTCAAGTTCTAAACAAGACATTCTAATGAATATATGAAATCTTGAAGTGAAAACTTTTAAGGTAGATTGAGCGTGGCCATTGAAGACCTTTGAAGGAGAGTCTAATGAAGATGAAAGGTTTCAAGACACTCAAATGAACTTAAAATACTTTTATAACATTAGTCTAAATGATCTCAGGGATGTATAAGGTGTCAATAAGATCTAATGGTATCTCAATGATAGTTAGATGATCAAGAGTGTAACTTGTCATTTCTTATCATGAAGGAAGTCAGTTTCATAAGAGAATGATGAATCATCTAAGGATTTGAAGAGTATTTCCATGCTAACTTTCTAAGAGAATAATTATATAATCAATAAATAATCATTGAGGATAATAAGACTTCTCTTAGGTTATTTTATTGGATTGTAACTAATTAATGATGAATGATGCTTGTCATAGAGACTCTTCACATGTCCTTCTCTCTCCTTCTCCTTATATTCTATATGTATGCCTAATTTTGGCTTCTAAATAGATCTTTCCCCTATGAGTATGGCATATACCTACTCTTTTTTATGCCTATTGATCAATAATATGACTAGTTTTACCTATTTTTATGGTTTTTTTATAGTGTGGAGCTTTGAAAGGTTGATCTAAGCAAGTGTAGACTCAGCTCACCTTATTTTTTTGTCTTATCCTTCTTTCCTTATTATAGTTTGGTTCTCTATTGTAGGTTTTGAAGAGTGTCATTAGGGGTTATAAGTTCATTAGAAGTGGCAAACATATTCCCTTCTATTATCACATTTTCTTTTTCTATTTGTAAATCATTGATGTGATAGGTTATTTTAGGATACGTGTATGTTATTGTAGTCTTATAGGTCTAAGTGTACACACAAATCAAAGGTAGTGGTCATAACATTTGGTGTATCACCTCCCTTTTAGTTTATAGTTTTATTTCTTCCATTTCCTTATGATTTAGTAGGTTATTAATTGATCCGAAGTGTTACATCAAGGGAGCTATCCCTTATATATAGGTTCTCTTAATCCATAAGGTCACCCACAACCTTTGAAGATTTGCATGGTATCACTTAAGTGAGGAGGCTTGAAAACCCTCCTCAAGAGTGAAACATTTGTTGATAATAGTTCTAACATGCCTAGTAAGATAAGATACTTCATCCATTGAATATTTATAGGTGTTTCTCTTCAATATAATAGCCTTTGAAGGCATGAACAAAAGTACCAATGTTGACTCCAAGTTTATTTATCTAGTTTTAGCAACCTAGGTATTATTTCAAGAAAGTAATATATATATTTTTCCTTTCTTATTAGGTTTTCTGGCTGAATTTAGAGTGGACTTATATTTTACTTGTAAGGCACCTAGAACAACAAACATGCTCTGATACCACTTGTCAGGATCTTGCTCCTCAATAAGAGCATAAATATGATTACCTTGTATAAGCAACTAATCATGGAATTAAACCAAAATTAACAAGTAATTAGAATGCATAAATGACATAGAATATGAGACACAATACACAATCTTGTATTAATACTCATGCCAGAAGGAAATACAATGAAGATGCCATAATCTTCCACACCTCTCAGATGTACATATCTCTTTCCCTCAAGAGTTCACTCTCCTACCAAAAATGGTCCCAACACACAACTCAAACACAAAGTTGGTGTTCACCTCTAACCAGTCAGTAATAACCCTACCAATACCAAGCACTCAAAAGTACTTCAAGTAGATCTCCCATGAACCTGCAACTCAAATGATCTTACTTACCATGTAGAACTTCTCCCTGATCTTGCTGCCACTTGCAGATCAACTGTTCTTACAATTAGAAGGATCTTCCTTGCCTTAATCCTTGATCCTTGATTACAATACATGCCAATGAGTCTATAAATAGATCTCATACTAAACAATAACTTAGACTTCTAATTTACAATAATTAGACTCGTAACTCAAGACCAAAAATAGCCTTTACATACAAACAATCAATTAAACAAACTAACTGTTCATGCAACGAGCAGTTCTGGAATCATACAAGTGATCGACGTCAGTCCCTATCTATCTAAAGTTGACCAACATTAGTTGACTCCTGTCAATGCTGGTTGCCTTCCTGTCTACCCTTGACCGACGTTGGTCAGCCTAACCGATGTCGGTGACTGTGACACTTAGCAACTCCTCCATGTCTGCATATAGTGAAGCTTTTAGCTCCACAACCTAACAATCTCCCACTTGGAGATAAATAACTACACCTGTACCTATACCCATACATCATCTAATTTGTTCCCTGGCTTTGTATCCCTCTTCAATATCACCCTTAAAGACCAACCACCACAAATCTTGTGGTGCACCTCCTATCATCCAAATCACCTGCCACATCCACATCTACAAACCCATGTAGAAAAGAACTTGACCCTACATAGCATGTACACCTGCTACTAGTCCCTCTCAGATATCTGAGAATCCATTGAACTGCCCTCCAGTGCTTCTTTCCCATATTGGCTCCAAACTTGCTGATAACTCCCACTACTTGGGAAATCTCAGGTCTAGTACATGCCATGCACTTAACCTCATTATGTGAATCAAGACACTGTTAATAAAACTATCCAACCATCAGTGTGCTAACCAGTTTCACACAATCATCTCGAGACAAAATCAACCTGTGACCTTCCATGTCCCTAGAACACACTCATGCCAAAGAATCTTGCTGCTCCTAGATTCCTTATGACACACCTCTAAACTAACTTTACCTTTAATTCAGTAACTCCCTTTATGTGTAATCCTGCAACAAACACAACATACAGTAATAGGATAGTGTAGCTAATATTATCCAACTTGGTAAAGAAAACACAATGGTAAAACTTCCATTGTCCTGCAGCTAACACAAGACCATATACCTTGGCCTTCCATCTCATGTGTCCATTCTCGCTCTTCTTTATCCTGAACATCCATTTATCTCTCAGTGTTTTCTTCCAGCTGGCAACTCCACGAAAAACTCCCATTTGGTTCTTCTCCAAGGAATCACATCCTTCATCCATGCCAAGCTCCCACTATTTCCTAGATCTACTTGATCTGCTTCTTTAATAACTTCCTAGTTCTTGACCATCAGTGAGCAACAAGTAGTGTAAAGAAGAGAAATGATGAATTTGAGGCTTACTTACTCTTTAAGTCCTCCATATGGGCATTTGAGACTCCTTGACAGCTTGTTGTCCACCCAAAATCTGTCTCAGTGATCGATGCTGGTCACATCTTAGTCTACACCTGATGGACATCGGTTCCATGTGACTACCTCATCACCAACATCAGTTCCCCCTTGACCGATGCTGGTGTTTATTTATCCTGAGTCACCGACATCAAGCTACACATAGCCGATGTCAGTCCCTATCTGAATGTCGATGTCAATTTTCTAACCGATGTCAGTCTCTGTGTTTTACTTGTGAGTGATGACTTCTACCCATGAGCTCCTTTTGGATCAAACCCTTGTCCATATCAACCTTTCTCTACTCAAAATTCTTCAGCCCCTTGAACTAACCTTTATCCGTCATCTTCTCCTTGAAAACCAAGGCTTTCCTATTCTTGTCACGAACATCGGATTTCTCAAGAAATGTCACTTTCTTCTTTTGCTTACAAAAATCTCAATCCATGCTTTTCAAATCCAAAAGCATACCCTTTGACTCAAGAACATGCATCCCCTTCATATTCATGTGACCAAGCCTATTAAGCCACATCTTTGAATCTACAGCTGAAGTAGATAAACTAGAAGGAGAATCAGTAATACAAGTAGATAGATAAAATGTACCTACTTTCTTACCTCTTGCTACAACAAGTGCACCCTTGGTAACCTTCCAAGAGTTCTCTATGAGAGTTATTATGCAACCCTCATCACCCAACTTTCCAATAGAAATCAAATTATGCTTCAAGACTAGGATATGCATGACCTCCTTCAACACCCATGTGTTTCCCATCTACAATTTTAGCGTCACTTTCCCTTTGCCAACCATTTGACAAGGCTTATCATCCCCTAAATAAATTTCTCAAAAGTCTCCCTGGACATACTCATGAAAAAATTCTTTATTTGGGGATGCATGGAAAGAGGCACCAAAATCTAAAACCCAAGATTCTACTTTATCCAAAGAACATACTAGAGCATCCTGTGTAACGATACCTACAACATCTACTTCTTTAGTTCCTTCTTGCTGATCTTCAACCAACCAACAATCTCTCTTTACATGCCCTTGCTTTCCACATTTCCAGCAGGTTATTCTGCCATACCTGGACTTGGTTCTCCTACCTATCTTTGACCTTGATCTCCCATGCTTGATCTTCTCTCTTTTCCTTCCCCTGCTTTCCACACTCAAATCATTTCTTGATGATTCACCTGTGCTTTTCTTGCAAATTTCTTCATTCAAGATTACACTCACAATATCATCCACTTTTAAGATTTTTGAAGCAGATGCAGTATTACTAGCTGCCATTACCAAACTCTCCCAACTTTTAGGTAATGAGTATAAGATTAAGAGAGCCTTAATTTCATCATCAAAAACAATATTGACTAAATTTAACTGGTTTACCAAACCATGGAAATCACTAAGATGACTATGTACAGATCCACCTTCCAACATTTACAAATTAAATAATTGCTTCATAAGAAATACCTTATTCAAAGCTGAGGGTTTTTCATATAAATTTTCCAAAGATTCCATCAACTCTACCATTGTCTTAGCCTGTGATAAGTTGGAAATCACAGATGATGCAAGGCTCAACCTTATAGATCCCAAAGCCTTTCGATCAAGAACCTCCCATTCTTCATCCTTCATATCCATGGGCTTGCATGCAACCCCACCCAACGGTAAGTACAAATCTTTTTGATACAGATAATCTTCAATCTGCATCCTCCATAATTGATAGTTCTTGCCATTAAACTTCTCCATTCGTAGCTTACTTTCTTCTACCATTGCTATACTCCCACTCAAACAAAAACCCCTGTGAGTGACCTGTAATCAACAAACACTAACCAAATCTAAAACACCTGTTAGTAAACCCAACCAAAAGCTCTGATACTAGATGTAAGGCACCTAGAACAAAAAACATGCTCTGATACCACTTTTCAAGATCCTGCTCCTTAATAAGAGTACAAATATGATTACCTTGTATAAGCAACTAATCACGAAATTAAACCAAAATTAACAAGTAACTAGAATGCACAAATGACATAGAATATGAGAGACAATACACAATCTTATATTAATACTCATGCCAGAAGGAAATACAATGAAGATGCCATAATCTTCCACACCTCTCAGATGTACAGATCTCTTCCCCTCAAGAGTTCACTCTCCTACCAAAAATGGTCCCAACACACAACTCAGACACAGAGTTGGTGTTCACCTCCAACCAGTTAGTAATAACCCTGCTAGTACCAAGCACTCAAAAGTACTTCAAGTAGATCTCCCATGAACCTGCAACAACCTACAACTCAAATGATCTTACTTACCATGTAGAACTTCTCCCTGATCTTGCTACCACCTGCAGATCAATAGTTCTTACAATTGGAAGGATCTTCCTTGCCTTAATCCTTGATCATTGATTACAATACATGCCAATGATTCTATAAATAGATCTCATACTAAACAATAACTTAGATTTATAATTTACAATAATTAGACTCACAACTCAAGACCAAAAATATCCTTTACATGTAAACAATCGGTTCAACAAACTAATTGTTCATGAAACAAGCAATTTTAGAACCGCACAGGTGATCGACATTGGTCCTTGTCTATCTAGAGTTGACCGATGTTAGCCAACTCCTGCCAATGTTGGTTGCCTTCCTGTCTACCCCTGACAGACGTCGATCGGCCTAACCGACGTTGGTGACTGTGACACTTAACAACTCCTCCATGTCTACATACAGTGAAGCTTTCAGCTCCACAACCTAACATTACTCAAGTTGGTGAGCCATATAAATCCTATGTTGATCATTATTAGTAATATGTTGATCCTTATTCATAGCATAATGAGTCAGATCAGCCCCATATTGAGCCATATCACCCTTTCTATCAAGAGTATTATCCTCCCTCCCTACCTCATAAATCTTAACAAGATTTTAAACCTTCATATCAATCTAAAAAAGCTTTCCATTAGTCCTATATGTCACATCCCACCCCAATTCAAACTCCTTTATAGCATATTCATTCCTCTAATCAACCTTGTCAAAACCATGTTTCCCCTAGTCAACATAATTACATTTCTACTTAGTTTATCTCAATATTAAAAAAAAAAATCTTTTAGGCTATGAAATGAAAACGATAGATCTTGATATATAAAAGGAGTATGGTCTAAGTGTCCATATTCATCTCATTCAAAATATGAGGGACTCATTACAACTAGTTAATAGTGAATGGGAACCTATTGAAAGAGAGAATGAACAAAGACTAACCAATGACATGATGGATATAGGTGGATTAATTCAATTCATAGAGGATAAGTTAGTGGCTCATGAGAATAAGTAAGTTTAGTACCATAATTTTCATGTGTCTTATCTTTTTCCACATCAGCCTTCTTTTATTCCACCCATTCTTCCTCAAAATACCAAATCAAGAGAGTTTCAAAGTCTCCCAAGTCTTTCACCCATTCATCAAGATGAAGTTGTACATGAAAAATAAGATAAATTATAATTGAAGTGTTTTATTACTTCTTGGAGGGGAAAAAATGAGGCTATCATGGAACAAAACTCTCTTTCTCTTCCCTAAGATCTCCCCAAAAAGTCCTTTAATATTCTAAGTTAGAATCAAGTGGTTAAGTCATGCGATAAATAAAATGGAAAAAACTTAAATTGGGATATTGTGGTTAAATATGAACCTTTTCCTATTCAAACTCCACCTATCCCTCCTTAATAACCTAAAACTTTCTCATCATGGAAGTCTATCCAATAGGGCATCCAAAGTAACAAGGAATTCCTTGTATAGAAGATTTAAGACCAAAGCATATCAAGAGTTGACAAATTGATTTTTGAATGGAATGAAAAGAATGATAATATATTTTATCTCAAAATCCCAATGCTTAATCATGATCTTGAGCAGCCCATCCTTGAAGAAGAAATTTTACCCATATCAACCCCATCTATCTCTCCTCAAGAACCTAAAAAATTTCCATCATGGAAGTATATCCAAGAAGGCATCCAAAATAATAAAGAATTCCTCATTGATAAGGTTATAATCCCAATATTCAAGAGTTCTTACCCAATTACCAAGCCAATTAATTAACCTATTCATCCCATTATATCAAGTGAACAATTCTTCCCTCCCACCATCTCCCTTTTAAAAGAAAATTTGATTGTATAGAGAATATATGGGAAGCCAAGTGAAGAGAATAATGATCTAATTAAACATGATAAGGACTCTTCAAGTGAAAATTATGAATAATCCATCATCTTAACTCTCATTGGTGAATAAAAAATCAAACCAATCTTTAAATATGAGGAGAAGGGTGATCTTGATGAAGTGGCACCATATTTTGAAGGAGAAAACACTCTTAAAGGTGAATAAATCTTAATTAAGATAGTTGTAGTATTTTCCTAGACAATTAATCATATAAATGAGATCATGTATGATAAATAAAAAAAGTT
Organism: Torreya grandis; assembly: GCA_037957365.1. Lineage (NCBI taxonomy): Eukaryota > Viridiplantae > Streptophyta > Pinopsida > Cupressales > Taxaceae > Torreya > Torreya grandis. Next base: position 1,022,463 of record JARHVA010002532.1, on the reverse strand, counting down.
CTTATAATATATTTATTGGTTAGAATAACTAGTTGTAGTAGAGATGCATTTGGATATTTTTCAAGATGCCTTAAGTGACCTAGGAGAAGTAGAATATTGTCTTGAGTTCACTTATTTGTTTTAGAATTATGACCTTATTTTTTTTCAAGGATGAACTAATGAAATTGGCTCAAAATTAACATAATGACAACAAGTCAAAAAAATAAAATAGAATGACCTTAATTTATTAAGACAACAAATGGAAGAAGATCAAGTTGTAGTTAGCCTTGAAGTAAAATATCTCTCAATTGAATAAGATGAGATATTGAGTGGGATTGAAATGGATCCCATTGAGTAAGAGTAAAATCTTGATAAATCATAATTGTATCCATTTTCATGGCTCCTAAAGAGAAAATTGAAGATGTGTTTCAATTTATATCCCCTCAAGATGCTAGTCAAGAGGATGTTGAGGACATGTGACAATAGCATTTGGCATTTGAAATGAGCCTGATACTATTAAAGGGTATAAATATCATATATTATATATTTAATATGTTTTTAAGGTTTATATACTCCCTAAATATCAATGTGAGAGTCCCTAAGAGGACATTCAATAAAAAAACACACCATTTTATGGAGCCACTAGAAGATAAACCTAATATTGCCCTTATGAGTCAAGAGGTGATTGCTTTTGAGGCTAGTTAAAGCATAAAAAATCAATATTAGCTGAGTTTTGAGTCACAATATGAGTATGTTTTCATTGTAAACCTATTTTCTACTAACAATTCACTTGAGAGTATGCCAAAGAGTTGGAAATCAAGAGGTCTACTCCATCAAACATCATGTTCAAAAGGTAGCTTGATCTACATCATTTCCCATCTCATAGAGGAAGTGTTTACAAAGAATTTCCTTTTTATCCAAGATTAATATACCTTAATTTTTTTTTTATTAGTAGTTTTCTTCTGTTTTGTTTTCCCTATGTTTTTTGTAACACGAGTGTGTGTGTGTGTGTGTGTCTTGTTTTAGTGTGTTATCTTGTCTTGTCATGTGTTTTGGTAGTATATCAGTTATTTTAAGGCATTTTAAATTAATTTAAACGTCTAATCAGGTCTTAATTTTAATTATAGGTGTCTCCATATCCCAATGGATGGACTAGGTAACTAGTCTAAGGTGCATAACAATCATGCAATCCCAAGAGGTCACTAAAGATGTTAGCCAAAATTGACAACCATGGATGAATATCATTCAAAACCTTGTCTTTCAATATTTAACCCTATTTATATACTAATAGGTTTAATTTTAATAAAATTTTATCAAATATTAAGGTAAGTTTGGAGAAGTTAAGGTAACTATCTATTTTGTCTTGTGTTTGGTATAGCTTCTTCATGTCATGGTCAAGTTGGTTCAAAGGGGGATAAAGGTAAAAAAAGTATTATTAGGTCATCTATTACATGTAAAAATCATCTTAAACTTATTTTGGTCTATAAAAATAGTCATGAAGATATAAATCCTCTTCTTCCAACATTATAAAACATTTGAAATGTTTTCTTGCTCATTTTATAATGTTGAAGGGAGAATGTGGTGTAAGAAATGGTAGGGAATAACATGATGATGTTATTATAAATTAATACACCTATGTAAAAAAATGGTAGTCTATATTAAAACTATTACAATATGTTTTTCAACGAGAATGTGGTAGTTCCTTGGTAAAACAAGGGTCAATAATGAGTTGAGGAAGAAGGTGCTCTAGGCTTTAAATAATCATAAATAGGCCTGACTATAAGTTGAAGTAAAATAGAGTAAGAGAGGTTTATATGAATTAAGGGTTTTAAAAGGTTGAAAAATGTGTGTGATACATCATGGTAAGATTTAAAATGTTGATATACTATGACAAACAAGAGAATTATCAAGATAGTCAAGAAGACCTAATTAAGAAACTAACAGACTTCTAGAGTCTAAAGGTATTTTTTTTGCTCTTGAAGTTGTAATAAAAATAAATAAATGGGATAATAATTTATCTTGATGATATATAATTCATCCAAATTGAATAAATACTGTAAATAATTCTACCCAAGGTCTTCATGAGCACTCCTAAGAGAGCAAATATGCACGTAGTTGTACACAAGCAACTTGGAAAGGCTCAAGACATCTCAATAGGAAATTTTAGATTTAAAAGGATAGAATGAAAATATAAACAAAAATATAACCTATTAAATACATCATTATAATTTAAATAATAATTATATATATGTATAGGTTAAAATAGTGAACTCGTGAAAGGATCAACAACTTAGTGGATTGTGTAAACAAGGTGAGGACTAAGTGGGTTGATCAAGTTAGTATGCATGAATAAAAATAATATATGGGATAATTAAGAATAACCAAACATTATTCATAGTTTTAAAATTTTCCAAATAGGGTCAGAGAAGGCAAAACCACAAACAAGAGAGATGTTCGGCCAAATGATCACCTATAGACCTGTCATAGGCCTAAGTGAGGAAAAAGACTGATTGTGTGGTGTTGAATGGATATCCAATGGTTTTAAAAGTTAATAATAAGTATTAATAAGTTTATACCCTTAATAAAATCATTAGATAGCTAGACTAATTCAAGAAAACTCAATTTAGTGAGCTTAATAGTTAAGAAATCATAACGGTCACCTATAGGCTTGTTGTAGGCATAATTGAGAAAAGGCATAATTGTGATGTAAATTGGAGTGTTAATGGAATGAAAATATATCATAAGGATCAATAAAAAATCTTTTATAATGAGAGAATAAGTGTCATAAGTATTAAATCATCCAAAATAAGCAGTTTGTTAGGAACCAAGTTTAAAAAGTCTAAAAGAGACACTTACAAGCCTATGTGAAGAACATGAAGAAGTTTTCAAGTATTAATGATATTTGATGAGTATAGAGATTTAAGAGGTGTTTTAGACCTATTAAAACCATTCTCAAGCATAAAATCAATAGTTTAAGGTCCTTTTGTCTCAAATCACTCTCTTGACCTATTAGAATAAGATGACAAAGTCAAAAATGGTTAATTTACTCACATTAGAAGTTGAATGAGTAGATTCATGAAAGACAATTTTGTTAGGAAGTGTTGATGGATAGTATTCCTTACCAATTTGGGTTATTATTCAAAGGATTAGGACCCTTGTATTTATGAACTATCGTTAAGAAATGGAAACACCTAAAACCCTCCTAAGACCTCTCTAAAGACTTGATAGAGTATATTGTTATTCCAAGTGACCCTAATGCATTGATATGAATTTAAAACCACATAAATAGTCTTTATTCCTTTCCTAGGCACTTGGTAGATTTTATTATCATCACATGGGAGGGAAAAAGTACAAAAAAGTATCTTATAGGGTTGGTCATGTTAGACGTATAATCACTGATAGGGGTTGAATTAGTTAGGCCAAATAATCCAACTTCAATTCTAATCTTTAAAAATACTTAAATAGTTATAAAAAAAATTCATGAAGAATACATATCATTCATATCAATAAGCAAGAGAGATAATGTAAGATTAATCACATAACATAAGACATATGTAAGAAACCCTCTTAGGGAATAAGACCCACTATAACCTATAATTGCACTATTATCATAAAATAAAAAGATCCAATTTATAATAACTACAACTAATCAAAGAAATACAATCCCTATTTAGTGAGACTATAATCCCGTAAGGTGCTACAACACCTATCTAGTTGAGTTGCAACAATAACTAAACCTTTTAACAATTTTCACCTTATAAGGAGGTTACAACCACCTTAGATGCTGACCTACCAAAACAACACTTATAAACATATCCACCTTTTAACTAATGTCAAAAATACCTGATGATGGACCTCTATTTATCACACTTCATCTTTACTCACAATCAAACAATAAGTGCACTAATCAACCAACATAATTATGACCAACAAATCATATAAATAGTCCTCAATTTTTTATTCTTTTTAACTCATCCTCAGGGTACTCTACCCCCATTCACTCCAAAAAACACACACAATCCTCTCTCCAATTACTTATAAGTCTTTCATACAAAATCTAGAACCCATCATCTTTGGTTCCAGTATTTATATAACAATCTTGATAATCACTACCTTGGTCAGCCATTAGGCATGCCTTATCCCTTAATATATCTTTCAGATGAAGATATGACTCAATACAATCTTCATTGGTTTCCCATAACATCTATGGTTCACCCTTAAGGAACTACACCTTTTAATAAGGCCCTTGTATCCCTTATAGGTCTCATGTGAACCCATTCACTCCTTTATCACTCCCTTGAGAAAAATAAGAACACAAGACCAATTTAAAGTACATGGGTCCACTTCTTATGTCCCCATTAATATATTCAAAAGATCATAGTAAAATGATCTCACCTATACATATGCTCAAAAAACTCAAACACTAACCTAGTGCACATAGTCACCATGAACGAACACACACTCAAATTTTTAAGCATTTTTATACTCAAGATAGATTGATCACACCTCTAAAATCCACATAGAGAATCCTCATGGAGTCTACAAAATGTTCTAATAGATAATTCATTGTGAGATATTGAAATAGAATTAATACAAGCTCAAATATGCTTCTCAGGTCACTTGTAGAACAAGCACAAACACATAATCAACTTCTAGGTTCAATATTATTGACTATGCTCACTTTCAAATATGAAAATCAAGTTCATTATATGTGCCATGGATTCCTGTACCACTTTGCTTTGTAATACATTATGAATCCATCTTCTATCAAAATATATGGTCCAAAAACCAAACACTAGTTATTTCCTTTACAAATTAAAATATTCAAATTCAAACAGTCATAATTAACCTTCAAACACAAATGCTTCAATCTCATGAACTCTTAGCTCAAATCAAAATACACTCTATCAATCTTGATTGATATTTAATGCATAGGTGAAAATGCTCAAATGTTAAACATATATCACTTTGAACTTATCTTATATAATCTAAAAACTTTGACTCAATGTGATTCATTGACCTCTACAAATTAGTTAGATCATTAATGATCAATGCTCACCATTTGATCCAATGTATAGACACCCTCTCACTATTAGATCATTAAATTATACCTTTGCTCAGTCATTAAGAATATTTCACCTATCCTCATCTTGTTGCTTCCTAACTCCTTAGAGGCAACACATACTATTGATATTTTTCAAGATTTAAAACATTCAAAAATGGCTAAATATGGGGACTTTGTTAATATGTCTAAGCAACAATTTTTAATCCTTAATAAATTTTTCTACACTTTGATGTAAGATCTCAAACTTGGACTAAATGATCTCTTTCCATAGGAGAATCCAACCATGTGACATACTACTCTTGAAACTCTCATGAATGAAAGATATAATGCCATTAAAGTGCCTTCTCAAAATCTTCTATCACAAGCCAACCATGTCCAAATCTCCCTTAGAGGCCAACTTTGAGCGTCCATAACTTTTGCCATGCTTCAGCACATGAACTAAAATTTACCACAAATTATCTATGATCAAAACTTAAAAAAACCTATATGATCAAATTATATTGATACTTTCACACATGCAAGATATAACACCATAAAAATTTTCACTTAGCTTTTTTAACCACATTACAAAATTAGCTATGGGAAAACACAGTCAAACTGCCTAAGAACCCAACTTTGAATATGGGTATCTTTTGATGCATTACATTGCATGATCTAAAAATTATCACAATTAAATTAGGTCAAAAATTTAACAAACCCATATGATCAACTTATCCTAAAACCTTCACATGTGTAAACTCTAACCTCATCAACATGATTACTTAGCTCTTTCTGGCATCTTTGCAAATTTGGCCAAGTATGGGAAAATAATGAAATCTGACTAAGAAGCCAACTTTGTACCCTCATAGTTTTGAATACACTTTGACACATAACTTGAGATCTATCACATAATGACTAGGGACTATTGTGATCACTACCATATAACCAACTCCCCTTGACTCCTTCCCATGTGGCAATGGTGATGTCATCAAACTGCTTACTATGATTTTTTGCTACTAGACCCAAAGTGTATACATGAGAAAAATGAATAATTAGATGAATTCAACTTATGCACATAAGATATCAAAGAATAGATAACATCTTAAGGACATATTTCACATGATTTAATCACCACATTATACCCTGAACATCTCTGATCAATCAAACTCTAAAGAATAACCAAGCCACCTTCAAGCATATAAAAACAAGCATATTACACACTTTATCATGATCAGATAGACTATCAAGGAACTTCATCCACTCACTAGGAAACCTTCATGACACCACCATTACAACTCTCCAAAAATCTCCCCCTTTTTCATTGATGTCAACACCCATCAATATAACAATATAAAGCTCACCTTCTCTCTCTTCAAAGCACTCCCACAATAGAAACTTTATCCCTAATAGGAAATTTATCCCACTTTGACACAATGTTAAAGTTGGCACACACTAATACTGAGGACCTAAAAATACTATAAAATAGGAAAGGACCATCTTATAAAGATGATACAAACTCCCCCTTACCTTGAGCCTACTTCAACTTATCTTTGTAACATCCTCTTGCTCCATGTTAATACTCTCTTCAATCAAGAACTGCAACCAGTGAATAAAAAACACACAAAACAAAAAAAATCTTGATGGAAAACATTAAAAATCATTTGAGAGGGACTCCCCCTAATAACTCTAATCAATTTCACCTTTTAAGCATCTTCAGATCTCTAGACATCATGAAGAACCACCATGTAGGCTTACTAGCCTTCTTTCTCAAGACACTTCCATGACCACCAACTCTACATATGCACTATAAAAAATAAGAAACATGAACTAAAAAAAATTGAGAACATACCTTCAGATAATCATACCTTGATGTTTTGGGGAAACAAAGAAAAAATCCCTCTTATTCAAACTAGGCCTATCTAGCCTCCTTATAACCCTCCCTTAAACTTGCAAAGCCCACAATTTTTAGTAGACATGTCTTCAAGACCTAAAAATTCATATCTATATCACTCTCATATTCCCCCTCAATCACAACTATTTTCATTAATAGTCTCATCCTTTGTAACATACTTCCTTCACAAACCTACTAGCCAATTAACCCTTCATAATGACAAAAAGTTGAATAAGTTGAGAACCATAAACCTTCAAATATTTTTGAAGCTTTATTTGACCACAAATTTTGTCCATTCAACATATTAATAATCTTTAGACCTTAACTCAAGGAAAACCACTTTTCTAATATATCTCAAAACCCTAGAATCTCAAAACAAGTAGGGTCAACAAACCTCCTTCTAGTCAACACACACCCCTGAAACTACTTACACACCTAGATACACCCATCACATAATTTTGGACCAATATTTGAGCTCCCATCCTTTGGTGACCCATACATACTATAACCCATTTTAGGCCTACTTATCCTTAAGCCAAAAATTGAGAAAATTGAGAGCACTCAAAAATCCTCAATTAGCAGATACATACTTTGACATCTCAAAAACACCTAGATCACACCAAAAATAAATGCACATACCTTTATGATCACCAAAACACTTCTTAACATTTACATCAATCTCATTAATCCACATAAAATCACCCATTCTAACTCTATACTATAGATCCTTCACAAACCTTTGAAACATGCTCAAGAACTTATTGCTCCCCCTAAAATAAGACCTTATATTGATTGTCATAAGCATATTGAGCACCTTCAATCTAACATTACACACTATTCCAACTAAAAATCATTATAGCAACACTTACTTCTCCACTTGAAAGTAGTCTCTTAAGAAGCATAGATAGAGACACCTTCTATACCTCAATGCTCCTAAAATTAAAAAAAATCCTTATCTTCCATCTCCTCATTACTCATATGATATTTATATTTCGTCTTCTTATTCTTCTTCTTTTGATTAGAAGAAACTAATTCCTCATCCACTATAACATTCTCCTTTTCTTCTATGATTGAATTGATAAAACATAGAGAAAACATAAATTCATTACATACCTTCTTAGTTGAAGAATCTTTCTTACAGCTTGGAACCTCATCATTAGGCATATACAATTGATGTTATTTACATGATAAATAATAAATAATAGCAAGATGTTCACTTGGATCCATACATATTGTAGGACTAGTTTTGACCAGTACCTTGGTCTTCTCCTTGAACTTAATCTCTTCATTCTCAATATGAGCAAACAATGAGACCTCTTAGGACTCTTCAACTTTAAAATCATTCTCCACCATAGAAATCAAATTACTTGGACCTAAAGTCTCATCATGAATCAAACTTTTCATCTTTGGCTTCTATGTGTTAACTTGCCTTCTTTATTGAACTTTAGGAGCTTGATTAAATCTACTCTATCTTATAGGAATTTGCTTGTAGAACCTAGAAATGTGACCTCTCTATTCACAATTGTAGCACACCATACCTTTTGCAATAAACTTATTTGGACAAAAATTTACAATGTGTCCTATGTCATGACAAATAAAACAACTTCTCCCTTTTGAAGAGGACTCACCCTATCTAATCTTATGTGGATAATAGTTTGCAAAGTGTCCCACATCAAGATAATTAAATCACTTGATTCTATTCACACCTTTTGACTGAAGATCCCCATCATAGTCCCATGCAAATTTATTTCTAATAGGTCTCTTGTAGTCTCTAACCCTATGACCAAATTGATTACATTATAATGGTAACCATTGAATTTTATATACCTGATGGCATTTGGATGTTTGATCTAGTTTGTCTTTACTATTACAGTGCCTTCATTCCTTGTTTGATGATTTATATTTAAAGTATGATTGTCCTAGTTCATATTATGATTAATCTTGTTTTGTGTTATAGACTTTTGTTCTTATTCATATCCAAGACTATTTCTATCACTAGCATGCTTTTGACCACTCAAAATATTATGTAGATCATATAAGATCTTTTCAAATCTCATAAAAGTCTTCACCTTAATAGTTATCTTTTCTAGCTCACATTTCAAAGATTCATTTTCAGAAACATACCTTAAACATTCATCCTCTTTAGATTTTGGGCTTGTAGACATAACTTCCAATTGATAAGTGAGATACTTGATCATATCTTCATGCTCCTTTGCTTCTTCATTCATTCTTGACTCATACAGACTAAATTACTCCTCATAGTCCTTGATCTTGGATTTCATCTTCTTATTTATCTTTTTCTTAATCTTTACTTCTTCAAGATCATTCATCAAAATAGTCTCATGGTACACCTCATCTTCATCATCATCTAAATCACTCTAATTAGACTCCTTTTAATGTGAGCAACTTCCTTCCTTAGCCATGAATAGGGCTTTATATTGAAGAGGAACATCATCGTCATGATCATATTTTGAGTCACTATTTTCACTTTCATCTGATGAGCTAAAATCTTCTTTGTTGTATAGAATCTTCTTGTTCTCAAAGGACCTCTTCTTATTATTATAATTTTTTAACCCCTTCTTCTTATATGTCTCAATATCTTCATCTTGTCCTTCATCATGCTCTTCGTCATCTTTTTTTATCATGATTATGAGGGCACTTCCAAGCAAAATTTCCTATCTCTCCACAATTAAAACATTTGAAGGGTAGTTTACCCTTATACTTTCCTAAGGTAGTGTTCAATTTCCTAGCAATCAAAGAAATTAGTTCATCGTCATCAATGTCGAATATGTCATCCTCTTTGGATTTATTACCTTGGAATTTATTCTTAGGATTTATCTCTATCTTGAATATAGCTTCCTTCTTCGGTGGTATATCATCATTCTTCCTCATCTTATAGGTAGTAAGGGTGCCATGCAATTGATCCATCTTCAACTGAGTAAGGTCATGACTCTCTTATATAGAAGATAATTTTAGATCAAACTTTGGGGATAGATACTTTAATACCTTTTGAAGAATAATAGTCTCTTTAATATTCTCTCCAATACCTCTAATGATATTCACAATCTCATCAACTCTCTATAGAAATGAATCCATAGTATCTTCTTCATTCATCTTGAGACTTTCAAAATTACCTTTTGTGAGTCTACAACTTAGCAAGCTTAACCTTTGAATATCCTTCAAATATAGTCTTAAATTTATCCCATATTTCCTTGATACTAGTGTAATGAACTATTTTGATGATTTTTTTTTAAGACCACAAGTGATGGCATTCATTGCCTCAGAGTTGTTCCCAAATATCTTCTTGTCTGCAATAGTAGATGGAGGAATAACAAGAGAAACATTACCATCCAAACCTTATTTCCATACATCAAACCTTAGGGACATAATTTAGGCATTCATCTTATCACTCCAAAAATCATAACTGGATCCATTGAACATCAGTGCATCTTTAATAAAGAAACCACCTTGCACATTTTGACTAGCCATTGTACCTTGGATCACCTTCAAGCTGTCAAGATTTTACCAAATGACCTCACTCTAATACCTATTATTAGAGGTACAATCACTGAGAGGGGAGGTGAATCATAGATACTAAATAATCCAACTTCAATTCTTATCTTTCAAAATAATTAACCAATTACCATAAGCATTCATGAAGCATACATATCATTCATAGCAATAAGCAAGAGAGACAATGCAAGATCAATCACATAACACAAGGCATATGTGGGAAACCCTCTTTGGGAATAAAACCCACTAGAACCTAAAATTGGACTATTATACTAAAATAAAAATATCCAATTTACACTAACTATAACTAATCAAGGAACTACAACCCCTATTTAGTGAGACTATAATCCCACAAGGTGCTATAACACCTATTTAGCTAAGCTACAATAATAACTAGACCTTTTATCAAGTTTCACCTTACAAGGAGGATAAAATAACATTATATGTTGATATTACACAAAAATACCCATGGACATATCTACCTTTAAACTAATTTCAACAACACCTAATGATAGACATCTGCTTCTCACACTTTACCTTCACTTACACTCAAACAGCAAGTGCACTAATCACCTAACAGAATTATAACCAACAAGTCATACAAATAGTCCTCAATTTTTTATTCTCTTCAATTCATCCTTATGGAATGCTACCCTTCCTTTTATCCATAAAACACACACAAACATCTATCCCATTTCTCCTTAGTCTTGTATACAAAATCTAGAATCCATCATCTTTGGTTCCACTATTTATAGAGCAATCTTGATAATCACTACCTTGGTTAGCCATTAGGAAAGAATTATCCCTTAAGACATATTTCAAATGAATACACAACTAAATATAATCTTAATTGGTTGGCCATAGCATCTATAAATCACCCTTAAGGAACTACACCTTTTAACAAGGCCCATGTAGCCCTTATAGGTCTCATGTGAACCCATTCACTCCTTTAGCACGCCCTCAAGTAAAATAAGAACACATGACCAATTTAAATTACATGGGTCCAATTTTTATGTCCCCTTAGATATCATCAAAATACTATAGTCAACTTGGCTCACTTCTTTGTATGCTCAAACAACTCAAACACTAACATGATGCACATAGTCACCATGAACAAACATAGAGTTAACTTTTTAGGCATTATTCATACTTAAGATAGATTGATCCCAGCTCCAACATACACATATAACATCCTCATGGAGTATATAACATTATCCAATAGATAATTCATCATGAGATATCAAAATAACATCAATATAATTTGTAATGTCCTTCTTAGGTCACATGCAAAATAAGCATGAACACATAGTCAACTTCTAGGCTCAATATCTTTGACTGTACTCACTTTTAGATCTGCAAATTAGGTTCATTATGTGTGTCATGGATTCTCTACCTATTTAATTTTTAATATATGAGAAAATTCATCTTCTATCAAAATATATGGTCCAAAAACTAGACACTAGTTATTTCTTTTATAAATTCAAATATTCAAATGTAAACGGTCACAGTTAACCTTAGAACATAATGATTGAATCTCATGAACTCTCTTCTTAGATAAAAATATGCTCTATTAATATTGATTGATATTTAATGCTCAAATTTTAAACTTGTATCACTTTGACCTCATCTTGTGTAATCTAAGAATTTTGAATCAACACACTCCATTGATCTGTGTGGATCAATCAGATCATCAATGATCAATGTTCACCATTGGATCAAATGTATAAATGACCACTCAACATTGGATCATTATCATGTACCTTTACTCAATCATTAAACATTGTGCACCTATCTTCATCTCACTTCTTCTTGACTCCTTGGAGGTAATGTGCATCATTGATCTTGTTTGGTCTTTAACACATTAAAAAATGACTAAGTATGGGGACCCTATCAATATGCCTGAGTAACCATTTTTTATCCTTAATAAATTCTTCTATGCTTCGATGTAGGATCTCAAACTTGGATCATATGATCTCTTTCCATAGGAGAACCTATCCATGTGACATACTACTCTTATAAATCTCATGCTTATGAGATATAATACCATTAAAGTTCTTATCATAGAGCCAACTATGTCCAAATCTACTTGAGAGACCAAATTTGAGCATCCATAAATTTTACCATACTTCAGTGCATGAACTCAAATTTAACAAAAATTATCTATGCTCAAAATTAAATAAACCCATATGATCATATCATCTTGATACCTTCACATGTGTAAGATATAACACCATCAAAATTCTCAATTGGCTCTTTTTTCCACACCACAAAATTGGCTAAATGGGAAAACATAGTCAAACTACTTGGGAGCCCAAATTTTCATATGGGTATCTTTTGAAGTGCTACATTGCATGATCTAGAAATTAGCTCAAATAAACTAGGTAAAAAATTATACAAACCCATATGATCACCTTCTCATGAACCCTTCACACATGTGAAAACTAATCTCATCAACATGCTCACTCAACTTTTTCTATCCTCTTTGAAAATTTGGCTAAGTATGGGAAAATAATGAAATCTAATTGAGAAGCCAACTTTTCCCCCTCATATCTTTGATTTTACTTTGATGAATGAATTCAGATCTAGCACATAACAACTAGGGACTACTATGATCACAACCATATGACTAACTCCCCTTGGCTCCTTCCCACATGGAAATGGTGATGTCATCAAACTACCTAGTCAAAGTTTTTGCTACTAGACCCAAAGTGTCTAGATGAGAACAATGAACTACCAGATGAATTACACTTATACACACAAGATATCAATGTATATATAACATCTTAGGAACCTATTTTACATTCTCTAATCACCATATTTAACCCTAAGCACTTCTTATTAGTTAAAATCTAAAAACAACCAAGCCACCTTCAAACATATTCCACACTTTGTCATTGTCGCATAGACTATCAAGGCACTTAATCCACTCACTAGGACACGTCCATGATACCACCATGAAATCATCATGATAACTTTTGAATAAGTTGGAAGCTAGTTTATAGGTATTTTCACAAGTGTAGACCTCTAAATACATCTGAGGGATACTCCTAGGCTTGTGTTAAGGCCTCATGGATTTATACATGCATTTTTTAAGGCCCTTCAAAGTGATGAATAGATTTTCAAGGTCATTAAACTAGTCCATAACAAATATTACCTATTTTATTGCATAGAAGATTGAGTTTTAGACCTATTCAAGGAGATTTGAAACATGTAAATGTTCATTAAACCTATCTAAACTCTCATGCCATACCTAGAAGGCTCTAAAGCTGTAAACAATCCATTCTAATGATTAAATGTAATCTTACAGTGGAAACTTTCAAGGTAAATTGAGCATGGCCATTGAAGACCTTTGAAGGAGAGTCTAATGAAGATGAAAGGTTTTAAGACACCTAAAGGATCTTAAAATACCTCTAAAATATTAGTCTGAATGATCTCAAACATGTGTAAAAATATTTAATGGTATCTTAATGATAGTTAGATGATCAAGAGTGCAACTTGTCATTTCTCATCAAGAAGGAGGTTAGTTTCATAAAAGAGTGATGAGTCATCCAAGGAGTTAAAGAGTATTTCCATGCCAAATTTATAAGAGAATCATCATCTGATCAAGAAAAAGTCATTAAGGATGATAAAAATGTTCTTAACATCTTTTATTGGATTGTAATTGATTGGTTATGAATGACACTTGTCATATAGACTCCTTCAATGTCCTTCTCACTCCTTCTCATTATGTTCCATATATATGCCTAATTTTGGCTTTAAATTGGATCCTTACACTAATATTATGGTGTAGCCCTACTCTTTTGCATGCCTATTGATCACTAATATGACTAGTTTTACCTCTTTCTATGGTTGTTTGTAGTTTGAAGTTTTGAGTGGTTTATATAAGCAATTGTAGACTCGGCTCACCTTGTTTTGTTGTCCTACTCTTCTTGCCTTCTCCCAATTTGGTTATCTATTTTAGGTTGTGAAGAGTTTCATTAGGGGTTATATTTGGATTATCAGTATAAAAAATCTTCCCTTATATTTTCACATTTCTTCACTTGTTTGAAAATCATTGATGTGATAGGTTCTTTTAGGATAACTATATGTTATTGTGGTCCTATAGGTCTCAGTGCACATGCAAATCAATGGTAGTAGTCATAAAATTTGGTGTATCACCTCCCTTTTAGTTTATAGTTTTATTTATCCCTTTTCCTTGTAAGTTATTAGGTTAGTTATTGATCCTAAGTGATACATCAAGGGAGCTAGCCCCTATTTAGAGGTTCTCTTCAGCTATAAGGTCACCCACAACCTTTGAAGAGTTATCATACTATCACATAAGTGAGGAGGATTGAACACCTCCTCAAGGGTGAAAATTTTATTTATAACTATAACCATGGACAAGTAGAGTATAAATAGGAGATAATTGTTAGTATTTTATCATCATATGTAGATTTTTTTTCTTAGTGCATGGTTGTGGAAGTTTCCCCCTCAAAATGGCCAAGTCATAATATTTAAGTATCCTACTCTTTCACCAATTTTTATTATGGATCTACTTATTTTGTTCTTAATTCTATGATATATTATTCTATTTTTATGAATCATCTAATTAATTTCATTATAAGTGGTATTAGAGATTTGATTTGGGCAAGTTTCTATGGTGTAAGTTTTTTCAGATTTGGCATCTTGAGCACTAAAATGTTGAAAAAAAATAACTTTTGACCTAGGGAGAATTGAATTTTTTTGTCACCATAGTTTTAATAATGTATTTTTTACAAAAAATAATAATAATAAATCTATAATTTTTTTACCTTGTTTAAATTAGTAGTCATTGGATTCATCTCTATGAGATGATCACAATGGTATATTCTACCAGTACACCTTTTTTAGGATAAAAAATTTCAACCTTATACACATTAATAGTATTTGGATTCATCTTGGTGAGGTGATCACAATAATATATTCTATTAATACACATTGTTTTGGGGTTGCATCCCTCCTATGTTTTATGCATGGTTGGGTATAACATTTGTGGATGTGAGAAAGTGAAATAAACACCTAAAACTCCTCACAAATACCACATAGATTTTATATCTTTTGGTCTATGTATTTTATAGGAAGTTAAACAACTTAAATTAGATTTATGGTTAAATTGGACATCAAAAGGCTAAAAAGGGACCTGAATGGATTTTGGGATCAGTTTCAAAAAATAAATGGTAAATTTGACAAATTTTTATCTCATCAATTACAAAATAACCCTCCACCACTCTAGTTTGGTTCTCCTTCTCCAAACAATCACAACATTGATCCTACTATGGAACAATTATTTCTAAAATTAGGCATGTGCAAGTTTGATCATTATGATCCAATCACATGGCTTACTTAAATTGAAAATTTATTTGATCTAATTTAAACTCCCTATTCACAAAACGTGTTCATGGCCTCTCTATATCTAGAACTTGAGTAGTTTATTTGATATTTTGGTTGTGTATTCAAAAGGAAGAGAAGGGTGTCCTAGTTTCATGGTCTATATTTTCTAAGGAGTTATAAATCCACTATTACAATAATTTATCTAAAAAATAATTCAATCAAGTAGCCAATTTTCACCAAAATAGGACTATAAAGTATTAAATTCACCAATTTCAAAATCTTTCCTTATGTGTGGTAGACATCACGAAGGAAAATTTTACTAACCTATTTTTGGTGGCCTCAAAGATAAAATCCAATTATAGGTTCACATGTTTCATCCTATTAATTTATCTAAATCTAAACTAAGCGAATGCATGGTTAAGGAAACATATTTGATCAAATGAAGACCTTTCACTAATGTTTATGAACACACCTTCCTAGCACCATCATTTCCATAGCCTATCAAATTAACACCTCAAAAAATTGAATAAAATCATGCAAAAGGTTTTTTTAATAATAAATAGAGTAAATTACATTGATGTGATGAAAATAATATGTTTTACAATAAAGGTGCCAATGAGGGGGAAGAATATGATGAGGATTTAGGGGTAGGTTTGGAAGAAGCTGAGGATGAATCTATAGATTCTTAACCTTCTATTTCATATCATGTAATTTTAGGAACTAGTACTCTTTAAACTCTTAAAGTGCTGGGTTTATTAACTAAATATAAGGTAACTATGTTAATTAACTCTGGGAGTACACATAACTTTATCAACAATAAGTTGGCTACTTGTTTGAACTATTGCATTTACCCAGCTTCACAAATTAGATTGAAAGTCCTTTGAACTATGCAGATTATAGACCAAATATCCATAATTGGTTAGTTCCCATCATATCATGAAGATTATCAAAAAAAGTGTTGATGGATTTATGGCACACTTATTTTCCATAGAGTTTCAACCAACCAAGGAATTTATAACTCCTAATTTGTAAAGGGTGTTAGATGACCATTTTGTTGTTTTTGGTAACATGCCAAAAGGAATTCCTCCAAGCTACACACATGATCATACCATCAGGCTCACTCCATGAAGTACTCTACCCAACATCAGAACCTATTGATATCCTTATGCCTATAAAAGTGAAATTTAAAATATTGTATAGGAGACGTTGGAGGTAGGAATCATCCAACACAATCAAAGAAAAAATTCATCCCCTATGGTCATGGTGCAAAATAAGGATGACACTTGGAGGATGTGCCCAGCCTATAGAGAACTCAACAAGTACACCATCCAAGATAAGTTTCTTATTCTAATAATTTATGATTTTATATATGAATTACATGGTGTTGTTTATTTTACCAAGTTAGACTTTCACTCTAGGTATCATCATATTCAAGCCCATGATGAGGACATAACTAAAACAAATTTCAAAACTCATGAAGGCCATTATTAATTTATGGTAATGACTTTTGGCCTCACAAATGCACTATATAGATTTCATAGTTTGATGAATACTATTTTTAGGCCATTTTTGAGAAAGTTTGTATTGGTGTTTTTTGATGATATCCTCATCTACAAAAAAAATTGGGAAGAATATTTGAAGCATGTGAAACATGTAATTTTAGTTCTAGAACAACATCAAATTTATGCTAAACCTCCCAAATCTATTTTTGGTGTCCAAGATTTGGAGTAATTGGGTCATATTATTTCACATGAAGGAGTGAAATTTGATCCTAAAAAATTTAAGTGATGATGGAGTGGCAAGTTACCAAGACCCTCAAGAACCTTTAAGGATTTTTTGGGCTAACTGATTACGATCACAAGTTTGTCAAAAAATATGGAGCATTTCAACCCCAATCACCTCCTTATTGAATAAAGACTCCTTCCATTAGACTGATTCAGCTACCAAGGCATTTAAACAATTGAAAATGGTTATGTTCTCAACACTAGTTTTGGGTACTCATTTTTTTTTTTTTTAAATTATTGTGGATTGTGACATTCAAATATGCCATAGGCATTGTAGTCATGCAATAAGGTAGACCACTGGCATTTGAAATTTTCCAATCAAATGGGAAAAATAATATCAAACCAATCTATGAAAAAGAGATTATGGCTATTCTATATGTAGTCAAACAATATAGACCTTATTTGATGGGCTATCACTTTCAGGTAAAAACTGATCATGATGGCCTCCAATGTTATCTAGAACTACAATTATCATTTGAGGAAAAACAAAAATAGGTAACTAAAATTTTAGGCTATGATTTTGAAATAGTCTATATTAAAGGAAAAGAGAATGTGGTGGCATATTAATTTCCTATAAGGTTTAATTAGTTGAGTCATTGTCATGTGTAATGACTATTTGGTAGGCATATTGGCTGAAGGAAGCAAGATCAAGGGAGAATGAAAGTGTTACCCATGATTTGTTTCAAAATATTCAATAGAGTTCTGGAGGAGATGAAAAATTTATATGGAAGGGGAACACATTATGGTATAAATATAACATATACCTCTATTATCATTATATCCTCAAACATAAAATCCTTTAGGAAATTCATACATCTCCACTAAGAGGTCACTCAAGATTTTTGAAAATATATCATAAAATCAAGCAATATTTTTTTGGGAAAGACTTAATGGGGATGTCCATAAATATGTGGCTTAATTCATGGTATATCAATATAATAAATGTGAACCCATTAAAACCTTAGATATTTTTCAGCCTTTATCCATCCCTATCCAACATTGGGAGGAGGTTTCTATGGATTTCATTACTGGGTTACCAGGGTCTGAAGGTAAAAATATTATTATTGTATTTATTGATTGACTCACCAATTATGCTCATTTTTTTCCTTATCATATCCATTTATTTTTATTATAGTATATTTTGCATTTCTCAATAGAGTTCATAAATTACATGGTACTCCAAAGATAATTGTAAGTGATCGAGATCCCATATTCACTAGTAATTTTTGAACTAAATTGTTTGCTTATTTGGGCACTTAGTTGGCTCATATCTCATCCTATCATAAAAAATATGATGGAAAAATATAGGTAATCAATAAATATATATAAGTGTATCTTTTTGGTTTTATTGTTAACAAATAGGATAAATGGGTTCATTGGTTGCCACTTACCGAATGGTGGTAACACTTATTTTTAAATTTCTCCCAAAATGTGTCCCTTTTTGGCTTTGTATGGGTATTACCTCCCATATATCACTTCTACCTTAATGGTTCATCCTAATTTTTGAGATATTTAGGAATACATTCACCATCAATAGGAGGTATTAGTTAGTTTACAAGAGAATTTAGCAATGGCTCAAAATAGAATGAAGCAAAAAGCAGATCAATGATGTAGTGAGAAACATTTTGACATAAGTGATTGAGTCTCTATGAATTTTCAGCCATATAACTAGATGTATCTAAATCAATAAGAAAGGATAAAAAGTTATCACCTAAGAATTTTGGCCCTTATCAAATCTTTCATAAAATTGGTAGTGTGTCTTCTAATATGGAGTTACCCCCATCCACTCACATACATCTAATTTTCCACGTATATTAACTATAAAAAGTAACTATACATAGAGTTTCCACTTAGACTGAGTTAACTAAATTATATGAATAAGTTTGATTCATTCTATATCTTGAAGAGATCCTTCACATGCACACTAATCAACTATGGATTAGACTGATTAAGATATATTTGATCAAATGGAAGAAATTTCATACTAAATATACAATGTGGGAGGATGAAACATTCCTTTAGAAACATCCTGGTTTAATTCAATTTTGAGGAGAACACAATTATAAAGGTTAAGGTCATGTTATACCCTTAACCTATAGCGCATTTAGGGATATGTGTGTTTGGCTTGTGTCTTACATACCTTCATATTATCTTATTAAATTTCTTAATGTTTTTAGTATGATTGGCCTATGGAATAACCATGAATAAATAGAGTATATATAGGAGGTATTTGTTAGTATTTTATCATCATATTGATAATTATGTTCTTATTGCATGGTTTTAGAGGTTACTCCCTCAAAGTGGCTTAGTCATAATATTCAAGTATTCTCTCTTTTACAAGTTGTTATTGTGGATCTACTTTTTATATTCTTAATTTTGTGATATAGTATTCTATTGTTGTGAATCATCTAATTAATTTCATTACAAACTAGTAATCCAAGGATCTTATTAGCTCCTTCAACCACTCAAGCACAAATTTAGCTATAATTATTTGGGATTTTATTTTTATACTAAAATTTTAATTATAATTTAAGTGATAATCTAATTTTGGATATAGAACTATTGATTAATTAAATGAATTGTGTTATTATCATGGTGGTACCATCAATGGTCTAATTATATATTGTAAATTTTCCTCCCAAGAGGAGGAATATTTGTTAATATTAATATAAATTACAAAATTTAAAAGAAAATTGAGTGAACTTTTATTTTTGTTTTATTTCTCAAGTTTTATGAATGAATGTTTTTAATTAATTTGATTAAGTTATGAGACTGGCATGGTATTTTAGCTTATAAAATTTAGATTGAGTGAACAGTTATTCTAACTTAATTTTTATATAAGGATCTTAATTTAATTATATTTTACAATTGAATGTGCATGGTATCAATTTATTTTAAATCATATTTATTTATGTCAATGATATAATATTTATTTGCAAACAATTCCCTAAGACTCTTTATCATGCCTGTTATGCTTTGATTTTATAACTAAAGTAGGGTAGACATTAGTTTAATTGCATGCTTAATCTCACCAAGTTAATTTTGTGTTAATATTTAATTTTTGTTGACATAAGACAATATTCCATTTTCCCTTGCCTAACCCTCCTTTTTTTCTCAAATTTAATTAGATCTAAACCACTTTATTATTGTTTCATATGTAAATACATCCATCTTAGGTTTGAAAGTGTATAGTTATTCATAGATTACATTGACCTATTAAATTTCCTTAGGTGATATATAACCATCTCTCTTTGTTACTATTATAGCACATGTTTATAAATAAAATTTAATGCCAACAACTAATGACATAGAGTTAGTATCCATTGATCCTAAATGATAGGGATTTATCCCTCCAATATTTTAGAGTGGTTCATAAACTCACATTAATAATTTTCATGTTCATTCCTTCCCCATTTCCACATTTTTTATGAAAACTAGGGATTATAATGAGGAGACCTATGAAATTTTAAAATTAATGAAAATCTTCACTCTAAGGCATGAGTTGTTGGTATTGATTTTATAATAACCATGTGGTGGAATAGTGGTGGGTGGAGTTATTATTAGTTATGGATGGTTTATATATGATGGATGTCTGAGATCGAGTTGAGGTTGATGGGTGGATCTAACCTAAGGTAAATATGTTTAAAAAAGTAAAAAGAGAGGGAAATGTAGGTAAAAAAATAAAGGGGGCCCTATGGTCCAATTGAGGATTACACCTTTCCAAACTAACCTTCTCTATCATAGGCTAAGGAAATGTCCAAGAATATTTACCTACTACTTTTTAGCATAATATACATCTAGAAATAATTAACCACCAAATAAAATAGTTGTAATACACTCAATAATTATTATAAAATATATTTTTATAACTAGACTAATAACACATCACTACCTCTCACCATTAATTAGTATGATCAATAATCAATGAGTATTCAAACTAAAATTTTGATCTATCTAAAGAATTGTAGAATAAACAATCACACAAACTATTCTATATGTTATTAACCTAATGGAATTCCTCAATGAAATACATAAATTGGAAGAGAAAATCATATTCATACAAACTCACATAACTGCCGTAAATCTTTCCTTCCTTGCATTAATTACCAAAAATTCTTACCCCTTCCAATGTATGAAAAACATGTATATATATTTATGGATGGACAACAACTCATCTTTAGAATAGGATTGCATGAAAAAATACTAAAAATAGATTATGTTCTTGATTTATCTCACCAATTACAAAAAAAATCGTACTCCTAAAGCAATTTAAGATATAAATAAACATGATAAACAAAGAACTCCAATATTGGATAATGACAGAAATAGAATGGCTAGTAGTAAATGAAGATAAACTGAACTAAAATCAAATTGGTAAGTTTATACTGAATGTCTTATAAATAGGAGTTGATGATGTGGCATGATCTATGGATGAAATGGTTACTACCATAGTAACTGGTGATGCTATTATTCTTGAAACTAAATTTAATTATGTTATTACTTGTGGAAGAAATAAATTAAAAAGAATGGTATACTATGTTGTCCCAATCATTTGTTGCATAGTATAATAAGGTGCAATTTTGGTTGTATTGACTTGTGATACTCCTAACAATGATTGTTCTTGCTTCTTATTCTCTTTGTAAGCTTTGGAACATGCTTGGAAATCCAATTCAATCACTTCAAATTTAATTATGGGAAGTTTAAATAGATCAAAAAATTTGTCCATTAACTAGTTATGAGTAATCATTGTAATATCAAATAAATTCTCCTATTCTTGTTCACGATAAATATTTTCCTTAGTAAATATGACTAGTTGAATAACCAAGTCTCCTTTTCTTTAGGTTGAGTATTTAACCTTTTCTATTAAATGCTCAATAGAATCTTAAAACAAAGTATTGAAACATGTATTTTTAATTAACCCTCCTTGTGAAAAATATATGGAAGGGATTTATATATTCACAACAAATTAGTGGCTTCATGTTCTTGTCTAGAAAATTGTTTGACTAGCTATTTATTTATCAAATGCCACTATATGATATCATCCTTTTTGTTGGGATAAGCTAATGTTTGGGAGTGTCAATAGATTAAAAACTAGATATGATTTCATTTTTATTTACTTAGATATAGTGTATTTATTAGCATCCAACTTTTTCAATGCTTCATGAAATCCTACCACTCTAGTCCAGTGCGGATGTGACTCTTCATGTGATTTGTAAATGTAATTATGAATAATCTAGTCAAATGAAAGAGTGGATTGATGCTATGAAAATTTAGATGGATTCAAGTGATAATAATGATATATTGACTCTTATTTAACCTACATATGATAAATATTTAATTAGAAACAAGTGGGTCTACAAGACCAAATTTAAGAGTGATAGTACAATTGACAAGTTAAAAGCTAGACTAGATGCAAAAGGGCTTTCACAAACATATGGGATTTACTATGAGTAAAATTATGCATTCATGGAATTAAAATATACTATAAGACTAATTATAATATTATTTAATCTTGAAGGATTAAAAATCCATCATATGAGTGTCAAACATGCACTCTTAAATGTAGTGATTGAGAAAGAAGTATTTTTAGGGTGACCACAAGGTTTTGAGGTAAAGGATAAAGAGTTTAGGGTATATAAGTTGAATAAGGTTCTTTATGGGATAAGGCAAGGTAAAATAACTTGTAACTCAAGAATTTATAGCTGGTTAATGGATCAAGGATTTTTAAGAAGTTAAAATTAACCAAATTTTTACATATAAG
Organism: Torreya grandis; assembly: GCA_037957365.1. Classification (NCBI taxonomy): domain Eukaryota; kingdom Viridiplantae; phylum Streptophyta; class Pinopsida; order Cupressales; family Taxaceae; genus Torreya; species Torreya grandis. The sequence continues at coordinate 999,142 of JARHVA010002532.1, read as the reverse complement.
CATTTAGTTCTAATGTGTTAAATGTTTGTCTCTCTCTCCCTCTATATATATATATATATATATATATATATATATATAGGGAGAGAGACAAACATTTAACACATGAGAACTAAATGCTTATATGTAAAAATTTGGTTAATTTTAACTTCTTAAAAATCCTTGATCCATTAACCAGCTATAAATTCTTGAGTTACAAGTTATTTTACCTTGCCTTATCCCATAAAGAACATTATTCAACATATATATATATATATATATATATATATATATATATATATATATATATATATGACTTCATATTTAGAGGTAGATCTATGGAGATGTTGAATAAATTCAAATAAAATACTAAATTAGAATTTAATATTAATTTTATTATACTTATAAATTAATTTCTTATCATATGATTCCATCAAAATAAAGAATTATTCATTTATCAAGCTAAATATGCCCAAGACATGTTAAAGAAGTACAATCTTCAAGATTCCAAGCCTGTAGACACTCTAGTTACAAGTGGAAAAATATAATGAGAGAGGATTAGAGTCATTAAGATGATAAAAATATTTTTATGAGTATGGTGGGATGGATGTTTTATGTATCTCACTATGACAAGACCTAATTTTAGTTATGGGGTTCACTAGTTTCTAGATTTATGAGAAAACCATCACTCAAAAATGTACTAGAAATGAAAATAATTTTTAGATATGTAAGATGTACTTATAATAATTATATTTATTTCAAAATATAAATTTCATTATTTATAATTTTATACACATATTCACAATGGGTAGGATCTCTTAATGATAGGAAGTCAACTTCAGGTTATTATTTCATATTGAGAAATGGGTTGGTTTCATGGTTAGTAAATAAACAAGTTATAGTGTTATTATCCTCTACTAAAGTTGAATATACAACCCTTAAATAAAATTTAAAAAAATTATTATGGTTTATAATAATTTTATTTGATTTTAGAGAGGCTTAACTTGAGTCAACATAAAAATTTTGTGATAACATTGGCCAATACAATTATCTAAAAGTCCAGTTTTCCATGTTAGAACCAAACATATTGAATTCAAAAATAATTTTTAAAATATTTTATTGATGATAAAAAAATAATTAATAATTTGAGAATTGAATATAAATTATATGATATTTTCACCAAGGGATTGATAAATAAGATTCATGGAAGACTTAAGGAGATGATAAACATTTATTCTCTTTGCATCAAGGGGGGGAATGTTGAGTATGATCTGTTGGAACTTGATTTATAATTTTATAATAATTTTTATTTGTGTTTTATAATTTTAGAATATTTATTTAATTTATTCATGTCCTAAATTAATTTCTTATCAATTTTAAACAGTTTTTATGGATCTTCCTGGAAACTAGCTATATTTGCCATTTAGATTCTAGTTCACTAAATGTGTACTTAACTGAGCTTAAACTATTGTCCATTTATCCCTAAGAGGTGGGGAACACTTTTAAAGTTTATTTAGTTGAATTTAATGTTTCAATATTAGTAAAATATGGTTTTTAATAAGGGACCCAAACTTGTACAAAAATATAGGTGAGGTCTAAAGACCAAATAAAGCTACAAGCCTATCAAAAGAGAGAAAAATCTTTGAAAAAGAAAAAAATAACAAATAAACACTAATTGTCAAGGATTCTCTCAGCCTCATAGGATTTGGTTAAATCCTTGTAGATTTTGGATAGAATTTAATCTTTGTCCCCAATAAAAGCTTTCTTTTCTTATCTAACATAGGGTTCTCTGAATCCTCATACTTTCTCTTGGATAGAAATTTGAGGGTATCCATGATTTAAAAACCTTTCATCATAGTGTACTGTTTTTAATCCACAAGTGTAGATATTATTATTGAGTTTTTCATTTTACTTTTCCAATTTATACATTCTTTGCTTCATATTTAGAAACTTTGTGCTTAACTTTAGAAGGTTTGATTTGGTACAGTATATCCCATAATTTTTACTTAATTTATTTGTTTCCACTTTGAACCTCTTTTGGTCCTTTAAGAACCAATAGAGAATCAAAATGTTTAATTATAATTCATCCTCAAATTTTTTGAACCTATTCTAGTATTTAAGATCTTCCATAGCCTTATTGAATTCTAATGAAATTTTAATTTTCTAATTATGGAAATTGGTGTTCCTATTTTCATCCTTTAGGACTTTATCTTGGGTGTTTCCTTCTTTTGATTTTTATTCAAGCATGTGAATACTCTTTACAACCTCCTCCAACTTGATTATTTCCTCTACCTCCTTTGGATTGTTATTCAAATAAAGGTCCTCTTGAATGTTTTGTTTTGTGGTAATGAGTTTTTTATATTTTGTGTTTTTCTCATTCTTTTGGTTTTCCATTAAGAGGGTGTTATGATCCTTCTCATTGTTATCAAAGTTGATGACAATCAGATTTTGATCGGTCAATTTATTATAAATATGTTTGATATCACTTATTGAAGTTCTTTTTGGGGTTGGAAGAGATTTTTTCTTATCCCTTTTCAAAATAATAGGGGTGAAGGGATTTGAGGCCTTGAGTAATTTGTAAATGAAAAAGATAAAAAAATGGTGTATAGGTTATTTCTTCTTCCCCATTTTAACATAGAAGATTGAAATTTGAAGGGAATGAAGGATTTAAAAGGGTGAACTGAGGGATATGGGATGACATATTTAATTCAAGAAAGGTAGATGAAAATGGTGAATAATTTAAAATCTACCATTTAGGCCTCTTGATCTACTTGCTTACCATTTCGTATGGCTTTAGAATGTCCTTCCTCTAGAATCCCCTGATGTACTAAGGTAGTTCTTCTTTATCTATCATAAATCTAGCCTTTTCTTCTTTTTAGTCCCTACTATACTTTGTGTATTTGAATTTTTCCACTTTAATCCTATTAAATTGATCCATTAAAACTTATATGATTTCAATAGTAATGGTATTGACAATAACAATTCTATCATTCCATTGTTCCACAACTTTTTTGGACAAGTGTTTATCGTAACCATCAATGATATTGATGAATTTGGTCAAGCCACATGTTTTGAGGATTTCAAAAACCTCTAGGTCTTTTCTAAGATTCTCTATAGACATGTGCTCAATTATTTTCAAATCCCTTCCCATCTTATTATAATAGTTGGTCCAGTGAAGAATGAATGTTACAACCAACAACATAAAATCTTTGATTCTTTCCTTATTTTCCTAATGATTGATCTCAATGTTTTTCCATGTGTCCAATGTGAGAGTGTTAATATTATTATTATGATCATTTGATAACATCATATTAGTGTGCATGGAGAAGCCTAGGTCTTTTCCTTAAATAATATAATCTAGACCTATCTTTGTTGATGGTAGCATTACAATTTATAGGTATTCCATCCTAATTTTCCCATACTTTGAATCTAGCCATGACCACTCCCTAATTTATTCAATAATATATGAGTTGATTTCCTTATCTATAGGTGTTGAAATATGACCTCCTAAAAATCCTTGGTGGTATCAAGGATTTCATCAATAATATTGTCTATTATCTAACTATCTTTGTTGATTTTGTTAAGATAATTGATAATGCTTAGGGAGTCCCCCTCCACCATAAGTCTATTGGAATATAGGTCCTTAGAAACTTGGATTCCCTAAAGGGTGGCAAGAGCTTCTACCATGTGATTTATTTGGTGGCCCATGCTTCCTTAAAATTAAACTAGTAGATGTATTTCTTAATTTATTAAAACACTACATCTACCTAACATACCTAAGTTTCCCTTTGAAGTACCATCAAAATTAAGCTTTATCTATCCAAGCTTGAGAGGTATCCATTTGACCTTGTTCTTGATATCAACCATGAAAACCATAGGGGATTTATTTGTTGAAGGAAGAAGCCATTTTCTTACAATATATTCCTCTTAATTAGATAATGTTGGTTTTTATCCAATTTAATGAATTTCATATTTGCAATTATTGAATTGAATTTTTATTAGCAACTCTTTTATGTGGATTATTTTATTCTCTAAATATCATATCATTTATTTTTTACCATATTCCTTATAGAATATGTGGGAATGAAATGTGTTAGGAATACAGAATGTAGAGCAATAATAATGAAATAAAGATATAATTAAAATTAAAAAAACACAACAAAATAGAGACATAAATTTAATGTGGTTCACCCAAAATGGGCTATGTCCACATAAAAACTATCAATCCTTATTATTTAGTCCAACAAATGAAGGGAAAATCCTAAAATACATCCACTATAATATCCTCTTCACTCTCTCTCTATTTCACCTGATTACAATGCCCTCATATCAAAGGAGGGTTAAAAATTAGGGTAAAAATGCACTAACTTAATTTCTACCATTAGATCTAAAACCTAATAGTAGACAATCTAGATTAACTATGAAATTATAATATTTTATAATGCATTTTTTATAAAATTTTACTTTAAGGGTACTACCCCAAACCCCTACTAGGGGGGCTCCAAAATAGGTCATCACCCCCTAGACCCCCATTGTGACCATAGTGAGAGGGGGGGTGTGTTTCCCCCCTACACCTCTCATTAAGAACTGAGAATTAAAATAAGATTAGGCTCCACCATCCAACAAAATGGCCCAGAGTTTATTTTATCTCTTGATTAGATAAGGGAGTATTCTAGGGAATCCGTGAGGCACTTAAATAAGCAAGGTGTGTCCAATTAATTTAGAGTTTCTACAAAAGTAACCCCCATATCTTTAAAATAAAAGGGCATTGGATGAGGAGATGAAGGATATTTTTGGTTCACAAAGTGTGCATATATTAATAATGGTTCGTCCTCTCTTGGATAAATTATCAAGAGTAATAATATAGTTTTATAGACAGAGCCATAAAAAAATATTATTTTTTGGCATCAGATATTTGTTACAAAATTTTGACCAGGTAATGGATTCTTGAGTTTATGTGATTATTTGGTTGTAACCAGAGTGCACATCATATTTACCATTTGGTGAAACACTCAAATATATTTCATATTATTTATTAAGGTTGGTAATATGGAAAATTTGAATAAGGATGTTAAGATATAAATTAATTATTCTATTTTCATTGCCTGCATTATTAAATTTAAGGTTTCTATCATATGGGACCTATATATAGTCAGCAACCATCACTCTGTATTGGATTTTTATTTGATCACTTATATGATACCATGGTTTGAGATTATTTAAGGGATAATTTAGGATCTAGGGGCCCTCCCAAAATATGATGTTTATGTTGTTTCTAATTTTCCATTTGTGACCTTTACTAATGATGTCTTTGTTCTTGACAAAAAAAATCCCATATGTAGTAATCAATAAAAAAATAGTTTACTTTAAGAGGGATATAATGGGTATGTTTTCCATATAATTGGCTCTAAATATATAGAAGTACAAGTGTTGGAATCCTTTATGAATCTCTAGCACATATTAATCATAAGGGCCTTATTCTTTAAATTCAATTTTCTAATCCTGAACCTACCTTGGTATTTAGGGAGATTAAAATGGTCCTAGGAAACTAAAAAGCATATTTGTTTTGTTTTAGTTCCAGTCCATAGGAAACATTTCTAGATTTTTTCAAGTTTGTCCTTGATGATAGAGGGCATTTTAAAGAGTGACATGATGTAGATTGGGATAATTTGAAGGACATTTTTAAATAACATTAATTTGTCTACTTGAGTTACATTGACTCCTTTCCATCCTATGAGTTTTTATTGGAATCTTTCTATCAACTGATTCCATAGATGAATAGGCATTTTTCTAGTGAATAGAGGTATACCCAAGTAGAAGGAGGGTTAATATGTGATCATGCAACCCAAAATTCTAGCAATTTTATTTTTTCTAGGCAAGGGGGTGATAATGAAGAATATATATATATATATATATATATATATATATATATATATATATATATATATATATATATATATATATATATATATATATATATATATATATATATATATATCTTTTAGAAATTTAATTTTAAAATTGAAACCTCCTCATTGGTTATCAATATTTTTTGTTAACTTTTTGCCTTCTCTTATGGAGATGATAGAAAAAATGATGTTATTATCTTCAAATTATTGGTGAAAATAAGGGGGGACCTCATTATCTGATTTGAATCTATTTACAATTATTATTCTTCAATTTTCTATAAAATTTAAACTAAGAGAATCTGAAATCAATATAAATAAGAAGGGGGATAGGGAATCACCTTTATTTATGCCTCATTTATTGTTGAAGTATCCTATAGGTGATCCATTAACAAGAATGGTAAACATGCCATAGATATGATATTGTAAGTGATAAATTTTATGTGCTTGTGAAAACCATATTTTTCCAAGCCATGTCCAAATAGTCTGAATCTACTCAATCGAAAGCCTTGCTCATATCAAACTTGAAGATCATACCTACTTCTTTTTTGATTTCCATTGAGTGCATCATTTTGTGAAACACAATGAATCCATATTTTTTTAAATAAAACTACCTTGTTTTGGTATTATAATTTTACTCATCAAAGGTTGAATATGAAGAGCCAAAATATTAGTGAATATCTTGTAGACATAGTTGTACAAGTTGATATGATGGAATTATTTTAAATATGTAACACCACTTTTCTTAGGGATTAAAGTCATGAATATGTTGATAAATTCCCTTAGTATTTTTATCAAAGATAATAATTCTTCTATTGCTTTGATTTAGTTATAATTAATGGTTTCCCAAAAATACTAGAAAAAAGTAATGGGAAAGTCATTGGGGCTGAGGGGATTATCTTTATTGAGAAGAAAGATGGAAATTTTCACATCGTCTTCCACGATTTTTGTCATGATATTGGCATTATCCTAAGAAGATATGATCTTGGGAATTGTTTATAAAAAAATCAAAAGCATTGGTCCTATTTGTTAGGGTGTGGAGCTAAAAGCTACACCTTAAGGCAAATAGAAGGGTTTCTAGCGTATGCAGTTACCGGCATCGGTAGGCCACACCGATGTCGATCAGGGGACGCAGAAGGGAAACCGGCATCGGCAAAATATCAGCCGGCGTCGGTCACCTCCAGGAAGGTAGGGACTGATGTCAGTCGCCTGTAGCAGTCTAAACTGCTATTAACGAACAGTCAATTAAGTGAACGTGGAGTTTGCATGTTAAAGGCTATTTTTGGTCTTGAGCAGCAAGTCTAATTTGTGTATGCATGAGATCTATATAATAGACTCATGAGCTATATTGTTAAGTGGAGAATTTGCAGAAGAGCTATGTGAAGCTTGGAGAGTTCTTCCCATGGTGGAATCAAGTAAGATTCCCCATGTATGTTTAAGTAAGATCAGGTTTGATATGCAGGGATGTGTGTATGCGAGGGTCAGACAGAGATTGGTGGTTGGCCAGGGTCCAAGGTGACAGCAATACATCAATAGGATCATGGAGAGATCTACTTGGAGTACCGATTCGTACTCGATTGTATAGATGTGCAATGAGGTGATCAATAGCTTGTGTTAGCTGTGTGTTGTGACCTATGAGAGAAGATTACTCAGGTGGGAAGATTACTTGGATCCCTTGAGGAGGAAGCCTCATAGAGGTGGAAGAAGAGTGTGATCTCTTTATTGTAATTTCCTTTGTAATGAATTGAATACAATTATGTGTTGCCTCTCATATTCTGTGTGTTTTCTCATTGATAGTTATTTGTTCTTCTAGTATTTCCGCATGTTTAATTGCTTATACAATGGTAATCATGTGTTCTCTTAAATCTGACAAGTTGTGTTAGAGCTTTGGGGTGTTTCGGTCCTATCACTATTAACTACATTATTGGTTATAATTTGGTTCTTGAAATACATGATAGCTCTTTTTTATCTCAATGAGGTCAAAGTAGGACACCCCATATTTTTGTTTTATTTTGGTGATCTTATTATGGTTTTTGTGCTTGATTATGGACATGTGGAAGACCTTAGTATTGTGGGCACCTTCCTTGATCCATATTACTTTTAATTTGAGCCTCCAAAAAGTTTATTCATGGGCCACAAGATTATGATAGTCACACATATGAGATTTTTATTTTGATTTGTATTCTTCCCTCATTCTATTCATATATGTATCTTGTTTTAGGGATTTAAGATCATTCCTAGTTATATCCTTTTAGAGTAATATGTTGCCAAAAACATTGTGGTTCTAGAGTTGAATTTTTTATACATTTTATATTTTTGAGAAATTTTGAACATTTCACTTCCATGAATATCTATTCTTCACCATTATTTGACCCCATCCTTGATTTTATGATGTGAAAATCATATATGCTCAAATCTAAAGGGATTTTTGTCTATTTTAGATTTATTTTCCATATTAAGGACTAGAAGATTATGATCAAAACCAACTCAAGGTAATAAGGATAGATAAAAATATTGAATAAGAATTTAGTTAGCTGAAAGAAGAGCATGATATAATCTTACCTAAGTCAAGCTAACTCTGAGATGTTTATTTGACTAGGTATAGTGAAAACCTATTAGGTCCACATTAATGATACCATTATGAACTATAAAATCATCTATATCTTCCATACTTTTTGTAAAGGACTGAGTGCCACTCATTTTTTAGGGATATAGAGGAAAGTGGAAGTTTCCAAATAAAATACAATTGATGTCCTTACATGTGGATCTAACAGTTTTGAGATCATTCCACAATATTTTACAAGCAAAATGAGAAATAGGGGTGTACACATTTAAAAGACTCCATGTTTTTCTAAAGTTTTTCAATGAATAAAATGGCTAAATGATGGATATTTTAGAGTAATTTCACCCTCTAATACTATATCATCCTAATTGATTGTAATACCACTAGAGGCACCAATTGCACTTACAGAGGTAGTTTTTGCTTCTTTCCACACTTTATGTTATATTTCTTCTATATTATTCTCATTCATCTTAATCTTTTGGATGGTTAGAATAGTAGGAAGGTTATTCCTTCAAAGGTATTTGAAGATACATTGATTATTTTTTAGTTCATCCCTCTAATGTTCCAACTTATTATTTTCATTAAAATGTCTTGTAGGTGGTTTATAATGTCTTTATTGAATTATAGTATGAGTACCATCAACTATTTATTTCTCAGTCTTTTTGTTATGAATTCAGTCCTAGTTGGCCTTCCCCATTTTATTTATTTGCCAACATTTCAATACCTATTGGATTTTATGGATTGAGAAGATGTCACAACTTATTTCTCTATATCATTTTCTAATATTAGTGAAGATATGTATGATTTGATTATGTGCAGGGTGTCTTGGTCAATTTGATCTTTCCTAGTTTCTTATATTATTCCTTTCTTTATCAAATTAGTGTTTTCCTCTTGATCAAGTTCTACATTTTTGAGTTTTCCATTTAGAAAATTTTCCTCTCCTTCCTCCATTTCATATATTTCAAGACAATGAAACTTGTTTTTGCTAATGGGAGAATGTTTAAAATTAAAAAGAGATGTGATATCTTGAAAACTTCATACCACTATCACTAAAGGGATATCCTCTACTATTTATTTAGCCTCTTTGCCTTTTTTTCTTTATAAAGGGAGTGTGGCTCCCTAGAATTTGATATTATTTCTCATGTTTGTTTCTTTGCATTGAAACTAGAGCTCTTTTCTTTTACTAGTGAAAGAATTATATTTGATCACATTTTTTGTTCTTTTATTTTTGATATTTTATTCTTTTGTTTTTGAATAGATTTGGGTTTTTCATGTTGTGTTGATATATATATGGGGAATTTTGATCACTTTTTATTAGTGGAGATTTGGAGATTCATTATTATGTATTAAATAATTTTTGGTATTCAACAAATTTTCTTTTCTAGGTCTACCTATCTTTTTTAAACACGTAGATAATTCCCTTTTTAAAAAAGTTTGGATAGTCTCTAGTCGAGTGTCCAATATTTTTACATCCCTTAAATTTCATTGCAAATTTTTCATATTTGATTATTCGATTCCATTCTCTACTTGCAGAGTCCAAAGTGATGGATATGGGGAGATATTGATCCATGTAAGCATTTACACATAATCTTACATTAATAATGTAAGTTTTATTTTTATGGCTGAGTCAAAGGCTATTAGGTATCCCATAGTTTTAGAAATATTAATGAAAACATTCCCAAAATTATAATTGGAGTCCTAAAACTCTAACCCAGATGAGCACCAAATTTATTCTTTCTTACTTAGGGTCAAAGTCATATTTCCATTTTTTCAGGAAATGTCCTAATTTCCTCAAAAACCAAGGACCTCCCACTAGGATATTAACACAAAATTCATCATTGTTATAGTGAATGAGGAAGAAATCATTACTCATGGAAGATATTTTGAGATGTTCCTTTTGCATTCATCTTTTTCAATCCTATTATCTAAAAGTATCTATGTTTGGGTGAGCTCTTAGAAACTTACTAACCAAGCCATTTGTCAATCTAGGTAAACATTTTGGTTTTATTATATTGAGGGTGAGTATCCAAATTTTTTTTGTGTCCTTGGATATTTTAAACTCCTTGTTGGGGTGAATCCTCCTATTTTTCCTTTAAGTTTTGATGCCTAAGAGGAGTTTTATTGTAGGTTTCCATTGGGACCTATTCTAAGAGTTTGGTTAACTAGATTCACTATCTCTATCACTTTATTACTCCCAATATTGTCCACTTATAATAGTTAGTCCCTAGAGGTTCTCTATAATATTTGGTCCTTGGAGGTTGACCCACCTCTGTATCTTCATCTCCTTTAATGTTATTTTTCACTAAATATTTTAAATTATCCTTTCCCACTTCTACACTCCCACTTTACATAATTCAATAGTTGAATTTAATGTTATTATTATTAAAAATTCTATTTTATAGGTGTTGGGGAGCCTAACTTGTCTGGAGTGCATGTGAGTGTGCATGTTTGCTTAACTAATGAAGAGGCTTCTTTCATGATGACCAAATCTTATGAATGAGTTAAACTTGTTAATTTTATTCTATTTTTAGTTAAATTAGGTGTTATTTGAGTTCTATTTTTAGTTTTCAATTTTCATGCTTTGTAATGCAAGTTCTTTGTAATTGGCTAGTTTTAGCCCCATTTGTTAATAAAATATGGTGCAAAAGTATGGCATAATAATTCCTTTTAGAAGATATTTTTATCTTTGAGTTTAATTTTAAGTATTCAAAAATGAAACTAAAAATATTCAGAGTCTTAATTTTTATTTATTCATTCATATTTTGTCAATAATTACACTTAAAAAAATACTAGATTAAGAAATAATAATTTTTGGCAAGATTGGATGATCACTAGTTTCATTTTCAAATTAATTTAGAGCTATTTTTTACTACTTTCATACTAAAAACCTTTATATTTCATACTCCATATAGTTCATATTGGGTTAGATTATGAGAGAAAAACATACATATTTTAACATGTCATGATATACATTGGGAAAATTACATTATAAACATATACATGTCTACACAGATTGGGGCATGTACAATGCATAAGTCATGTAGGTTACATAAATCAAAGTTGTGTAATATCATATTGATTAGATTGAATGATATATTATGTCATTTTATGTCACATTTTGGCACAAATTAGATTAGGATCATGAATAATATTCAAGCACTCATTATTATAGTTTTCTATGTCAAGTTGGAATTGAAGGTATTTATGTAGCATTATTGTAGATGATATTTTATGATTATATAACACCCCAGTCTTGAACACTTGGAAAACTTAAAACTTGGTTTTTGCTATTAGTTCTCTATATTTGTCACTTATGAATGTCTCACATCTACTCCATCCTTATGCCACTTATCTTATATCACTTAGTTTGACAAATCTTATATTGATGAATCAAGTATTATATCTTACCTAAAATGCTTAAAATGCACTTATCTTCCATTTATGAATGTTCTAAACCTATCTTTTCTCTCCTACTCCTTGATCACTAACATCTAAATTAGATAGTAGCATCAATGTTACTATCATGACCTAATGTAAGTGTCCAATGCACTAAAGTCTCAAATTTACAAATGAAATATATCCTAATTGTCATCTTTTAGACACTATAAAACTATAAACAATGGTTTTAAATGTTGAAATAACCCTTAGACCACCTCAAGACTCCTTCACACCTGTCGACCCAAACCTAACTGACTACCTAACCCACCTTTACCAAAATTGACCCTTACCCTTGACCATCGATGGTTACCCTAACCACCGATGGTTAGGCCTAACCATCGATGGTCAACCTTTAACCACTTGAGTAGTCAACTCCAGTCAAAACCTAGCTTGATTTTTAAAATTTCTTGTTGAACCTCTTATTAACATATTGTTTCACCTCTTCTTTCTTCCTATAAAAAGAGTGGAGGAGGAGGTGAAAGGGATCTAGAAGCAATAAATTGATTGATCAATCAATCCATCATCATCTGCATCCAGAAGTAGATCCTTTTGCATTAGAACTTCCTTTTGTAGTTCTTCCAGTGAACTAGCAAGTGTGACAGAGATTAGAAGTGCTTCCATCCATTGGCCAATAACCAAGTATCATTACTCTACTAGAATTATCCTAGGCTCTATTAGGATAAATTAAAACCTAAATTTATCCCCAAATCACATACAAGAGAAACTATGAAATGAATTAATCAAATATTGAAAATAAATAAAACATACACATAACAAGAGACACTAGATTTAACGTGGTTCACCCAAAATGGGCTACATCCACCAAACTTATCCAGAATATTATTTGTATAAATACATGGGAGAAAAAAATCTTATAACAAACCCTGTTATACCTCTCTACCTTTTTCTACCTTCACTTTGTGTTAATTTTTCACTTTTATTCTTCTCTTAGCCGTATCTCAATACATTTTAGGGTGAAACAACACCTAAACATAACCCCTATATTTAGATATATAAAACTATAATCAATGGCCAAGATTGACTATAAAATTACAATTTAATAAGGTAATTGTAACCCCCCACGCCATCAAGGATACAAATAATGGGATCCAAACCTAGCTAAAATAACATCAAAATTTTAACCTCTAATCCTAGAAGACAATGAAGCTCCACACCTAACAATCTCCCACTTGGACACTGACTGCAGTAACTCCACCACTACTACATCCACTATACTATCTAGACCTAGATAGGTTCTATAATTTAATTATCATCCATGAATACCAATCGAAGTTAGAAAAATCTCAACTTCTCTCTTGTAACTACCTTGGTCATCATATCTATAAGATTTTTACTAGTATGTATCTTCTCTAATTTTAGTTGTTTTTCATTTATCACTAAACAAATTAAATGATATCACAATTGAATATGTTTTTTTCTAGAGTGAAAAGATGAGTTTTTGGCTAGATGGATTGCACTCTAACTATCACTATTTAGAGTACATATTTCTTGAATATGTCTCAACTCTTCCATCAACCTCTATAACTAAATTATTTTCTTACTTACTTTTGTAGTAACAACGTACTCAGCCTATGTGGTTGAAAATGCCACAACCTTCTGTAACTGTGATACCCAACTAACTATTATACCAGCTACTGTAAACACATACCCTATAGTGATTCTTCTACTATCCAAGTCACATTTGATTCACCATAGCTTAACATTGTATCTATGGTCCCTCTTAAGTAATAAATGATCAATTTTATTGCCTTCCAACATTCCTTTCCTGGATCACTCATGAACCTACTCACTATTCCCACTACATGTGAAATATTTAGCCTCACACACACCACTACATATATTAAACTACCAATTTCTAATGAGTATGAAATTTTAGACATTAGGTTCTTTTCTTCTTGTGTTTTAGGACATTATTCCTTTGTTTATTTAAAGTGTGCAACCAAAAGTGTCCCAACTAATTTTGTAACCTTTATATTAAATATTTCCAACACTTTTTTGATGTAATCTCCATATGATGATTCCAAATTCCTATTCTTTTTATATCTAGTTATCCTCATACCAAGAATCTATTTAGCTACATCTAGATCCTTCATAAAAAAACTATCACTTAGCTGTTTCTTGAGTACATTAATATTGTGCATGTTGGAACCAAATATAAGCATATCATCTACATATAAAATCAAAATAATGTAGATATAATTTTTTAAAATTTCAAAATATACATAATGTTTTGAATGACATCTACAATAACCCTATTCCATCATAAAACTATAAAACTTGATATACCATTGTCTTGGAGCTTGTTTCAGGCCATACAAGCTCTTCTTTAATTTGCACACTAAATTCTCCTTACCTTTGAATTTGTATCCCTATGGCCAGTTTGTTTATATTTCCTCCTACAAGTCACCATGAAGGAATGTAGTCCTCACATCTAACTATTCAAGATGTTAATCTTCTACTGCTTCCAAACTTAAAATAGTTTTTTTAGAGGTCATTCTAACTACTAGACAAAATATTTCATCAAAAAATACATTTATTTTATGTAGAACCTTTGACCACCATTTTGGCTTTAAATTTTTTTTACCTACATTATCCTCTTTAATCTTATATACCCACTTATTATTCAATGGCTTCTTTCCTTTGGGAAGCTCTATCAAATCCCATGTCTATTTTTCCATTAGAGCATCATACTCCTCATTCATAGCTTACTCCCACTTATCCTTGGAATCAATATACACTACTTCTTTATAGCTTTCTAGCTCACCACCATTATTAAGTAATAAATAGTATAAAGAAGGATAAAAATGACTAGGTGGTATACTTACTCTTGTAGATATTCTAACATGGGTTTGAGGTACCTATTCTTGTTGCACATTTTGATCAATAACCTTTGGGACATGTTTTTCTATAATGTCTTCTAATACCATATATTCCCTTTTGGATTCTTCTTGCTTCTTTTCTTACAACTGGTCCCTATACATGACATTTTCATAAAACACAACATCTCTACTACTAATTACTTTCTTGTATTCCATATTCCACAGCTAGAATCTAAAGTCATCAGTTCCATAACCAATAAATTTGCATTTTTGAGACTTAGATTCTAAATTATTCCTATGATCTTTGTCAATATGAGAAAATGCCTCATAACTAAAAAATCTTAGAAAATAATAATATAACTTCTTTCTAATCCATGCCTCCTCTAGTATTGGACCATCCAATGAACTTGAAGGTCCTCTATTTATCAACCAAACTGTTGTAGTTACAAAATCTACCCAAAAATGTAAAGACAAACATGCATGCAATATCATACATTTGGCATACTCAATAATAGTCCTATTTATTCTTTCTAATACACCATTTTATTGTGGTGTTCCTAGAACTATTTTCTATCTACAAATTCTAATTAATGAATATTAATAATTAAAATCATTACTACAATACTCACCTCCATTATCTGATATGAAACATTCTAGTTTTAAACCTATTTCATTTTCAACTAAATCTTTCAATTTCTTGAATGTATCAAAAACATCAGACTTATTTTTTATAAAATATACAAAAACCTTCCTATTTTCATCATCAATAAAATTAACATAATAATTTGAACCACCAAGTGAAGATATCTGAGCTGGTCCCCATACATCCATATGCACAAGTTCCAACTTTTTCTCCTTCCTCACTGGTCTAACTCTGAGAAACCTCACACATTTTTTTCCCATATACATAGTGCTCACAATAGTTTATATCTAATTCTTTCAAACCTAGTAGTGTATCCTTTGCATGTAGGCCATTCATTCCCTTTTCACTCATGTGGCCATGTATGTAATGCCACAAAGTTGTATCTTTATCTATAGTAACTACAACACAAGATGAATTAGCAATATCTATAGTCAAATATAAAGTGCCTAATTTATTACCTTTTTCAACCACCAAATATCCCTTTATAAACTTTCATAATTTGGCTATAAATGTGACCATTCAACTCTCACTATCCAACTACCCTACAGAGATCAATTTTATCCTCAAGCTTAAAACATGCCTGACATCCTTCAGCACCCAAGTGTTTTCATTTTTTAATTTAACCTAAACACTTTATTTTCCAATAATTCTATAGGGTTCATCATCACCAAGATAAACATTTTCATAATTACCTTAAACATAATCTATAAAATAATGTCTATGAGGGGTAATATGAAAAGAGGCACCTGAATTTAAAACTAAAGATTTAACAATATTATCCAAAGAAAGTATAAGATCATATTTTAGTACATCACTTACTACATTTTCTTCTCTATCACCTTCATGTTGGTCCTTACCCAATTTATGCTTTCAAAATCAAGACTCTTTCTTTGTATGTCCTAGCTTGTCATAAACCTAACATTTCAGCTTGCCTCTTGATTTAGATCTTGCACCCCCTTTTGATTTTTCACGATTTCCTCTTCCTCTATTCTTCTAAATTCCTTTGTTCTCCACTATTAATTCATTTAAAGATATGTATACTTCACCTATGTTTTTCCTTTACATTTCCTTGCTTAGTATAACAACCACCACATCTTCAAACTTTAGTTTGGCATTATTAGACATAAAGTTGATTATTTCCATTACCAAGCTATTCCAACTTTTAGGCAAGGAACAAATAATAAAGAGAGCCCTAAATTTATCATCAAAGTCAATATTTATGGAATTTAACTAACTATTAACCATATTAAACTCATTTAAATGACCTGGTACTGAATCATTTTTTGACATTTTCATGTTAAACAAGTTTTTCATCAAAAATATTTTATTTGAGGTAGAGGGTTTTTCATATAACTTTCCTAATACACTCATAAGACCTATTGTATTTTCTTATGATATGTTAAATGCTATAAAAGATGTAAGGCACAATTGTATGTTTCTAAGGGCTTTTCAATCCAATAGTTCCTAATCTTCATATGACATTATCGATGGCTTCCTGGCTTGCCCTCCCAAGAACAAATATAAGTCCTTCTAGTAAAGGTAATCCTCCATCTACATCTTTCACATTCTAAAGTTTTGTCCATTAAAATTATCCACCTTAGATTTATTTTCATATACCAATGCTCCCACTTGAGGTCAAACCCTTTTCTTTCTACAATTTAAAATTATGCAAAAAATATTTTCTCTGATACCACTTGTTAGGATAAATTACAACCCAGATTTATCCCTAAATTACATATAAGAGAAACTATGAAATGAATTAATCAAAAATTGAAAATAAATAAAACATACACATAATAAGAGACACCAAATTTAACATGGTTCATCCAAAATGGGCTACATCCACCAATCTTGTCCAGTATATTATTTTTAGCAATACAAGGGAGAAACAAAATCCTATAACAAACTCTGTTACACCTCTCTACCTTTTTACACCTCCACTTTGTGTTGATTTTTCAATTTTTTTATCTCAACCATATCTCAATACATTTTAGTGAAAAAACACACCTAAAAATAACCTCTACCATAAGATATGGAAACCTATAATCAATGGCCTAGATTGACTATGAAATTATAATTTAATAAGGCAATTGCAACCCCCTGTACCATCAGGGATATAAAGAATGGGATCTAAACTTGGCTAAAATAACATAAAAAATTTAACCTTTAATCCTAGAAGACAATTAGGATCCACACCTAATAGGCTCCACCAACTTATTTATCAACCACCTCAACCCTTCTTTAGATCGATAAATAGTAAGCTAAGTATTTGTTTTCACTAATTAGTTACTTTGTTTCTATTTTGTAATCAACCTAGCCTAAACCCACTATCCAGAATCCCATTTTACAACCTTATTAGATGCATTTATTGACCCAAACCAGAAACATAGTAACCATAAATGGTCGCCCTGACCATTGATGATATTTTCATAACCACCAATGGTTACCCAATTATCGATGATCATTGTGTGATAAATAAATAACAAATTGTTTTCACCCACTAGACCTCAACTAGATCCAACTTTCTTTCTCTCTACATGATCATAGAACCTCACCCTATTTTATAAACCACACCTAATTCATTTGGAATTAATATCAATCTATTTATTTCTATAATTAAGTCAAATTCACCTATTCATTTATCAAGAACTTGTATTTCATTTTAGTATCTTTTGTTATTTATGCAAGTACTTTATCTTTCAATTTAAAAACTTAATTGTTTAAAAGTATGGATTAACATCCTCTAATGGAGTTCATTTTTCTTGGATCTATCTTGCTAGACAATCCACCCTACTATATAACTAATCAACTATTTCTTTAGTTATTTCTTATCTATAGGTCATTCCTCCCAAGCCAAAGAGGAGTATCTATAATTTTCTATATCAATATGTGTATAACATATCAGATTTTAATACCATACCCTTCTTGAGTTTCTTCCTCTCTTTCTTTCAAAAAATATAAGTGAATTTTCTCTAAAACATTTTTGGCATGCCTGATGGGACCCTTGAGTCTTTTCTTAGGTTCATAGTTGCATTTAGGTTCTTATTCTCCTTGTCTTTCTATTCATACAATGAAATCAAATTTTCATTTTGAGATTAAAATTGACTACATCCATTGTTTGCTTACCTATTTTATCTTACATATCATAACTAATCAAGTGAATTAATCATAGTTTCACTCTTATCACACAAATAAGACCAAAACACTTACACTTAATCAAGCATAAAAACATTGACATAAGGCCCAATTGGGATTTCATCACCTAGTAATCACCTTTTCTAGCCATCTTACTTGGATTTAATCACAAAGGGGAGAACCAACTCAAGTCTTTAGTTGAGTATAATCTCTAGCAATTGATATAGCTTGGTTAAGCACCTGATACCCTTATCGATACAGTGTGTGAAATGAGGGGGTAGGCCTCAATATCAATCCACATATTGATTTATAATAAAAATCCCTTTGAGAGCCTAAACAAAACATAAAACCAACCATAGACATCTTTTCTATTACCTTCTCTACAAGCCAATTTGAGTCACATAATCTTAAAACTTAAGGCATAATCTACAAGAGAGACTAAAAAGAACCTTAGGATTTAACATGCTTATTATGTGTTTTATTTCTTTGACTTTTTCTCATTTTCTCTTTATTTGAGTTGTGAGATTGTTTGTATCTTCCTCCTTCCCTTATCTACATGGTTTTAACTAAACAATAACTAAGAAACCAAGCAAACCAAGATCCACCTTTTAATCATCCATCTTCCTCCTCTCCCTCATCCATGGGGTACATCTCAGATGTAGAAAGTTTTCCCCATCCTTATAGGATTCCTACCATACCTCAAATAAGGTGATGAATATTTCACCACTTTTATGATAATAACCCCATATCCTTCTAGCATTACCTTAACACCATATCCCACTATACCCCTACTTCAATTCCACCTATTGACCTGTCCTATGCCATGTCATACCACCTTATGGGTGACACTTTTGTTTCCATCATCTCCACCCAAATTTTAGTCACCCAATCATCATCATATACCAATAAACCTACTGATACCATCATCCAAAACTAACCCACTCAGTTGATCAATGCCTAAACACCTTATTCACCAACTAACAACCCTCCTCGTATAGGAGCAACCCAACCTTTGAGATCCAACACTTCCCTTACCATATGATTACACTTTATTGGTGTCACCTCCCTTCCTCTCATTTCCAACCTACTTACCTCTACTTCATTTTATATCTTGGTGATTCCCATACCTTCCACCCATTAGTACCAAAGTTACCACCTACCCTCTATCCACTAACCTAACCATACCTCCTACCCAACCCATGTTAATTTCTCAACAAGTGCCCATTACATAGAACCTAAGCTACATGTCTAACCCACAAGGGTATGTACCTCTATCTTCCACACAACCACCTATTTCCATGTATTCATATGTGACATATGTGAACTAGGAATTTGACTCAAAAGAGGTGTTAGTATCTTGTTAGTGACAAAATGAAATCAAATTGAAAAACCAACACACTAGCTAACATACATCAATATGCCTAGTTACTTGGTTGAGATTAGTTAACAATAATAGAATGGAAACACAACCAAAACATGAAATGAAAAAAATATTTCACCTCCCTTGAATGCTCCAAATTATCTTGTAGTAGTGGCTTGTTTAGTTTGTGCTCATGAAGTCTTCATCAAAGGAGGTTTAGCTATCTCCTCTTCTCCTTGGCACCTTATGGCTTTGGCATGGTTTGGCTTGGATCAATATTTGGACATTATAACACTAATTTTCATGAAGCTTTGGAATCAATTTAACATTACAACTTTGGCATGTGAGAGCTTAAAATTCAATAGGTAAGGCCTCCTATTTATAGAATTTTGGAATGGCTTGAAGATCAATCATGACCATCCATCTCAAGATTGAGATGTGTGGCCATGAATAAATCCAAATATGAAATTCATTATACAAATATCCCCATTAATATTTGGGATAGAGGTGTATTTAATAGGCATGGAGGGTCTTAATGAGGTATGGGAGACCCATAATCCTAATATTTTATGTATTTATGGCTTATGGATGCCACCCCATATGATGATGTCACCTGATAATGTAGTTAATAAAAATAAATTTCTAATAAATATTTATTCAAAATTTTCCATTTAAAATTAACTCGAGGCCCTAATTTGGTTCAATTAGCCTAAAACATGATTATTCAACTTTGGTGCAAATTTTGGCTCTTGGTGCACAAATTAATCAAATCGGTTAAAATGTCTTGTTATTGGTCTAAAATTTGACTAGATTTAAATTGTAATTTAATATTAGATGCATTAGATCCATTATCCCATTTAGGATGTTACCAACACCAAATAAAAAAGACACGTGTGTTGTGCAAGAGATTTGACAAAAAAGAGCAATCCAAAGACTCAAGTACAAAATTATCATTTTGACTCAAAATGATCTTATCAAAGTTACTCAAAATGATCTTATCAAAGTTATCTAGCCCATAAATTGCATTACCCCATTTAATGATACTCTAGCCAAAATAATCACTTTAATATATCAATTTCAACTCATTTAATGCATTTTAGTGTTTTTAAGCTAAATTATGCACTTTGGTGGAAATTGGTCAAAAGCCTAGTTGGAGGTTATTAGTGGCCAATTTTAGGTGTGTACAATTTTTCCCTATTTGGGAAGATGTCAAAAACTATAGGCAAAGAAATATCTTCTCAAATAATAGTAAAATGAATGTATGCCAAAAATAAGATGATGGTTGAAGAACAAAGCTCCAAATGGTGTTTGGGAAGCCTAAGATGATGCCCCCTCGAGGGAGTGGCTATCACATTTGTTGATGGATGGTCCTTCAAAAATAAATGAGAAGAAATGTGTAATTAAACCATGTTTTATATTAATTCAAATGATAAAAAATTTACATGCATTGATGTAAAAAGGATATTGATTTGCCTAAAGGCAGTTATAATCAAGATTAAACGTCAAAATAATGATTTGCCCATAGGTGGTTATAATCATTAAGAGGACCTTGATTGGTTAAAGATGATTGTACCCCAATTATGGATAATTATAAATCATAACTCAAGGATACAACATGGAATATATATTAAATATGAGTGGGTGCAAAGTGACGAAATACATGAATAAAAGAATAAGATTAATCAGTGTGAATGATTCAATTGTACCTACCAATAAGGAGATGCTCATCCTAATTAGAAATGATACAACTAGAATGGTTAATGGGTTGATTTGATCAAGGGTAAGATGGGAGGATTTACCAAGGTGCCAAGGAGAAAATTTTATGGCTCTATTGATTGTAGACCTTCTTGAAGCTAATTTTTGTTGTATCATGTGATGGTAGGCTTCATGATAGAACACCATGAAGACTTGGCCAAAATATGCATAATGATTTAATCTTGATCCAATAATAACTCAAAAATAATACACTAATGATAAAAACTATGATGACAATGTTGACATATGAATATAGATGGACTCGAGAATAATGTGCTCAAGGAATCACCCAATGAACACATATAGACTGAGTTGAGGCAATAGTGTTGAAAGTAAAAAAATAGGTAAGAAGACAAACAAAAAAATAAAACACAAAAAAAGTACACAAATAGACAAAAACATTGAAATAAATAAACAAATAAAAATCCTAAAAATAAAATCAAAAGAAAGCATCCTAATAATGACTTTGCCCCAGTAGGGCAAATTGAGGATAACTGACTTGGCTTAGACAACACAAATGTTTTAAGATTTTTAAAATGTTATGAATTTTTTTGGAATTTTGAGGTATCGTAACTCATTATATAATGACAATATACCTACTTATAAAATGGTGAGAGTGTTTGGCTTAGGTTGCTCACAAAATCGAAAGAGCATATGAAAAGGAGGACTAAGGTGACCTTAACATGAATTGAGCATGACCTAATTAGTCTTTAAATGACCTAAATTCATAGTGATTCCATCCACATAAAAGTTTAGAAAAAAACAACTAGGTCCCAACAAGTTCTCAAATCCATAAAATGGCTAGTCAAATAAAAAAATGATGGCAAGGTGATGCGGTAATGCATGGTAAACAAGTGTTTCCCCTAGTTTTCCCATAGGTGGTTATAAGTAGGATACAATATAATAGGTCAATGATACTAATTTGACTATAAGTGGTTATAATTAGTAGGAATATTGGTGAGACATTGATTTTCCCATAGATAGTTATAATTAGGCTCACATAAACAAACTTGATAGGATGAAAGATATTTTGCTAGATCAACTATCACACTAATTTTATATATTGTCATTGTAAACATGAATTTTATAAGAGTTTAAACCTAATTTAAATCCTCTCACAAAAAATGTAGGAAGAACCAAAGTAGCCAAAATCAAAATAGGAATGGGTAGGATGACTAAAAATAGGCTCTGGTTTAGATAGGAATGGAATGGTTAGATGGTATGGTCTTGCTAAGGATAATGATGGTTTGATAAATTGGATAAAATATTAAGAGGGTTTCCCCCAAGTTAGAAGCTAATTATTTGGGATATGTGATAATGGCAAAAGGATATGTAACAATGGTAATGGCATGGCAATAAAATGGTATGGTACATGAAATGGTATGGTACATGTTTTTGGCTTGGATGTGGTTTTTGATTCTGTTGTTCCTACAAATTAGAAGATTCATGTCCTAATCAACAAATGGTATAAAAAAATACTTGATCATTTTAATTTCTATCCCACACCTTATATGAATAAATATTCCATCAATAACTACCTGCATATTTGAATTTCAATAATGCTTTTGTGATCTGTATTGGTCATTGATTTTGATACCTTTAAGCATCAAGACAAGGTATCTTTGTAGCCTATACAAAGGAAAGTGAAACCATGGATGGTAAACAAGGAAAAATAATAAATGGTAGGTTTTATTTTGAAATGGAATGGTAGATGATAATGGAATGTGGAATGGTTGCAAAATAAATGAAGATCAGGATGTTTAATCATGCATAATGTTGTTGATGCTAGATTCAACATAATTTTGGTTGTGGTAGGGATTAATATTTGTTTACTCAATAGGACCATTATATTTTTATATTGTTTGGTCTTGAGAGTAGCTACCATTTGATTAGGTTGTATATAAGAAGCTATTTTTATTTGATCTTTGATTTTGTCTTCATCAAGTAGTGAAAAAGTTTTTTGCTCAGCTATTGGTGCCTTAATGAAATTTTTACCAATGAAGTTATCTTGATTATCTCATAGTGACTATGAGAAGGTTTCACTAATGAACACTATATTTTGAATTTGATTTTATTTTAGCACTTCTTAAAAATTTTCACTAGAAGATGTGTAGTTGGAACTTTGATCGTATCCTAGCACCTCTAAAAAGGTTTCACTAAGAGAGTGTTCTTTTGCTACATGAATGTGGTCTTGGCCTCCTTACTCTTATTTAACTGCTATGTCACCATGGATGCAGTTCAATAAAGTGTGATTCTATCAATCCCAATTGACACTTATGGGAGATATAATGTCAATAATATGGCTATCTTGGTTGATGGTAATGGAATGGGTGTTGGCATCACAATCTTTGTAGAAGATACTAGGAGAACTTGTGTCAATGCTAAAGTACTCATCATTAAAAATTGTAACAAGATCACAAATGTATTCAAGTTGATCTATGAGGTATGCATAACCAATATTGTAATAATCACAATTTATTTTTTGAATCTGATTCTAACTCAAGGGACTTTGAATCTAATGTTGAGACTAACATTGATTTTGATTCTAATGTTGATCCAAGAATATAACTTGAATCTAACTTTGATTATTCATCTAATGGGTACTCTATTAAAATTATGTCTTATTGAATATTTGGTATTAGACAAGTAATGACCTATGATGGCATAAGAGCCTCCACAAAGACTAGTTTGTCAAAGTGAAACTCCTCCATAATGGAAAATAGGTTAAGAGACAAATCCTCAAAGACTAGCTTATCAAGGGGATACTCTTGAAAAATAGGCATATATTCAAGGTAATTATTTGACCAAGGTGGTTACAATAATTAATAATTTACGCAACAAAGATTGTCTCATTAAAGTGAGACTCTTTGATAACTAGTATAGGAACAATAGGCAATTCATCACATGTTGACTTATCACAAATGGTTGATTCAATAGAAACATCTTAGATTTTTTGGTTCTCTTGGCCTTGGTTTCCAATGAGTTATAAGATACCAATTTTGAACATAGATTTGTATTTGAATGATTAGATCAATTGAGGTATGGATGGTATTGGTAATGGAAGAGGAATGGCTTATCGTTGGATAGTGATAAGGCATTGGAGATCATGATTGATTACATGAGCCAAAGGAAAAAGTTATAATATGGTAAAAATAGGGTGGTGTGGAGATTGATTACACACACAAGTCAAAGGACTAGGTCTTGGAATGATGAAAGGGTGTTGTAGAGCCTAGGTGCTTGCACAAGCCAAAGGACTAGGTCTAAAAATGGTAATGGTATTCCTTGGATATTGTAAATCTTGATAGCTCATATAATTTAAAGGAGAGTTCAAATTAGTCAATGAGTGAATAACAAAAAGATGTCATATAACTTGATTACTTGAACAATCCAAAGCATCCAAGTCTTCCTCATAAATCTTATCATCCTAGTCATGAGTTGGCTCATAAGCTGGTTCTTGATTGTGTTCCATGTATTGATTATTGCTAAGAGGGTATGGATATGTATCCCAAATAACATTTTCTATAGTTGGGTATTAAAATTCCTCTTCACAAGCCTCTTTATGTTAATCAAGGTCTTGATTTATATTTTGTGGATTTTGACTATGTTCCCCATATGAAGTATTACAGGGAGAATAATAAAAATCCTTAGAAAATACTTCTCATAGGGGTTCCTAGTGGGATTTTGTGTATACATTCTATCATAAGTTGGACTATACATGACTCCACCATAAGTTTATCTATACATATCCATTTAAATTATTAAATCTTTGAAATAAAAAGGCTTAGAGTTATACAAACTCTAAAAATTATCCAAAGGAAAAATGGTTCAAACTTGGTCAAAGGGGTGGAGTTGTATCTCCAATATGGTTTGAAAGTGGAGCTATATCTCCAAAATGATTTTTGATAAGACTTGGAATAAAATATTATAACATCAAATGTCTAATGTCAAATGACATACGCATAAAAGGTCAAGCATCTAAATAAAAATTGGCATGTTAAATGTCTAGGTCAAAGTTTTCTAAATAAGGTCTAAACTAGGAAAAGGAAAAGAATTTCTAGGTCTTTTGTCCAAATGTGGAGTCAAAATCTAGGCTCAAACAAGATATTATAGGAATTTTATCCAAATTATATCAAAATTTAGGCTTGAAACAAATGTATCATGTGATTTTATTTAATCTAACAAGATTGGAAATAATTTTGACATAAACTTGACACACAAAATCAAACATAAACATGATCAATTGGCATAAGGTATGAGGCAAAAGATTTTTGGAGAAAGGTTTTGCTCTCCCAAATAAAGGCACAAATGATGATTAGGATATGTTTTGAACAAAAAAACCATCAATAGTTTTCAAATTTGGGTAATCGATTAATCGAAGTTATGCAACTCAAAAGAGAAAGATCTATGTATCAGCGCCATGAATTGAGGCCTAAATAGAAATCAATCAATATTTGAATCCAAAATTGACAATGTTAATTGAAAACTCAATATTTAAAACTGATATTTTACCAAATAAGATAGATAATATTGGATAGCATGATGGTATAAGACAAAGGTCCAAATGGTATACATGACATGATTTAAAACAAAGTAGTTTTTGATACAAGGTAAACTAGTCTTGAAATAAATTGAGAAGCCTAACAGCATAAGCATGCTCAAATGATGTGATATATGTTATGTCTCAAAGAATAAAAATTTAAAATGTTTTTATATGATTTTGGAAGCATAATACTACCCTCTACAACTCAAATTGACACAAACATAAAAAAGTTTAACAAAAATTTCAAGGAACAAGTGTGGTGTAAGATGGCCAACATAATGCCTCTTTAGACAATATAATGATGTATAAACAAATTTATTTTTCCATGTATTTATGAATTAAAAAACAATTTTTAGTCTCAAAAACATACAAAGCAAAAATGATCAAAATACTCTAAGTATAATCGTCCAAATCCTAACAAGGGTATGGTAATATGGGATTAACTAAACTATCAAGCTTTCAAATATTTCTAGGGGAATCAATTAAACAATGAATTTCATGTCAAAAAATGCAAAATAAAATCACAAAAATTGGGTATCTGTGGAATTGGCTAGTTGTAAAAATGTCTAGTCCTTTTTACAACCACTACATCCTGTTGTTCGCTCAGTGTAGTGTGATGTCCAAATTTAGATATGTTCCATGTGTAACTCAAAAGGAATGGATGAAGTCAATACCATGAGATGAAACCCTAGGTCAAATATTCCATAAATAAATCATGGGGGGTAATTAATTCACCCTCCTAAGCCAAGATACAATGAAATGAAAGACATAAAAAGAAAGACTTTAGAGTTGTTTTCAAGGTCACCCAAACTATGACGATTTTTTGGGGGGTGCTTTAGACGACATTTTTTCTAAACCTTGGATTAGGATTTTTTAAATAAGGATGATAATTTTAATTCAAAATGTTCCATAAAATGGATAAATGGAAGATCATACATGCACAAACTTTCTCTTTTCCAAACAAGTTTTAATTAGACAACCATTGAAAATAAGAATTGACAAGTGTGTTCAATTTTAAAACCCAAATGAAAGATGTAGTTTTGTTCTTTTGATCCCTTGGTCTTAAGTTGTAACTTTGAAAACCTAAATTATAAAAACATTAAATTAAGAACCTAAATTTCTTATTAAGAACCCAAAAAAATATTCCTAATTTATTTTAAAAGCATGCCAAAGATGTTGTAATAGCATGGTTTAACAAATTCCAAGTCCGTTGGTTACCTATCTACCCTTAAGGCATCACCCCAAAATAAAATGTGTTAGGTTAGAAAATGTTAGAAAAATATTTTTAAAAAAATATATTAAATATATGAACACCTGAAAACAACAAATTAGAAGGATAAAAATAAAATAAAATATATAATACATAAAAGCCTGCACATAAAATATAAAAACCTACAGTTAATATTTTTAACATAAATTTTAAAATATAGATCGGTTTGTCTCAAAAAATTTAAATGTTGTAAATAACTATAGGGTTCACTTATATAAAAAAAATTAAGCCAAAAAAGTAAATAAAAAAGTTATCAACTATGTTCTAACCATTTTTATTAGAAAAATAAAAAATAAAAAGTGACAGTTACTAAAATAGCTATAACTTCTAAAATATAAAGAATTTTTTTGTGAAATTTTTAGATCATATAATTTACATATTTAGATATATTATTAAAAAAAACTACATATAAATATTAAGTAAATAAAAATTTATGAATTATTTCTTGGCTATTTTTACTCAAAGCAAAAACAACAAAAAAAGAATTAAAACTATGAAATACAAAAAAGTTTGTGGATTACACTCTCATGAAGATATCCCACCTAGAGTGTCATTATGGGAATTAAGAATTCAACTCAATATAGGTGTTATTATATTGTTAGTGATAAAATGAAATCACATTGAAAAACCAACACACTAGCTAACATACATCTCTAGGCCTAGTTACTTGGTTGAGCTTAGTTAACAATACTAGAATGGAAACACAACTAAAATATGAAAGAGAAAAAATCTTTCACTTCCCTTGAATGCTCAAAATTATATTTTAGTATTGGATTGATTGGCTTGTGCTCATGAATTCTTCATCAAAGGAGGCTTGGCTATCTCCTCTTCTCCTTGGCACCTTGTGGCTTTGGCTTGGCTTGGCTTGACTCAATATTTGGACATTATAACACTAATTTGCATGAAGTTTTGAAATAAATTTATCATTATAAATCTGGTGTGTGATAACTTAAAATTCAATAGGCAAGGCCTCTTATTTATATATTTTTGAAATGATTTGAGGATCAACCATGATTGTCCATCTCAGGATTGAGATGTATGGCCATGCATAAATGTAAATATGAAATTCATTAAAAAAAATATATCCATTAATATTTTGGACATAAGGGTATTGAATAGGCATGGAGTGTCTTAATGAGGCATGGGAGACCCATAATCTTGATATTTTATACATTTATGGCTTATGGATGCCACCCCCATATGATGATGTCACCTGATGATGTAGTTAATTGAAATCAATTTTCAATAAATATTTTTTCAACAAGTTCCATGGAAAATTAACTTAAGGTATTAATTTGGTTTTATTAGCCTAAAACATGATTAATCAACTTTGGTGCATATTTTGGCTCTTGATGCACAAATTAATCAAATTGGTCAAAATGTTTTGTTATTGGTCCAAAATTTGACTGGATTGAAATTGGAAGTCAATTATAGATGCATTGGATCCATTATCCCATTTATGATGTTACCAACACCAAATAAAAAAGGCACGTGTCTTGTGTAAGAGATTCGATAGAAAAGAGCAATCCAGAGCACCCAAGTGCAAAATTGTCATCTTAACTCAAAATGATCTAATAAGAGTTAGCTAGCCCATAAATTATATTGCCCCATTTAATGATACTATGGCCAAAATCAGAACTTGAATATATCAATTTAAAATCATTTAATACATTTTCATGTTTTAATCCAAATTATGCAATTTGGTGGAAATTGGTCAAAAGTCTAGTTGGAGGTCATTGGTGGCTAGATTTAAGTGTCTACAACATCATCCTAACCACTCATATCCACAGACCAATATGTGGATCCTATCAACCCCCCACCAACTATACATATGTTACACCTACACAAACCCAACATAATTTACCTTAAAATTATGGGGGTGCACAACCCCAAATTGACCTTGTCAAAATGTTAATGGATAAAATGACTACTTTAGAGTCATCCATTTCTAGAGCTCATAATATTTTGTCATATGATCAAATTTTGTAATGAATTGATTCACCCATCCATCCCCATTTGACCCTATCCTCTTCATTGGGAAATTCCCAATTTTTTTAAATTTCAAAGTAAGGAAGACCCTCAATAGCACCTGAGAGTATTTTGGTACTCATGTTATTTCATCACCAATGATGATGCTCTTTTTCTTCGTACCTTCCCCATGTCTCTATCTAATATAGAAATAGATTGGTGTAATGTTATAATGAAACACTCCCTCTTTTCTTTTGCCTAACTAGCTTAGATTTTCTTAGATCATTTTTCCATAAACATCTCTAAGAAAGTTTCCATCACTAATCTCTACTCCATTCAACAATTTGATGACTAGTCCATAGCTAACTTTATAGCCCATTAGAGAAGTCTGATAAACCAAATCTCCTCTCTATCCCAATCTAATATAATTTAACTCTTTGCTTAGGTTTTTTCCAAAAACATTTCTTCTACCTTATGGTTTTAGAGATTTAGGACCTTTGAAGAGGATTTTACTATGGCATGAAAACTATAAAATAGATCCATCAATGAGGGAAAACTAAAATTGAGAAACAAGAACTCTACCTTCAAATCAAATGGGGATTCCTACTCTAAACCCAATAACCAAACTAACACTAACTCTAAAAAGAAGTGAAACACAAATGTGATTGTCCTTAAGAGTACAACTGCACCCATTGTTAACCAATCTAATTCTTCTAATTTTAACACCAAAAACCCAAACCATAACACCTAGAAGTAATTTAATCTGCTTGGGGAGTCATATGCTTTGGTCTTGGATAAATTATTGAAATCTAATCTCATACAACTCCCTCCTATCAAACCTCCATAGTATTTCAATTCCTCTCATCTTGTACATGGTACAAAGAGAATGAATTATGCACCTTCTATCAAGTCATTGGACATGACATTAGTTGATGTAATACCTTCAAGAACATTATCCAAACTCTCATTGACAAGGGGGAACTTATGTTGGATAACCCCAATGCACTCCCAAAACAATCACTTGACATCTTCAAACAACCATTTCATAACCATGCTCCCTCTGCGAAAATAAAAAAAAGCAAAATCCTATCATACCCATGAGGTCCATACTATCAATATGGTTCATGGTGAACTCATTATTGAGGACACCATTGACTAAATCATCTCTTCTCCTATTCCACTTATTAAGGTAGTGGAGTCACTGACCTATCCTTTGATATGCACATCAGAGGAGGCATCCACTACCATTATACCTTTTTTCTCAATCATATAATAATTTACTCTTCCTTTTGAAAGCACTCCTAAGTAGGAAACCACTTCTCCTATACCTCCCACCTAGGAGTTACCTTCTTAGATATTAGAACCTTTTGATCAGGAAAAGGATGAGGTAATCATTCTTCCTCCTTAACCCATGGGTCTATCCTTTAAATCCACTATCAAGGGACTCATACCCATCTATAAACCTTTCTCTAAACTGGTTAAAAACTTAGAATATATATCCAACCCTAACTTGGATCAGTCCACCTTTTAGCAACAACTTGGGATCTAGTATAAAACTAAGTAGGAGCCTTATTTATTTAAAAAAACCTACCCTTTCTACTATCACCACAATCCAACTATCAAACACCTCTATCCATAAAAATATAGTATCACCATCAGAATCAAACTCACCCAAAGTCACTAAATCACCTTCTACTATTTTAACCAAACCCACCAGGAACCTTGGCATATTTCCTATTCATAACATTACTCACCCATTAGTAAAATTGGATTTAATCCCACTCAACCTATCAAATAAACCCCAAACTAAGCCAATAAATAAGTAAAACCCACCTAAAAGGCCAAAAACCAAAACTCTACCTCCCCTCTCTACTTTTCCCTCTATTTAAGACCTTATCCCTCTACCTTAATTAGGAAACTAACCATCCCAATCAAAACCTAACCACCAAGTTTGGTTATGCCATCACTCTTGCTTTCAACCACACCTATTTTCACCAAATCACCCATGAACATACCTCCTATCTTCTAATCATTTATAAATGACCCACTTACCTCTATAATGTCTACCTCTAAACCTTCTAACCCCAAGATATCAACCTCTCTACAAAAGCTCAAACCATCCACCAAGAAGCTTATTCACCCAAACCCTCTACCACTAAGCCCAATCCTAAAAGGGATTCCACCTCAACTACAAAAACCAAAACCCCTATACCTTTTCCACCATTGCTCGAATCTTACTCAATCATCCTACAAAGACTATTATAAGACTATTGCTTAACCTTTCCACCTATCAAACCATTTGACCCACACAATCCTAAACCATCTTGGTATAATGATAAATTAGTATGTTCATACCATAAGACACTAAGGCATGACATGAAGAACTACAAGGCCCTCCTAGTGATATCCCATTAGTTATATCATGAGGATGACATATTATCATATGATCCTGACACCAATCTAAGAACCAAGATCCATTGACTATAATCTACCTACTCTTCCATTCTCACCTCAGAGTGAAGAGGAACTAAAGTATCCCTCTATCCTAACTCCTCCCCCAAACTATACCATCCATATGTTCACATAATCATAGGCTCAACCAAAGGAAAAGGAAAAGGCAAAAGTGTCCATTACATGGATATATCCATCTTCCACCACCCAATCACTTATCCAACACCAAGAACTTTTACCTTAAACCAAACCTAAAGTGTCCATCTTGGGACCCTCTCAATCCAATCATTCTAAATCAATCTAATGAGTAGTTCTGAAACAACTTCACTAAACACTGATAAAGATGAGTTTGTATGAACTAATGAATACCTCACCCATCACCACTAAGTGATGATAAAGGATTTATAATCCATAGAGGTCCAATCAGAAGACCCATAACCACTAAAATCCTTTGTTATAGGTCTTTAACTTTCCAACCTTATTACCTTCAAGGATTTGGAAATACCTTCCATCCATCTAGATGACCTGGATCATTCCATCTTCATTACCACATACATCAACCAAACCCACATCAAGTGGGTTATGATTGATGGGGGAGTTAGTATTAACATTATCTCCTCCTAAGCATATAAACAACTCAAAATACTTGAGACATTTATGTCGGAAAATGTCCATAGTGATCCAATCATTCAATGATACCATGGACACAACTATAATAACTATTATCCTTCACATTCATCTAGGGCCCCACACTCTCATTGAGCTCTTCTACATAGTAGAAGGTGAGTTCTAGTATAACATTTTATTAGGATGCCCTTGGATCCATTATATGGGTTGTGTGCCATCTACCTTGCACTGATGCATCAAGTTTGAACATAAAGATCAAGTTGTTACCATACAAGTTGACCTGAGTCCTTTTATATCATGCAACATGATGTGTTAACCCAATGTTGTTCTCATTCCCCCATCCAATAAACCCTCACTGTTAAATGATGAGGCTCCATCTTCCCCTTCCACCAAAGCCTCTTCTTATTCATCAATTATTTCTACCCAAATCCCCATAACAAACCCTTTGGAATCAACATTTCATTGAGGGAGTATCACCTTCTAAACCTTGATGCTTTTCCTACTCCTCAAGAGTATGGGAATCTTAACCAACAACCCCACTATGACCCAAATATTAGAAACATTGTTCCTTTTCTCAACTTGTCAAACCAATTTCATCTATGGGGGATTTGATAAACCCCTTGACACTTCCAACACTTTTTTTTCACCTTGACCATTCACCTCCAACTTTTCCTATCTAGATAAACTAGACTTTGCCAAGACATACCTTTATAGGTGTGCTTGGAAAGGATTTGGTCTAGGTCAGTATGAACATGGTTCATATGAGTTACTTCTAATAAAAACTTGAAAACCTTAGTCAAATCATGGTTTTAGTTTCACACCACCTAAAAATTAAACCAACACACCCCCCATCACCATTGTTAAGCAAGACATTTCATCCTCACCATCTACTCCATCATTGATATCTAAAGATACTGACATCATCCCCCCTAGATTTTTTTTCATCAACATGATTATCCTCAAACCCATAGATTATCAAAATGATGGGGTAACCATAACCATCCCTCTAACCCACCCTAAGATGATAGGAGATGACTCTCCCACCATTAATACCATTTAGTGTCAAGATAAAGATTC
Organism: Torreya grandis; assembly: GCA_037957365.1. Taxonomy (NCBI): domain Eukaryota; kingdom Viridiplantae; phylum Streptophyta; class Pinopsida; order Cupressales; family Taxaceae; genus Torreya; species Torreya grandis. The sequence continues at coordinate 965,593 of JARHVA010002532.1, read as the reverse complement.
CATTCATACCTACTTAGGGAAAACATATTCTTTTATATAAAATAATCCATAAATATATTTCCATGGATATCAACTTAATCACTCTGGATAACCTATATATTTGTCAAAACTAGCTAATCGCTAAATTTCAAGGAGATTTAGGACTTCCTCTCCTTCTTTCAAGACTACATCATAGAATTTACTTGGTATTATAGTGACATGACAAGAATTGAGCCCCCTATCTCTACCCACAACATATTCACCAAACATGATGCCAAGCTTATTAGATAAAAACTTCAACAAATGCACCCTTGTGTATTTCTTCTTGTAAAATAAGAGCTTCAATGTCTATCAATTTCATTAAACCCATTGATTATCCCTAATGGGTCTCAAATGTAGTACCTATCACTAAATCCATAAGGGGACTATTCATTTGTGTAAACTTTTATGACCTCAACCTTGCTTGCCCAAAAGATGACTTTCCTTTACCAAACATTGACTAGCTAATTAATCTTATAGTTGACTATAAGATGTTATTTCTTATGGATGGATTCTTGGGTTATAATTAGATTTTATATGCCCTTAAATATTAACACAAATCCACCTTCATCACCCTATGGGGAACTTTATTCTATAAGATCATTCCCTTTAGAATGAAGAATGCTAATGCAACCTACCAATGCATTATGACCTACATCTTTCATGACCTTATTAACAAAATCATAGAAGACTATGTTGATGACCTTCTTAGAAAATACAAATGTTGTAAAGATTGTTTGGCCATTATTAAGATTATCTTTGAGTAACCCATCCAGTACCATGTCTGTCTTAACCCCAAGAAGTGTATTTTTGGGGTATTATCAAGAAATATCCTTGGTTTTATCATCTCCCTTTCAGAAATAAAATTTTATCTAGACAAATTCAAATAAATCCTTGACATGTCCCCTCCTACCCACCTCAATCAACTTTTTATCTTGCAAGGGAAACTCCAATCCATTCATCACTTTATCTCTCAGCTTTGGGACCAATGTTAGCCCTTCCATCATCTTCCAAAGAAGGATGTATCTTTTAAGTAGAATAACAACTATTAAAAGGCCTTTGATTCACTTAATAAGTACCTTTTGTCTCCACTTATCCTCATTCCTCCTTAGGAAGATCAACTTTTTTACCTTTATATCTTTGCCACTGACCACTTCTTAGGGGCAATTTTGGCCCATCAAAAGGAATAGCATAAAGAGCAATCCATCTACTACATTAGTTGCACATTTATAGAGTAAGAGACTTAGTAAACCCATAATGAGAAAATTTACCTATCCTTTGTCTTTGTGGCCACCAAACTTTGCCACTACCTTCTCAACCACAAGACCTATGTCATAACCAATACTGACCCACTCAAGTATATGCACTCTAAGCCATACAAAAACTAATGTATGGCCAAGTGGTTCATGCTTTTGGATGAGTTTGACCTTGATTTTCTTTAGTATAAATCAATTAAAGGTCAAGTGATCACTGACTAATTGGTCAAAGCACCATTAATAGATGTCTAGCTTCCTCCTCTCAAGTTTCTTGATGAGTCTATCATAACCCTTTCTTAGGTAGACTGTAATTATCAAGTGACTATGTTATTTGATGGATCAAAGTTTCACCATGGTGGGGGATATAGAATCATACTTATCCCCCTTCATAGTTAACCTCTTCCTTTATCCTTCAAGCTATATTTTAAATGTACCAACAATATGCATGAGTACAAAGCCCTAGTAATAGGTCTTCAATCTGCATTAACCTTAGGAGTTAAAATGATCAACCTTTTTGGTGACTTTCAACTTGTGGTCAATAAAATAAATGGATCTTATCAATGTAAAAATGATGTTTTACAATATTAAAAATAACTAGGTGATGAAATCTTAACATCATTTGAACACCACTATATCCAAACCACTCTATGAGCTACAAACAAGTTTGTCGACATAATGGCTACTCTCACTTCCTAGATCCCATCTACACCTTCTAATTCTAAGCTATTATCCATCAACTTAATAAGCCTTATTATATCAAATAAGCCTCTTATACCATCATTAACGTGGAGGATACCCAACCCAACCTTTGGTATTAGCAGACCTTCAATTATCTCAACCTTGCCATCATTCTTTTTGGTCTATTTAGGAATGCTTGAAGAGCATTTATCTAGAGTAAATCATGTTATACCATACTAGGGGAATTATTTATAAATGTAACTTTTATGGTATCCTCTTTCACTGTATACATAGTCATGAAGCTTCTCATGCTATCAGGGAAATACATGATGGGATCTATGGGGGATGTTTTAGTGGCCTAATCATCACTAAATGCATCTTTTACCTTTGCTATTATTGGCCTACCCTTAACTAAGATTACTATGATTATGTTAAAAAGTGTGTCAAATTTTAATAAAATAATAATTTACATCACACACCTAGCCATATTCTTCATGTATCCAAATATTTATGGCCCTTCTCATAATGGGTTTTGGACCTTATTGGTGCAATTAAACCCTATTCTTCATAGCAACATCATTATATCCTCACTACAACTAAATATTTTACCAAATGGGTAGAGGTTATTATTCTTGTCTCAACCATAGCTAAAATGATTTTCAACTTTATCAACCATCACATCATCTATCATTTTAGTGTCCCTCATAAAACTATCACCAACAATAGAAAATCTTTTAAAAATAAATAAGTCTAAGGTTTTTGTGATGCATTCGGTATCAAGTTAAGTTCTATTATCCATAAACTAATGGACAAGCAAAATCCTCTAAAAAACTCTTAATAACATGATAACTAAAATGGTTAATACATCTTATTGAGATTAGAATTTACACATCCCCTTTGCCTTATGGACATATCATACTAGAATTTGAACCCCTACAAGTTCTACCCCTTTCTCCCTAGTTTTTGGAGAAAAAGTTGTCTTGCCTCTCTAAGTCCAAATTACCTCTCTTTGTATATTCCTATGAGATCTCATCTCTGAGAGTGATTATCATCAAGAACATTTATCCCAACTTGAGCTACTTGATGAACGTTGTTTATTAGAACTCACTCATATTTGTGTCTATCAATAACACCTTAAAGTGAGAGAATTCAATATTAAAGACCTCATCCTCAAAGAAAATCAACATGTCATGAATATAGATAAAAACAAGTGAGGAAAGTTTGCATTAAATTGGCTTGGACCTTATATCATAATGCACAAGTATGGATAAGGAGATTACTAATTATCCTCTCTTAAAGGGAACCCAAAACCTAAGACCCTTAATGCTTCAAATATACATCCTTTATTTTGTTAGAATAGGATTAAACATACCTTATATTCAACTTAATCGCATCCTTTGTTTTTAAACCAAATTCATATCCTTATTTTAGGAACAACTGATTACAACTAAATCAAGTGATTATCCATCACAACCATAGCTTAATATTGAACAATACGTACCAAAACTCTACCCATGGAATTATTCTCATGATGCTTTTCACCCCTTTCCTAAGATGAATTCCCATGGTCATTATCACCTAAACGTCTCTTACACCTAATCAACCTTCTTGTGATTTTAGTTTTACCTTCATAAAATGTGACCCTTTAAGTCTATATAAGTAAGTCCATGACATCAAAAATTAAACATCAAAATAAACCTTATGGGTCACTCTCTAGCATTCACAAACTACTCTCTCAAAGGATAGCTACATAAACATATCAAAATTGCTCAATATAAAGTAGAATTCTCCCTTGAAGGATAACTATCAAAAGCCTTAAAAAAGAACAAAAAACTTAGACCACTCCTTTGAAGGATGGATGAGTAAGAATTTGTCATTGCATAGTAATTTCTTGGAAACTTCTTGCAATGATCAGCTTCCCCAACCCCTAAAAAATAATAAACAACATAGCAAAAGACCCATTATCAAAATTCAAAAAATAGAAAAAATAATTTTGATATCCATAATTGGATTTCATATGTATACTTCTTTCATCGATCAATCTATACATCATATGACATGGACTTGTTTATAATGGATCTTTGGTGACCTACAAAAGAGCAAAGCTATTCTCCCATGAAGGTTCCATTTTCACTACCCTCCCCTTCATACACTCTATGAACAAGGGATTTTGAGCTTAATTTACATTATGTGATCAAGACACCTTTTTAACCAACTAATGCACACTAATGTAAAGAATTCGAAGGGGTTATATTCATTAAGTTGATCTAACTTTGGTTTGTTTTAGTCATGTCTAAAGTAGAAGCATCATGCCTTCTTATTCTCTCTTACTGGTTGATATATTCCCTTAGATGTTTCTCTCTAGATTGTCCTCTCTTTCTCACAATTGGTTTTGTTATTCAAATTACATTTATATGCTTCACCTTAATCTAAACAAAATGACCATAATCATAACCACATCATATAATATCACAGTCACATCATAAATAAAAATAGACATCATTAGTATAATCACCACCCCTATAAACAAATTAACTATCAACCTTCACATCCTCATAATCACATATACCATATCCACCACATGTATAAATATAAATGAAGAAGCATATACTCATTAAATTTCAGCATAAACACCATAAATCATTACCATATCATAAACATCATCATAACATCATCATCATCATCATCTTACCACTTCTTACATCCATATAAATATGTTTCATAATCCATAACCATAACAATAATCACATCATAACCTTATCCACCTAATCATAACTCATAGCCATAACCATAATCATATCAATATCATAAACATGCTCACCTCAAACATGAAATTAAATGATCACATCCATAAACAAAATCATCAAATACGATAATCATAATGTCATAATCATCATCCTTATCATCAAACAACATCACATTATCATCACATAATCATATTAGGATCATCATAGTAATCCATAACCATCACATCATAATCACATCAATATGATTAATCCATACCAAACATCATTATGAACATAAATTAAAGGGATATATCATCACATGCCTAACTAGGTGAGTCCATGTCAACATCATCATGAGCATAACCATAATAAATACGACATCATCAATAATCACAATGAACATCACAACCATGAACCATAAACCATAAACAAAGGATCACATCTATATCTCATAAATAATCATCATAGTGTCTTAAAAAATATCTATATCTCTTAAAAATAGACATCTTATTACATCAGCTCATAGGTCATTATCAAAATCATATAGTACATCAAAATATCATACCTCATAATAAATATATGATCTTTGGGTACTAATATCTCTTAGAGCCTACCCCCTTACACCTACCTATCTACCTACAAATGCATCCCACTAACCTAGTGTCACCATACTAGCACCTCCTAAAATCCTAGCCCTATATTCACCCCATTAAGGATCATATGGTAGGAACCTAAAGACCAAGGCCTCATAATAACATAAATCCTCCACATTTTCTACATATTTCTACATTGAGATAGTCCCTACTAGTCTTATAGTTGTTGGTACTTCACCCCTACTTGCCAAAGATAATCTCTCTCTTACATCACCAAGGCTAGCTGAGACCTAGCTTGATCTCTCTCCCCTATTAGAGTATCCACGTGACCCTATGTTAATGCTAAATATGATTGTATTGTTACCAGAGATGCCTAAGCTATGGCTAGTGTTACTAATGCCTAGTCCCTCTCCACAATCAACATCTGTACATTTGGGAGAACCCTCAACATCTAAACCTGCTAACCATATCCTTCTACATCAACATCCAAATCCTACTAGCCCCAATCCTCAAGACCAATATCAATTATGATATAGTGTGTCTCATACCATGTAGGATATCCATCAATAACACCTACATCATCCATATCTATCCTTGAAGATAACTCCTCATGGTTAATGAAATCATGTATTGGCTATGGGGTAAGTAGTGGAAACTCTACATCCTCCCTCCTATATCTCAAAAATTCCCTAAGTATATCCTACATAAGGCTGAACTACCTATGTACCCTATCAAATGGAATAATCTCTATCTATTGATATTGTTGGCCATATATCCATTATAGCTCTGTAGAGATAGTGTATGCCTTCTATAGTGTGCCCATCCTAAAAAGCTAACATATGGTCTCCAAATCACATTTCCTATGACTAAGGCATCTAACCATCCCCTATATCAATATATATCATGTGATCCTCCTCTTGGTATTGATATGGCATAATCACCTCTCCACCTCATGTATCTAACACTATAATCCATTTGCCAAAAACCCTCTTAGGGTAGCTCCATATGTCTTAGCACCCTGATGTGCTTGTAAGCCCAATAATCGAGGATAAATCTAACATTGATCCCATACCTTTTATGGTATTAGATTCCCTATATATCTCAATAAATATAAACTAATAGCATATGTTTCAATGAAAATACTATGAAACCCAACATATCCATGAGCACACCCAACAAAAATTATGAGAACCTCTCACTACTAAAATCTAGTAACACATCACCACTATCATCATCATCATAAATAACTACCTTGCATTTAATGGCATGTAATGGAAGTCTCTCAAGTACCACCTTGAAAAATTGAGGTCATCTCTATATAAGATCTCTATCTACCTATCCTACTCATCACTCTTAATATGATAAATCATCTAACCCTGAATGGGTTATCACACTATCCTATAAATGTCCTTAGGCAAGATAGTCAACTCACCTATGGAAAACAAGTAGGTGTTAGTGGTAGGGTTCCATCTCTTGATGAGTGCCACTAAAATCATTGTAAGTTGAGTTACATGTTGATAATACCTAATACCTTTAAGGCTCTTATCCTTTATATTCTCCTAGTCATTATCAATCATCCTATGTTGAATCTCATCTAGTACCTAGGGCACTTTATCCCTCATATGTATTTTTTCTTATACCTATAAGGCTTAATATAAATAAACTTAGTTCATTGATATATTCTTCCCATGAATTCTACCATTTACACCTACCTCCTATTCAAATCTACTCAACTCATAACATTTACCTAAGATTTGACCTATACCTATTACTTTACCCTATCATTAGACTTTCTTAAACCCTACAAATTACCTTCACTTAACCCATTCACCTAAACCCCTAACCTAAACCAAAACCATAACCCTAACTTTATCCTTCCAACTATCAAAAATTTACCCAAACCTTAACCTTAGCCTTAACACTATTCTTAAAAACTTTCAACTCATACATCGACCACCGATGGTTGACTATTCCTATATTCAACCACCGATAATTAGGTGGCTAATCATTGATGTTCACCACACATTGGCCTATCAATGATTGATTATCAATTTCCAATGGTTTATATTTGATCATTAATGGTCAATAGTGACCAGTAATGGCCAAAAATGACCACAAATAGTCATTGTAAAGTGACCATCGATAATTAAACCTCAACCCTACCCCTCAAAAATTTCTACCAAACCTTAAAAATAAATCAAAAACTACATAAAACTACCTATAACCTCATTTATCTACCCTAACCCCACCAATTTTGCATCTAACCTACCATTTCAACCCTACACCAATAAAACCTATCAAAACATAAACCTAGGTCAAAACCCTAGCCCTAAGTCAAACAATTAACAAACATCCAAATTCAAATAAACATTCATTTGTAAAAGTGAAACTAATCTACCAATTTAGAACAAGCCCTACCTCATTCCTTTATCACCATCAAGGAGGAACCTTGGGAACCACCACCCACCCTCATGCTCTCCCTCATCCCCTTTGTATCCTTGCTTGCTTAGACAACCCTGACTCAATCCAATCAATCAATCACCCTCAACCATCACCATTTTTCTCACCTAATACAAAAAAATCCAATTTTTGAGGTTTTCAATTCATAATAAATAAATAAAACCCTCGATGGTCTTTTGTCTTCACCCTTTTAGGGATAATATATGACCACTAATGGTCAAGTTGAGCACTATTGGTTGACCCTAACCATCAATGGTCGACCAAATTTGGGGAAAAACCACACTTTTCAACAAATTTTTAAACACACTTTCACCTACTATCACCCAATGGAGATCACCTTCTCCAACCAACATAACTAAAAGACATCAACCTCATAACTAGCCATTTTGGCCTAACTATCACATCTTTTGTGATGACCTTGCCTTGGTCTTTTTGACCACACCAGCTAAATTACCATGTTAAATATTTTTATATTTCACTACCTCATGCATACTTGACTTACTTATGTCTTCATGAGAGCACTTCCTACCTAGGATACCCATGAAAACACTAACCTTGTCTAGGAGACTTGAGTTTATAAGTGTGTCCCAACCATCACATATGGTCACATGTTCAAATTTTCACTTGTCCTTCTAGTGTTGACTTTTATTTTACCAACCATGGTAACTTAGTCATTTCATGATCTTGGATATGACACTTAGTTTCCCTTTTTGTGTATACTTGCGCTTCAGTGCCCAAGCTATCACCAACTTCATCACCATACTTACCCACTCATAAAACCCATACTTGATTCTATTTCACCTCATTTATTCTTGGTTTGAGGGGGAACACCTCCTCCTATGATTTGGGTAACCTAACCTTTGACCCGTAATCCATTTTTGTTTTGTATCTTGCTAATACAACCTACATAACAAAAAGGGGGAAAATGTAGACACTATAAAACCACACACAATAGTCCTAGATGTCGAACTACCCCATAAACCACCTTAGAACCCTTTAGGGACTATTCCAAAACCTTTTGTATACACATAAAATTTTAAATTTGGTAACTTGAGAATAGTTAAAGACATCCAACCCATATGTCCCTCTTGCTTGCTCTCATGACCTTCATAGGTATCTTTTCACTGATTCCCAATCATTTGTAGCTTTATAGACTTGATCCTAGTTGAGATAGACCCATTTTTCCATCACTAATCCATACCCCATAGTATCATCACTTAAGGAAAATATTACCCAACTTGGACAATAATGCCACTATTGTTCACTTTTGATGCTCCTATCTAAGTGCAATTTTGGCCCCAATGGTTAGTTTCTTCTAGTTCCCCATCCTTTTCCTTATCATCCTAATGTGAGTACATTAAACCCATGACTGATATCCCTATAAAATACCATTCAAATATAATTTATAAATGGTTGGAAAATATAACTAAGTAACCAAGAATACAAGCAAGACTACTCAAGCAATCTTCTCTATTCTCTGCATATAGCCAACTAATACACTTAAAAGCTTATCAAAATACTTACACTAGTCTATAGCCACCTCAAGTACATATAGTTTAGTATTTTACATATTCATACACTTAATTTCACAAAGCACATCAAGTGGGATAAGTACATATGGCTTGATCCCTCTTTAGAGTATTAATATGTAGGAAACATGTCCACACAAGGGGTGTGGATACACATTCAGTAAATATTATACACACTAACCCCCAATATTTCTAAAAATTAGCCAAATAATAATGGAATATAGGGTTTGATTACAAAATATACTTTAAAAGGAGTTCTATAGACTTTCAACTGTTGAAACTTCATGGATAGGGTCTCATAAACTTGACGAACAAAACACAAAAAGCTCAGATCCTCAGAACAACAATGGAAGAGATCGAATAAAAAAATGGTGCCACTCTTGTATAATTTTATAACTATTGTCTAATCATAAAATGAAGGTCAGATCTCAATTTATGATAGTTTCCTAGTCCTTCTCAATGAATCTCATACCCTGTCTCAACGGTATCAGCTAGTTTTCGGCTAAGTCTTATTTTATGCATTTTATTATTATTTATAGAAAGGTCAAAATTGTAATCTAATTTACATATATAAGTATCTTTATTATTTAATATTTATTTAATAATTTTAATACTCAGTAATTTTAACTAAATTAGGAATAATACACTAATATTTTCAAAATTATTAAATCATTTGGTGAACTTGACTTACTTCCTTTTTGCATAAAAACCCTAGGGTAAATTTTATACTAATTTTTCATATTATTTTAATTTTTACCTACATAATAAAATCATAAATTTGCATTAAATTTTAAAATTTCATAGTAATTTTAAAATAATTTTCTTTCAAACCCTAGTTGACCATACTAGGTCCTAGTATTTTCCTAGTATTTTTTTGATTTTTTACTAGCATATTAAAATTAAAAATTCACTTCAAATTTAAAAATTCAATATTAATTTTCAAAAAAAATTAATTTTCAAAACCATAGTTTTATCTACTAGGTGTCTTTAAATGATAAATTTTTCAATAAATTTCTAATTTTTTACTTGCATATTTAAATCAGAAATTCAATTTAATTTTCAAAATTCAATAGTAGTTTACAAAAAAAAAAAAAATCTCAAAACCCTAGTTGTACATACTAGGTCCTATTCAATCAATCATTTTCTAATAATTTTTTTTAATTTTTAGTTGTATATTTCACACAAAAATTCACTTAAAATTTCAAAATTTCATACTAAATCTCAAAATAATATTTTTCAAACCCTAGTTGCATATACTAAGTCCTATTGCTCCTTGAGGTATCACATTACATGTTCATGAGTTCTGTATCCTTTTTATGAAATTTCTAGCTAACTATTTTTAGGGATTTACATTTCCTATATTCAATACTTTCATTCTCTAGAACTTTGTCTATTATAAATTATTGCAAAAAATTTAATCAAATCTCAAATTTTTTTGTTACTTTAACAATGGTGCAATATATCAGTTTTGATGATACTGATAAAATAGAACTACAAGAATTCTTAACTAATCACCTTGACATTCAAGATGACATCCTTAAAGTACTACAAGAAAAACAACAAAGAGTGAATAATGGTTAATCTTATCAAACCAAAGAACATCCTATTGCAAATGACACTATGAGGGCAACTATGTCTCAACAACACCCTATAACAACCCAACCTACCTCTATGCCACTAGCTACAACTATTATATCTTTGTCTCCTTATGTGGTAGCCCTTGTGCAATAGATATAATATCTTCAATCCAAGGTGTTATATCTTGAGCAAGGTGCCTCTAGACCTATGTAGGCTTTGGATTTTATTGCTCTATTACATACACCATTGGCACATTATATTGCTTTTACACCCTTACCATAAGGTTTTGTTCAACCCAAGCTTACTCTATATGATGGAAAGGGTGATCTAGAGACACATTTGAGATTTTTTCATGTAACATTCTTGGAATATGTACCAAATGACTAGCTACTTACCAAAATATTTCTATGGAACCTAAAGTATTATGTTTTGTAATGGTTCTATATTTTACCAAATCAGTTGATTAATGCATTCAATCCTTTAGTCGACATGTTCCTAGCTCATTTTATCATTAAAATTGGTGATAAGGTTTCATATGCCCAAATTACATAATAGAAACACATGTCAAATGAGAATCTCATAGATTATGTTCTTTGATATAAGACTATTTTGGCTAAGATGACTAGCCCCATGGCCAATCAAGAGTTACAAGATCTTTTTAAATTGAGTTTCCTACCAGTTTAACATGAGTCAATTATGTTTAAAAGATTCTCTTCCATCACTAAATTATGTCACACACTAAAGGAAAGAGAAGTCAAACTAATTTTAATGGTCAAACTCAAGTACATAAGTATCTCATAAATAACAATAAGAGTAACAACTAAGTCACATATAAAGTTAGGGTCAATGATAGCAAGAGTCAAAATCAACCAATAGTTAATACAGCTTCTAATCCCCCTTAGCATGTGGTTTTATTGGCACCTCCTTGTTGAACCTTTACCAATCTACCAATTTATCCAGCTAGAGTTTGACAACTATTAGATTGTAACCTCATATCTCTCCCTCATATTTAGGAAGTTGACCCAACAAATCCTCTTCCATGGGGATATGATCAGCATGCATTTTGCATGTTTTACAGGGCACCAAGACATACAACAAATAGATGCATTAGTTTGAGACACAAGATATAGGATTTGATAGATGGTAATTATATTGATCATGGCACTTCAATTGAGCCTCTTCAGGGAAATCAAACTTAAGATAAAGCTTTGAAAATAGTCTCAGATCCCTTTTTGTAGAATTCTAAACAAGAATAGGGGACACATCAGGTGTTTACCAAGCATATCATGTATATCCACCACTAGATACATATAGGGCACCTTCAGTTGAGACACATCCTTTGAGTAACATTATTGGTGTATACAATTATAGAGTTCTAGCTAGACCTTACATCTTCTTTTTAATGTAGGAGATTATCAAGGATGATTTATATTATCATGCACTCTTTAAAAGATATTACATTCATAATCATCCTATTCATAGTGTTCTCATAGATAATGGATCTAGTGTGAACATGTGTACTATGACATTACTATAACATTTGGGATATTTAGATTAGGATATTGCCCCGATAGACATAGTTATCAGTGTATTCAATGGGCACATATAGAGTTCATTAGGTGTGATTATACTTCATCTATAGGTTGGTCCAACACATGTGGCCACACCATTCACTATAGTTTCCAGTGTAGGAGTTTTTGATATGTTACTTAGTTAACCATAGATCCAAAAACTTTGAGTAGTACTTTCTATAGTTCATAGATGTGTGAAATTCATTCATGATAATCAGGTTTTTATAGTTAGTATAGTTCCATACGTTATCACTCCCCACTTTAGAGCCATCTTCTACTTTAAAGTCACCATTTTTAGTTCAATCTCTAGTTCTATTTTCTCCACCATTTAGATTTATTCCTCAAATTCATATTTAGACATAGTTGAGGCATCCATCGCTAGCACAAAGAGTTCATACACATCCATAGCTTCAGGATTATAAATGGCTTCCACCTATAGTATTTACACCTAGGTTAGTATCATTGAGATATCATGTATCTACTCATAGAGCACATGTTCAAAGAGCTTTTCCTACTAACAAATGGGTCCCTAAGAGCCCTACAGTTGTATCCACTTCTTAAACTTACAATGGGACCCCACACTCAATTTCTACTTTAGAGAGTTTAGAATATTTATAACATAAAAAACTTTCAAATCCATATTTTCATCATTTGCATCATGCATCATAATCATGCATGATTCCTCTCCTTGATAAAGGACACCATGATAGGGAGTCTCCCATGAGACTCATTGGTTAGTATCATTTCTCCTTAGTTTTACATGTACATAGTTTTTTATGCTTGATTTTACATAAATAAAATCTTAAAAACTCAATAACATTCAAATATATCAAAAAATTTAAAAAATTCAATTTTTTTAAAATACAAAAACATGCAAATAATTCAAAAATACCAAAAATATTTTGATTGTATGCATCATCCATGCTTTACATTTATACCATTATGCTAGTCTTACATTTGTTATTCTATGCTATTGTCTGTTGAATTTATCTACATTACCATGCTTCACTTGATCTTCTTTGAGTTTTTATAGTGACATCTAGGTCTTTGATTGCTTCACTCTAACCATTAAGAGGGCATCTTACTTCTACATTGAGACATACATCGATATACATACACATTAGGTGCATATTATACATGACTACACCATCTAGGTTATGTCATTCCTACACCACACACTCTAGTTATCATGTTGATGCATATTACTTACTAGCTTACATAGATTACTTTATTGATACTCACTAGTATATAGTACTTGTGTATTTATAACATATACGTAGTCTTGTACTAAAATATCTTACATACTTTCACTTCTTACTTTGATTAGTTGTATGTGATTGTATTTATATTATATTACATGCCTTCCTTTATTAATTTGTATAGCTAGATGTGATTGCATTTCTAGTTCTTATTTGTCTCCTATATGTGGCTTAGAACATTTGTCAATTTCCTTTGCTTCTATTAATGTGTGTGCCTTTGGACATTTACCAATGTCCATTACCTATACTCTTCTATGTGATTGTGGCTTTCATGCCATCCTTGCTTATATCAATTATATGTATATACAACATTTGAACATGCCTTACATGTTTGCTTTACAATTTGAGTGATATGTACCCATTTCCTTTATTTGTTTATCCCCTTGACCATCCTTATATGCTTCTTTCTTCCTGCCTTGTGTGTTTATTGCTTGTATGCTTCTCATTGTTTATAATGTTATGATCTACATCATGAATTATCTTACTTTTTTATATGCCATGATAGACATCATGCTCCATCCCTCCATAAAAACTAAAAACTAACCAAACTTCAAATTCTAATTTAATACATTGCACATGCTATTACATTGTTATATCTATTTAGGCATACCCTTATTGATCTAATAATCTCTCATAATAAACCATGTTATATCTTGGGATATATTGTTGATTATCATTGCTATATCGTGTATCTTTACAACATAATGCACTTGTAGGGCTATTTCTTCTGAGGGAAATCATTATAGGGTATTTATTCCTACCCTTAGAAGAGGGGAAAAAACATGGGTTTTATCACAAAGATCATAACTCCTAACGGTCAAAAAAGTAACATTTAGAATATCCATAACTATAACTAGACATCAAACTAGTTAGAATAAACCAGACAGATAATAAAAATGTTAGAACAATCATCACATTTGGCCTAGGATAATAATACCAAGATTGGACTACAGTGTCAGTGCCATTACTTTCTATTTTTGGCACTCCTATCCAGATAACAAAAAAACTAGACTATCCAAAAGTAGGAAGAAAAGTAGGTTCAACTATAGTTTTACACTGTCAAACCAATTTATAATTAGTAGTTTTTATTACACTTTTGCTTAGAGAACCTACATATAGAGGAAATCATGTGTGGAATGATGGCTCTCACTTCCAGTTTTAGATATGGTAGTTGGTATAACTTCTAGCTCAAAATCCATGTTTTAGACAATAGTGATTAGGGATAATGTACATAGCACATTTGTTTTATTTTCTTTCTAATTTCAACATCACCTAAGCATTCTCAATAGTTATGTGCTTTATTCCACCTATAGGTGGTTGACATCATTTTGGAGTGGATTTCATACAAGCTTAACCTCCACATTTTAGAGTGTCTTTCATATAATCTTAGTGCACTAATTTTGGAGTGACTTTCATATAAGTTTAATCTCCATCTTTTAGAGTGTCTAAGAGTGGCTTTGTTTTCAACATACATTTAGATATCCACACCAACATTGTTTGATCATAGTACATTCATGGGATTCAAGAGCCATCTCATACAAAATATATTTCATACTAGTATCAGTTCATAGCTTCACTTCACAGGGAAATGATGGAACCAAAGGACTAGCTAGCCTTTGTATTTTTGATCTACCTATTCAAAGGGATTGGACACATATTCTAAACATTGATCAACGTATGTATGACCACCTAGCTTCACTTAGTGGGTGATGATGGAGACAAAGGGATAGCCTTTGCATTTTTGAGCCATTTCTAGGGAATTGAGCACTCAACTTCATTCATGATATTACTCTTGGCACAACACACATCTAACATTACATAATATCATAATAGGTTTTATATTGGTATATGTACCTAGTGAGGTGTATTCATCACTTTCTCTTCTTTTCTCTCTTACCCATCTTTGTACATTTTTATTTTAGATATAATGTATCTAGTAAGAAATGATCTACTCTTTGTTTTCTCTTATAGATTTTACACTTCATAACGTGTTCTCTATATGCACACCAAGCATCACATAGCTTCATGGGATTCATCTTTAAAGGTAAGTTTAGGTACGCTTTCTTTTTTTCCTTTATCCTAGTATTTTTCTTTGATACATCACTATAATAAACGGTGGCAAATGTAATCATATAAAATGTGAAAATTGGTAAGTTGAGCATGGTTAAAGACACCTAACCCATAAGTCCCTATTGTTTACTCTCATGACCCTCATAGGCATCTTTTCATTGATTTTCATTCATTCTTAGCCTTCTAGACTTGATCTCAATTGAGCTAGACCCCTTTTTCCATGACTAATCCATCCCCTCAGGTCTTGTCAAATAAGGACAACAGTACCCAACTTGGACAAAAACACTAGTACCAATCTTATCCATTTTTAGCACTTCTGTCCAAGTGCAATTTTAGCCCTAATGGTTAGTTTCTTCTAGTTCCCCATCCTTCTCCTTGTTATCCTAACATGAGTACATTCAACCCATGACCAATATATCCCTATAAAAACCCATTCAAAGATCATTTGGAAAGGGTTGGAAAATATCACTAAGCAAGAAAGAATAAAAGCAAGACTACTCATATAATCTTCCTTATTCTTTATATATAGCCAACCAATACACCTAAAACATTATTCAAATCCTTACACTAGTATCTATCCACCTGAAGTACATCTAGTTTATCATTTTTTCATATTCATACACTCAATTGCATAAAGCACATCAAGTGGGAGAACTACATATGGCTTGATCCCTCTTTGGAGTATTGGTATGTAGGTAGTGTGCCCACACAAGGCATGTGGATAGACGTTCAATGAATCTTACATACATTAACCCCCTCTCTTTATATAAATTGGCCAAAGCATAATTGAGTATAGGGTTTGCAGAAAAATATACTCTATAAAAAGTTTTATAGACTTTTAGCTACCAAAACTTTACAGATAGGGTCACACAGACTTGCTGAACAAAACCCAGAATACTTAGATATTAAATACAATAATGGTAGAGATGGAATACAATGATGGTGCTACTCCTATCCAATTTCATCACTTCTATCTAATCATAAAATGAAGGTCAAATCTTAGTTTGTGATAGTGTCCTAGTCTTGCTCAGTGAATTTTATATCCTATCTCAATTATATTAGCCAGTTTTTAGCTAAGTCTTATTTTATCCATCTTATTACTATTTTTATGAAGGTAAAAATTACAAATCTAATTTAGATAAATAAGTAGATTAATTACGTATATTTATTTATTGATTTCACTACTCAACCCCTTTAACTAAATCAAGAATAATAAACCAGTTTCCCAAAATTGTTAAATCACCTTTCAATTGCAAACCTTGAGTCAAGTTAGTTGACTAGCTAAACTAACTTGCTAACCCACCTTGACTAAACCTAACCTTACCCTTGGATGCTGATAATCAGCCTAACCACTAACGGTTAGGCTTGACCATTGATGGTCAAGTTATAACCACCTAAATAGTCAACTCTAGTTAACTTCAGCTTGCTTTTTTATATTTATCTTGTCTAATTTATGTGTGATCCAATGCATGAAAAATATAAATTTAAACTATTTTTTGAACCTCTTGTTAACCTATTGTTTCACCTCTCCTCCCTTCCTATAAAAAGAGAGGAGGAGGAGGTGAAAAAGGATCAATCAATTAATCCATCATCATCTGCATCTAGAGTTAGAGCCTCTTACATCAACACTTCCTTTTTGTAGGTATTCTTCTAGTGAACCATCAAGTACAATAAATATCCAAAGAATTATCATTTATCGACCAAAAACTAAGTATTGTTACTCTACCAAAATTTCTCCAAGCTTCATCAAAAAGTCCTTCAACCATCTTTATACTAGCAACTAGGAAACTAAGTATCTATTTTCAAAAATTAGTTACTTTGTTCCTCTCATAACTAACCTCTGACTCAAACCCACTTTTCAGAATTCTATTATGCAACCTCATCAAACCAATTTCTTGAACTAGGTCAAAACCATAGTAATCGTTGATGGTCATCCTAACTATCAAGGGTTTATTCATAACCACTGATGGTTATCCAATTATCGATGTTCACCCTAACCACTGATGGTCACCTTAACCACTGATGATCATTGTGTGACAATTAAACAATAAGCTATTTTAACCCATTAGAACTCAACCAAATTCTAATTTCTACCCCTTTTCTTCATTATAGAACATCACCCTATATTCTAGACCACCCCTGATTTATTTAGCATTAATATTCAATTGTTTATTTCTATAATTAGTTAAATTTATCTCTTTTCAAGAATTTCTTGTATTTGATTTAAATACCTTATATTATTTATGAAAGTAATTCATCTTTAATTTTCAAAAATTGATTGTTTAAAGTGTGTATTGATAGCCTCTAAGGAAGCTCATGCTTCTTGGTTATATCTTACTAGGCAATCCAACTTACTACATAAATAATCAACCATTTCTTTGAGTGTTTTCTTATCTGTAGGTCATTCCTCCTAAGCTAAAGAGGATTATCTAAAACCATCTAGATCATGAAATGTAAACCAAATCTAGGTTCTACTAACTTTACCCTTCTTTCAAGTTTTACAGTTTTATTTAAACCACATTCATCTCCTTATTTTAGGGACAATAAATTAAATCTAAATCATGTGATCATCTATCACCATCATATCCTATTCTTGAATAATGGGTACCATGACTCTAACCATGTCATGATTTTCATGGTACTTTATACCCCTTTTATAAGATGGATTCCCATGGTCATTGTCACTTGAACCTCTTTCATGCCTAATCAACCTTCTTACACTTTTTATTTTACCTTCATATAAGGTGACCCTTTTAGCCTATATAATCAAGTCCATGACATCAAAATCAAACATCAAAATAAAAATAAAAAGAACCCATATGGGTAACTCTCTAGAATTCATAGACTGCTCCCTTGAAAGATAGATGCACAAACATAAAAAAAATTCTCAATATAATTAAGACTTCTCCCTTGAAGGACAACTATCAAAAGCCTCAAACAAAACACATAAAAATTAGACCACTCCCTTAAAGGATGGCTAAGTAAAGCATTTATCATAGCATATAATTTTTTTTGGAAGCTTCCCACATTAATCAACTTCTCCCAACCCTCCTAAGTAATAACAAAATAGCAAAAGACCCATGATCAAACATAAAAAAATTAAAGTAATTTTGAAAGCCACAATATGCTCTCATAATTAGACTTCTAATATCAATTAGTCTACACTTTATATGATATGGACTTTTTTATACTAACTATTTGATAACCTCTAAAAGAGGTAAGCTAGTCTCACAAGAAGGTTCCACCTTTATCAATCTCCCCTTTATACATTATAAGCAAGGGATTTTGAGCTTACTTCACATTATGTGATTAAGACACATTTTTTAACAAACTAATGAAAGCTAATGCAAAGTATTTGAAGGGATTATGTTCCTTAAGTTGGTCCAAACTTAGATTATGTTTGTCCTTGCCAAAAAAGAAGCATTTCACCTCATTATTCTCTCACACTAGTTGATATATTCACTTAGAATATTTTTTCCTTATTACATCTAGTTTTGTTCTTTAACTTGCTTGATTGCTTCAACCTAATCTAATCAAAATGACCATAATCATAACCACATCACATAATATCATCATCACATCATAAATAAATAGACATCATTAACATAATCATTAGCTCTATGAACAAATCAACTATCACCATCGCAAATTCATAATCACATAAACAATATCCAACACATGTCTAAATATAAATGAGGAAGAATATGCTCATTAAATATTGGCATGAACACCATGATCATAACCACATAATAAATAACATCATAATATCATCAACATCTTACCATTTATCACATTTAAATAACTATGATCCATAATCCATAACCATAAAAATAATCACATCATAACCTTGTCCACCTAAGCATAACTAGTAGCCATAACCATAATCATATCAATAACATAATCATAATCATCTCAAAAAATGAAATTAAATGTTCACATCCATAAACAACATCATCTAATACCATAATCATAGTGTCATAACCATCATCATAATCATCAAACAATAACACATTAGCATACATACTCATATTTGGATTATCATAGTCATCCATAACCATCACATCATAATCAAATCAATAACATTAATCCATCCTAAACATCATCAAGGACATAAATTAAAGAGACATAACATCACTTTCCTAGTAAGGTGAGCCCACATCAACATCATCATGAGCATAACCATAATCAATATGACATCATTAATGATCAACATAAACATCACAACCATGAACCATAAACCATAATAAAGGATCACATCTATATTTCATCAATAATCATCATAGTGTATACAAAAATATCTATATCTTTCACAAATATACATCTCAGTACATTGGTTCAAAGCTTAGTATCAAAATCATATAGTACATCAAAATGTCATGTTTCATAATAAATATATGATTATAACGCACCACTACCTATTGGAGCCTATCCCTTACACCTACCTATCTACCTGTAGAGGTCACCCACTAACTTGGTGTCACCACACTAGCACCTCCTACAATCTCAACCCTATACTCACCCCATTAGGGCTCCTCTAAAAAATTCTTGAAGATCAAGGCCTCATAATACCATAGTTCCTCCATAGTATTTAAATATCTCTACATCAAGATAGTACCTAATAGTCCTACAAATATTAGTACTCCACCTCTTACCTACCACAGAAAATCTCTCTTATGTCACTAAGGCTAGCTAAGACCTAGCCTAATCTCTCTCCCTTACCAAAGTGGCCACCTAACCCTGCACTAATGCCAAGGATGTCTATGCCACTACCAAAGATGCCTAATCTATAGCTATATTTGATCATTCCTAGTGCCTCTTCATGATCATTGCCTATACATCTAGGGAAACCCCCTGCATCTGAACTTGCTACCCATTTCCTCTAGCATCAACATCCATATCTTGTCAACCACCATCATCCCCCCCAAAACTAGCTATAATATAGTGTGCCTGGTACCATGTAGGGTATCCATCTATAACACCTAAATCATCTATATCTATCCTCATATGCAACTCCTCATGGTTAATGAAATCATGCACTAGCTATGGAGAGGGTAGTGGAAACTTAGCATCCTCCCTCCTAAATCTCAAGAATACCCTAGGTATAACCTACATGAGGCCAAACTACTTCTATATCTTATCAAATGGAATGAGATCTATCTCATGATCTCATCTATCATAGATCCATTTATATCTCTAAAGAGATATAATATACCTCCTATAATGTGTCTAACTTAAAAACCTAACATATAATCTCCAAATCATGTCTCCTATGACTAAGGCATCTAGCTAGCCCCTATACCAATATATATCATGTGATCTTCCTCCTAATCTTGAGAGGGCATAATCACCTCTCTAGCTCATGTATATGACCCTATAATCCATTTATGTAAATCCCTCCCATAGCAGCCCCATAGGTCTCAATATCTTAAGGTACTCGTAAGCCCAATAATGAAGAACAAACCCAACACTGATCCTATATCTCTTATGGGCATAGACTCCCCATAGATCTTGGTAAATATCAACAAGAAACATAGGTACCCATGAAAACACTATGTAACCTAACCACATCTCTATGAGTACCCCCAATAATAAGTATGAGAACCTCCCACTACTATAATTTGGTAATGCATAACACATCACCACTATCATCATCATCATGAATAATCACCTTGCATCCTTATGCCTTTGATATATTATATTGAAATCAAATCTTCTTGAGTTCCACCTCACAAAATTTAGGTCATCCCCATATAAGAGATCCATCTGTTCATCTCATTCATCACTCTCAATGTGGTAAATTAGCTCACCCTGAATGAGTAACCATATTATCCTATAAATGTCCTCAAGCAAGATAGTTATCTCACTTGTAGTAAGTAATATGGTTTTAGTGGTAGGGTGCCATCTCTCAATTAGTGCCACTAACATCATCTCATTTCAAGGTATATATTGGTAGTACCTCATGCTTCCAAGGCCCACGTCCTCCATGTGCTCCTAATCATCATCAATGATGCCCACCAGATTGTATCTAGTATCTAGGGAAATTTATCCCTCATTTTTATCCTCTCCATGCCTTCAAAGTTTGATATAAATTACAAAAATTAATTTACTAACATATTTTGCCTATGTATTCAACCACTTACACCTACCCCTATTCCAATCTACTCACCTCATAACATTTACCTAACATTTGACCTATACGTATTACTTTACCCCATCATTTGAATTTTTTAAAATACCCTACACATCACCTTCACCTAATCCCCTAACCTAAATTGCAACCGTAACCCTACCCTTTTAACCTTCTAACTTTCAACAATTTACCCAAACCTTAACACTATTCTTAAAAACTTTCAACTCATACATCGATCATCGATGGTAGACTATTCCTATAGTCAACCACTAATGTTTAGGTGACTGACCATTGATGATCACCATACAATGCCCTATCTATTGTCAATTATTGACTCTTAATGGTCAATAGTCAACCGCTGATGGTCAGTAGTAATTGGTGATGGTCAAAAATAACTATCGATAGTCACTGTAAAGTGACCACTGATGATCAAACTTAAACCTTACACCCTAAAATTTTCTACCAAAACCTCACACATAGATATAAACTAACTAAAAATAGCTTTACCCTACCAACACAAATTTTACATCTAGCCTACCATTTCCAACCCCATATCTTCAAATACTATCAAAACATACACCTACATCAAAACCCTAACTTTAGGTTAAATAATCAATAAACACCCAAGTTCAAATAATAATTAATTTTTACAAGTGAAACCAAATTACCAATTCAATAAAACTACCTGCCTCATTCCTTGACTGTCATCGAGGAGGAACCCTGGGGTACCACCACTTGACCTTGCACTCTCCCTCATCCCCTCTACATCCTTGACCAACCTCAAATCTCACACATTCAATCTCTCACCCTCAACCATCATTATTTTCTCTAACACTACCAAAAATCCAATCATCAAGGGTCAATATGCTCAAATAAGTAAATAGAACCCATAGAGGTCTTTTTGTCTTAACACTTTTAGGGATGACATGTGATCATTGATGGTTAGGGTGATTGCCGATGGTTGACCCCAAGTGTCAAACATGACCATCAATGATCAAATTTTTTAGGGATGTTTTCCTCCTAACCATAATTTTTCAACCAAATTTTTTACCCAGACTTAATCCAACTACCATTTAATAGAGATTTCCTTCTCTATCAACTTTGACCACCAATGATTTCAACCTCACCACTAGCCATTTTTGCCTGAGTATCACACTTTTTTTGATGACCTTGCCTTCGTCATTTTGATTGCATCAACTAAATTTCTAAGTTAAACATTTTGAACTTGTGCTACCTTGCACACACCCAACCAATTCATGTCTTCACAAGAGCACTTACTACCTCAAATACCCATGAAAACACTGACCTTGTCTAGGAGACTTGAGTTTACAAGTGTATCCCAACCATCACATATGATCACATATTCCACTTGTCACTTGTACTTCTATTGTTGACCTTTATTTTACCAACCATCACAACTTAGTCATTATGATATCTTGGTTATTACACTTAATTTCACTTTGTGTGTATATTTGCACTTCAGTGCCTAACATACCACCAAATTCATCACCACACTTACCCACTCATAAAATTTACACCAAAATTCTATTTCACCTCATCAATTCTCAATTTGAAGGGGAAAACCTCTTCCTATGCTCGAGGAAACCTAACCGTCAACCCAAAATACATTTTTGTTTTGCATCTTACTTATACAACTTGTATAATAAAAATGGAAAAAATATAGATACTAAAAAACCACACACAATTATTTTAGATGTTGCACTAGCCCCTAGACCACCTCAGGACCTCCTAGGGACTCTTCCACACCTATCAACCCCAAACCTAAATGACTACCTAATCCACCTTAACCAAACTTGACCCTTACCCTCAACCACTTATGGTCATCCTAACCCTAATGGTTAGGCCTAACCATTGATGGTCAACATTTAACCACTTGAACAATCAACTCTAGTCAAACCCCAACTTGAATTTTTATATTTAGCTTGTCTAATTCATGTGCAAGATAATGAATGAAAAAACTAAATTTAAACTACTTTTTAAACCTCTTGTTAACATATTATTTCCCCTCTCCATTTTTATAAAAATAGACGAGGAAGAGGTGAAAGGCATCTAGAATTAATTAATCAATCAATTAATGACAATACATCATCATCCACATCCAAAATTAAAGCCTATTGCATCATAAATTCCTTTTTTAGGTCTTCTTCAAATGAAATAACAAGTGCGACATAGATCCAAAGTGATATCATCCATTAGCCAATAGCCAAGTATCATTATTCTACTAGAATTACCCTAGGATTCAGTAATGGATTTATCAGCTACCTCAACCCTTCTTTAGATCAGTGACCAGTAAGCTAAGTATCTATTTTCACTAATTAACTACTTTGTTTCTATTTTTAAATCAACCTAGCCTAAACTCACATTCTAAAATCCCATTTTGCAACCTTATCAGACCTATTTCTTGAACCAGACCAAAAAAACAATAACCATTGATGGTCACCCTAACTATTGATGGTCTATCCATAACCATAAATGGTTACCCAACTACCTAAGGTAACCCTAATCACCAATGGTCACCCTAATTTTTGAAGGTCATTATGTGACAAATAAACAAAAATTTGTTTTCACCCACCAAACCTCAACCAGATCCACTTTCTTTCTCTCTACCTAATCACAAAACTTTACCCTATTTTTTGGACCAACCCTAATTCATTTGGCATTAAAATCAATTTTTTCATTTCTATAATTAATTCAAATTCACCTATTAATTTATTAATAACTTCTTGTAATTCATTTTAGTATATTTTATTGTTTATGAAAGTACTTTATCTTTCACTTTCAGAACATAATTATTTAAAAGTGTGGATTGACAGCCTCCAAAGGATCTCATACTTCTTTGATATATCTTACTAGGAAATCCACCTTACTATCTAACTAATCAAATATTTATTTATTAATTTATTATTTGTAGGTCATTCCTCCCAAGCCAAAGAGGAGTATCTACAACTATCTAGATTAATGTGTGCATAACATATCAAATTTTTCTACCATACCTTTCTTGATTCACTTTCTCTCTTTTTTTCAAAGAATATAAATTAAATTTCTCTAAAAAACATCCTAATTTATTTAATGTGAGTTATTACTCCAATGGTATTGATATAAATATAAGATCAACCCTCATTCATTCTTCACCTCAAAAAATACCAAAGAGACCAAGGCACTTATCAAAAACACCCAATCAAACATTCAACTGATCAAAGATTCCCTATATGTATACTATTATTAGGTAAAACACATAAAAAAGTATGAATTACTAAAAGATTAACCCAATATCCAAATTTTCCAAGTTACAATCTAGGTCACTATTGTACTTGTTTTTCACATATTGTGATTCACACACAATCCAAAACATAGTGGAGAACTACATCAATTTGAGGCCCTCTTCAAAGTATTGTATATATAGATAGCATCCTTTGATAATGGGGTCAACTTTGCACCATATGACCACTAACCCATTTTTCCCTAAGGTCATATTAAATATGTAAAGCTACGATTTTATTATTTCATAAGTAGTGATTATCCATGACCCAGATCTAAAAGCACCATAGTAAATGTGAATCAAAACCTAGAAGCATCTAGATGATCACATCATATTTACATAGATATTTTATATAGGACACTAACATCAAACATAAATATTAACATCGATGTAACTATCTTAGACTAAGATACTATCTAGAGAGCTAGAGGCATCAGATCTAGAATTTGATGACTATTCTATAATATACTTCCTATCTACTTTTAGCCCATTCTAGATATAGAATTGCATTATAATCAAAATAAGCTAAGTAATTCAATTATTTTTCATTTCTATATATATCATAATTTTACTTTCCATATTTAAACTATCTCAACAAAATAAATTCAATAGATACTTATATTTGAGTTTAGCATCTAATTGCCTTGCTATAAATCTGATTATCACCCTTATGCTATTTCATTTCTATATATCCCCTTTAATTAAAATTTAAGCCTGACTCCAACACTTAAATTTCATTTTAGGGTTAAAAATTTGGTGGACCTAATATTTGAACATCAAAACCCTATGCATACCCTTTGGGTTGCTTATTACCTACTTTGTAATAATCTTTACATACTTTATATCTCTATTCATGGATGATATTAATTGATTTGATGAATATTATTATGAAACCATCTAATTTTCCCTCAAGGAAGGGATTAAAATTGACTAATCTTGTATTATTACAAGTTTTAAATAATGTAAAATAAAAGACTTGAATGGTGGTAGCTATTATCCCTCTAATTAGTTATATGCTCCCACCACTTCAAGAGATGATTTCATCCATCTCAAGGAATATACAAAAAAATTAACCATACCTCCTATATAATCATTATATGAACATGGAATTTGATACTTGAAAAAGTATGGATACCTAGGCTAAGGATTGGGAAAACATGATCAAAGTAGAACCCACCCTATTTTAGACATCTAATTCCTAACACCATTGTGTTGAAATTGTCAATCTTACTCAATTTTTTTGAAAATACACAAATTGGGCCAAAATCACTTACACGCACTAAATGGTTTGAGCTTGTCATATACAAGTGTTGATTTAGGTTAATATATACCTAATTAGGGAAATGAATTTATGTGATTATTAACTTTTATCAAATCATTTCGAGTCAAAATGATGAAAACATATTTTAGTGCTCTAAGTCACTCTTTTCTTCTAATTTGGATGCACACGACATGTTCATGTGTTATTTTGTGTCAACAAAATCCTTAATGAGATATTGGTATATATGTAACTAAAATCACCTTCTAATTCTTCTCCAGTCAAATTAAGAACCATTAATATAAGATTTTGACCAATTTGATTAATGAAGTGCAACCAATTTCCAAAGAATTTCTTAAAATTTGATTAATCTTACTTAGGTAAATTAAACCAAATTATGAGCTTAAGTAAGATTTCTATGGAAGTTATTGAATATTTATTAATTGTAAATTAATTCCTATTATTTACATCATCAAATGACATCATTTTTGGGGTGCCTTCCATAAGCCATAAATGTAGCAAATATCAGGTTTATGGCCTTTCATGCCTCTTTAAAGCCCCTTCCCAAATATTTATGAGGGTAATTATGGATATTATTTATGTATTTAGATTAATTCATGGCCACACATATTCATATGAAGATGGATGGTCATGTTTGATCTTAATAAGTTTGAAAATTCTATAAATAAAAGGGCAAAGACCACAATTTTTAAGCTTCATTTGTGTAAACTTATTATGCAAAATTCTCTCCACAAGACATTTGTGTGTGGTGTTTATTATGCTTAATTTGAAATAGAATAGCTTCAAAATAGGCATACATTTTATTTCATATCATGAACCTAGTTTCATTGGCAAACAAGAGATGATGGAGGAGCTTTGCCTTGCATCATTGATGAAGACTTGAGTACCAAATCAAGGGAAAAATAATGCTTTGAGCTACATTTGGATGATGGATACTCTTGGGAAGGTAATGTATGTGATTTCTTTTATTTTCTCTTTATTTTCATTTCACATCCTATTTGAGTGAGTTAGCTTATCTAGTTATGTTCTTACGCATTTTTATTGATTTTCATGACTAATTCTTGATCAACCATATTTTTAATCCATATGTACATTTTGGCATGTCTGGTGGGATGATACAGCCCATTCAAAAAAAGAAGACACTTTGGTAATCTTATATTTCCTTAAAAGTCAATAAAAATCTTTAAAATCAAGTTTTTATCATAATTTTTCCATATTTTTAACATTTTTTGTTGACACACAAGTCACACTGTGATCGACATTAGTTTTATGTAACTGGCATAAGTCTTAGCTAACTAGCATTGGTTAGGTTATAAGAAAAAACATGTATAAAAATAACATTTTAGAGCTTTATTCATAATTTTAGGGTGTCATTTTGAGTTTTTAAGTCTCTATCTAAACTTGATTTGCATGATCCATAACTTTTCTTGAGATTTTATTCTAACCTTACGATAACAAGTGTTTTTTTTGTCAAAACTCTTTTTTCCCTAAGGGTTCATAGGTGACCATTATCAATCTTTATCAATTAACATTAGTTTATTTATGACCAACATTGGTCTTGCTACAACTGGTATCAATCATTATTGACTGATGTTGGTCTTTGTGTCTTAAAAATAGATAACCTAAGAGTAAGATTTCAAAACTTTATTATTTAATTAGCAATTGTGCTTAAAATTAGGGGGAAACTCTCTAACATTTACATCACCCACATGGAAAAGTGATAAAATTTGAGCATGATTTAAATCTTGAACCTTCCCTTTGGTGTTTAAAAGGAACTTAGATGGTTTATTTAATTATTTTCTGATTTTTTTCAAATTTTTTGCAAACCAAGGCCAAAGGGCCAAGAACTTCATTAAACATTTCAATTTGGTGCTTAAAACTTACACTTAAATTTTAAAGCTTTTCAAAATTGTGTTATTTTATGCAAAATCATCTATTACTTGTTTGTTATTTAATCAAAATGAAGAGTGTGTGTTCCCCCATCCCCTTTAAGGAACTTGGGTGACCAAAAGTGCATTTTCATTGTGATTGTATCTTTATCCAAGGAGTGAAAATAAAGTTGTCTAGGCTCTCCCCAAAACCTATATGGTTTGGGTGATCTAAAAACAACCTCTAAAGTATTTTCACTTAGATCATTTATTTTATGCATTTTTTCTTGTGGAGAGGAGTTCATAGATTCTTCACAAGTCCTTTAGGGTAGTTTTGACCCTGGGTTTCATCTCCAGACATTGTTTTATCCCTTATACATGGTCATGTATATAAATTAGGGTATGCATAATATAAGATCTAGGGGTTGAGCAGCCAAACTCTCCTTTTGTAATAAAAAACTTAAGTTAGGTCTAGTTAACTAGGAGATTCCACTAAGAAGTACATGAATAGAATCACTACACAAAATAGTAGACCCTTGTATAATAATTTAATCAATATGAAATCAATTGATGTGAGGCATATCTAGAATTAGCCATGCTTGGGACCATCTAAATAGTTGAAAATTTTAGTTTTCCAATAACCTCACTTAATGACAACATATTATTAATGTAGGGAAAGTATCCTAAAGGTCCATGTCACCATACAATCTCTTGGGAGAAGGGGCATGTAAAAACCCTACTACTTCATGCACTTTTATTTTTGAATTTATAATTAAAATCCTCCTAAGATCATGCATATAGATGGATTTCAAAAATATGTTGCAAATGTTGATGTAGGTTTTATGTACACCATAGCCTTATGAGGTAGCCTCTAATATTTTAGGATCTCAATAGAAGTAAAATCCACTCTAGGGCATGAGTTATAGGTATGCAGTCTATTACAACTTATTGATGGAATAGTTGGTAGGGCATGTAGGTTGTTGACAAGGTTCTTTTTTACAAATGTGTGGTTCTTAATAGGGATAGTGGATCTCTATGTGAGTTGGATGGGTAGATAGTTGCTAATATAGAGTGGGAAGGTATAAAAAAACAAACTCAAAAAAAGGAGGGAAGGGTAAGGTATAAAAAAAAGATTTTATGGTTTTCAAGAACAAATTCCCTAACTAGTTTATAAAAGTATAAGTGCTTTCAAAACCTATGCCTATTGCTAGCAATAATTGCACACACATAGTCAGACATGGCTAAGAATTCTAAGGAGATAAAAATGTAGGAAATGCACAAGCCTCAAATAAAGGTTACTCCTTTTAGAGTAGCTATTGCACACCCTTAATCAAGAGATTATTCCTTAGGCTAGTGAAGTATCTGAGGTAACTGTTACACACACATAAAACTACATCCAAAAAAGCACTCATGCACATCAAAATATGAATCAATTTAAACTTGACTATTTTAATCAATATTTTTACCAATCTTTAAATAGTTTTTTCATATCTATAGATTAGTACATCAATCAAAATAATCAATAATACATTCATAGATTTTCCATACTAAAGATTATTGAAACATACAACCAAAGATAGTAATAACTAATCACACATAAATTGGAAAGAAAATACATAAACACATTCATTGATGATCAAAATTGATAATGATCCTATATTTAAAAAAAATTAGACAAAAATCCAAGTTGGATTATAATTGTTTTTATAGACTTGGGGAAGGGGTCACCCCATCTTCCAAGTTCATGCAAGGTCACTATATGAGGTAGTCAAAACATGAGTTCTAACTGTGGTCCAAAACCTTATAAAAGTCTATTTAAAGTTATCAGTTTAAAATAGCCTTTGTCAAAGTTATGCAACATGTGTATGTGTATGAAGATGAAGGTGATTTTTTATAATTATATCTTGAACTACATGTAAAAATTCAAAATATGTGCCATTTATCAAAATTGTACATGCCTCTTTTTATAGGTTATGATCAAAACCTGCTGATCTTTCAAATTATCCACCTTCAAATAGAACTCAGACATGCGTCAAAGATAAGTATCATCATATCAAACCCTTAGAACCAGTGACTAACCAAAAATAACTATGAATTACATGTTTCCTATGCTTTTCACTAAGTTTGGACCTTTGAAAATTCCACTATCAACTTGCATTATCAAATTTGTATGGATGATGGAATGCAAGCATGCTATTTGGCAACTCCATGGGCTTCCTAGGCTCTTTTTCAAAACACATTTCATCACTTAACACCTTTTCACCATGTGGTAGTCTCTCTCTAGATTTGGGCCCATTTGAAAAGTCTCCATCGATCTTACACCATTAATCTTAAATGTAATAGGATCAT
This sequence comes from Torreya grandis, assembly GCA_037957365.1. Lineage (NCBI taxonomy): Eukaryota > Viridiplantae > Streptophyta > Pinopsida > Cupressales > Taxaceae > Torreya > Torreya grandis. The sequence goes on along the minus strand of JARHVA010002532.1, from coordinate 934,949 downwards.
ACACACTATTGGATCTCTATGTACTAAGCCCCCATAATGTTACCACTTAGCACTCTTGTGGAAATTATGAAAAATCCTTTATTTAAATGTTATTGTGAGGATGACACTTATCACCATCATGCACTCTTTACTTCCATGCTTAATTATGCATCGTTAGATCTTCTTTATGTAAATTAATATGTACAATAGATTTTGGTGCTTGACCTTTTACCTCCCCATGAGGATGGCACTTGTCATTTCTAGATTCACTCTTGTAACACATAAATGCAAAATTGACTTAACAAATATATAATAAAGTGCTTGACTATAAGGGTGACACTTGGAAATTATATAGGGATTATGGTCTATTATTTTGGTCATTTTAGTTAGGGCAATTATTGTAGGAGAAATGTTGTGGGATTTCTATGTAAGGGGAATTGTTTCAGAAAAAATATCCATAATATTTCTTTCAAAGACCCAGTTTTCTCAAATAAAATGTTTGAATTAATTATCTCAAAGGGTCATTTTCATTGGAAAAAATGTCTGAGACACAAAGCCTAAAAGTAATTAGCTTGTAGGGCAAATGTTTGAGATAAAAGTCTTAAAGGATTGTTTCCAAAGGTCAAGAGCTCAAGACAAGATTCTTGAAGGGAAAATCTCAGAGGGAAAAATCCCAAGAAAAAAGTCTCGAAGGGCAAGGGCAAAGGGAAAAATATCTCAAACAAAATGTCTAAAGGAATGGTCTTAGAGGGATGATCTCAAAAAGGTCGAAGGAATGATGCCTCAAACAAAATGTCCAAAGGAATGGTTTCAGAGGGCAAAGGCCTGAGACAAAATTATTTAAGGGTAGGTACAATACAACAAAGGGCCAATACAAAGTATTGAAGGGTAATCTACACAAAGCTTTAAGGGTATGTGTCCTTGGGGTCATTATTTTGGCAAAATTATGCTGGGAAGATTGCTTTGGGAAGTTATTTTGGGATTTTTGCATCATAAAAAATGTCCAATGATAAAAGGTCTAAATGGTCATTTTCATTAGGGAAAGGGTTCGAGATAAAAGTCCTAAAGGATATTTTCAAAAGGCCAAAGGATAGGTGGGTTAAGGCCAAAGGGTCATTTTTATTAGGAAGAAATCTAAAGGGTCTACTTCATAGGGTATTTCATCCATGACAAAATTTCCAAAGGATCTACTTTGTAAAGGCCAAAGGGGTTGGTCTGGAGGGATAAAGGAAATCTATCAGAGGATTTATTTTAGACAAAATATCTAGGATATAATTCATTCAAGGCAATTATTTTGGATAAATTTTCTATAAAATTTTCTCTAATAGAATATTCCAAAACATAAAGGCTGAAAAGATTGGTCGAAGGGCAAAAGGCTCAAGACAAAAGTCCTGAAGTTAAGTACAAAGGAAAAATGTGTCAAACAAAATTTTTAAAGGAATGGTTGAAGGGAAGTATCTTGGATAAAATGTCTAAAGTATCATTTGAAAGGATGGGTCAAAGTGAAAAAGGCATGATATCTTAGACAAAATAGCCTTGATAAAATTCTCATAGACCCAATTCCAGTAGGGGATTTACTTCAGATAAAATGTCTACAACAATGTCCCTGATAAATATAAGTCCATGAAAAAAATTCCAAAAATAGTAATCCTAAAAAAAAATCCAAAGGAACGGTTTTAGATAATGGACAAAATACTTGACAAAGACAAATTGCATAAGTATGATAAAGATAAGCCCCAAAACATAATATTGATAGAAAGAATTAGTCTACAAACACAATACAAATACCATTTTTCTAAAGTATAAAAATGCCAAAAATCAAATCCTCTCTTATATTCTATGTAAACTATAGAAGAGGGGCTCTAGATCAAGACCATAGTCTAAAAAAAAGGTGGGTCCCCATTTTTATAAATAAAGAGGGGATGTTGGGTACAATAAATGGTGACTTATAATGGGAATACTCCTGAGTATTCAAGAACCTGAAAATCTTGTTTGTAATCTCAAATCCATCATGAAGTGTGCCATATAAGAATATTTAAATCAAAAACATGAAAGAGACTCTTAAATTAATTCACACAACATACTTTCCTTCTAATTTCTTGGATTTGCATGTGTCAAAATGTGTAGTTTATTTAACCCCTATTGTGATGAGTTTTTCAAAGGCTTGATGAAAATGTAGACTTTGTTATAGTATCTATTAAAGCTCAAAAATAAGGGAAGATGTCATGTCCCCTTTTTAGTTGACATGTGCGGAGTAGATGATTAGCCTATTATGTGACCCTCGTAGGCTAATGAAATGGATAGAGGGTCTTGATAGAGATGGGTTGGAATTCGTTCGGGCTCTTTCGGACATGAATTAAGGGAGATATTAATATTTGATTGATTTAATCAAATATTAATTATTTGATCTCATTTTAATTAATTAATAATTATTAATTAATTATTAATTATTAATGCTTTAGTCTAATTTGAGGATGCAAATTCTAAATTAAGACTTGGTCTAATTTTAAGACCCTAGTTCTAATTTAAGGAAGTCTAATTTAAGGGAGTCTAATTTTAGCAAGCACACCTTTGGAGGTGTATAAGAATCTCTCATGGGAGAGAGTTTGTATAAAAGCTTATTATTGATATTGATTCTTGTTAAGAAATTCTTCTGTGAAGACTGAGCCAAGGGTTCCAGGATTCCAATTGCATTGAAGAACGTCAACTCTTCATTGTGTGCGATTCAGAGGTTGTGAAAGATCAGCCGATCTATTGCCAAATTGAGAGATAACTTCACCCAGAAGTTATCATAGTATTACAGGGATTTGAGAGATAACTTCACTCAGAAGCTATCACAAGGGTTTACAGGTATTTTCTTTATTTTGGGTTTTTGATTCAAGAATTATCCAGATATAGATCTTTTGTGTCAGCCCATAATTCTACAGATCAGGATCAGGCATACAGGGTGTGTTATATCAGCGGCCGTACGAATTTCGTACAGCTCCGTGAAAATCCGTACGCATCTACAGGAAGTTCAGGTACCGACATCGGCGAACAGGGACTTACAGAGACCGACATCGGTCGACTCATCACCGACGTCGGCAAGAGGACCACTACAGGTCGACCGACGACGGCAGTATAACCGACGTCGGTGACTGTGTTTTTTACACAGCAGGCCGAGACGTGCCAGATTCAACCCAGTTTGTGGAATATTTAGGCTCTAAGGCCGAACTTTTGATATTCTTTGTATACCTGACAGAGGGTCACTAATTGTAAGCTTATGAGCAAATAAATAAGAAATTATACCGTGATTTATTCATCTATTTGAAGATAGTTTGCAGAAATTCAGATAAGCAATTTGGAGCTTTGTTTTGATATTCGAAGGGATATTACAGTGGTATCAGAGCTAAATCCTGCCATCCTGAGGGTTTAGAAATTTTATGCAGCCACAAGAGTTGCGACCACACGGGTATTACACACGCAGTAAAGCTTTGCTTGAAGGTACTCAAGTTTTAGAACAACCGCCGGAAGACATGGGTGATGATATTGGCAGGGCCCGTATTCCTCACCATCCGAGAGACCAAGATGATCCAGAGGTTTTACTTACTCTTAGAGAACTACGAGAAGGGCAAAGGCAGAATAACCAGGTATTACAGCAGTTGGCAGCAGCACTGCCAAGATTGGGTTCTCCGAGGAGACATTCCCCACACCGTGAAGATGTCAGGAGTGTTGCAGGATCACAGCGAGGCCATGGGACTGTTTCTCGTATAGTGAATAGGCCTACTAGGCCTATCTTTGTGAGACAGGAAGCAGAGGAGGTGATAGCAGGTGAGGAGCATGAGGAGACATTTACGGACACACTTAGGGCAGCAACTGAAGAGTGGGAGTCATTACCACATGTGGTCAGGGAGATGATTACTTTTGACCGATTCCTCACACAAAGGAAAGAACATTACCGAGGTCGACAGAATGGGAGACCAAGACCCCAGAATAATGATTTGAAGCATGCTACGAGCAGGCTCACACTAGCGACGTTTGACGGTAGTGGTAAGGTGACAGCACAGGCCTGGGTGAGTAAGCTGGATACATTTCTCACATTGCGACCAATGGGTGAGGAAGATGCTATCAGATATGCAACACTACATCTCGAGGGAGTAGCTCACGATTGGTGGCACCATGGGATGGTGACACTCCATCATGATCGGATCACTTCTTATCAGGAGTTTGTAGACAGGCTGGTGGAGCGTTTTGACAGGAGGGATCCAGAGTCCTATTTTTGAGAGTTGGCACAGTTACGTCAAAGTGGGAGTCTAGAGGCATACATTGGTGACTTCCAGAAGTTATCAGTCATGGTCCCTGACATTTCAGAGAGGCGACTAGTAGTACTCTTCATGGAGGGCTTGACAGAACCATTGAGAGGTTGGATCAAAGGCTTTGATCCTCCTTCATTACAGGAAGCTATGAAGAAGACGCGCAGTATGGAGATGGCAGCCCCATCAAGTAGATCTAACTCCAGAGGTACTTCTTCGTCTAGAGACCATAAGCACTCCAACGGGGATACAGAGAGACCGGATTTTAACATAGATAAATCTGGGGTTAAAAATGATTCAAAGGCTAATCCAGCAGCACCACCTTTGGATCATGAGGCACTTAATGATTTACACAGGAAGAAGCTTTGCTTCTACTGCAAAGGTCCATATGATATCCATCACGATTGTCCTTTGAGGCCTAAGGGCAAGATGAATCGTATGATGTGGGTATATTATGAGGAGTCAGAATCGGAAGATTTCGAACAGCATGATAGTTTTGAGGAGGCAGAGGCTTCAGAGCCTAAGGCAGAGGTAGATTTAGAGCTTCATATACAGGAGGCACGCCTATCCAGCATTCAGTCGGATGAGTCATTTAGACTCCGTGGAGTTTTGGCAGGGCAGAAGGTTACCACCCTTCTTGATACAGGAGCCACACATAATTTCATAGATGCTACATTTGTGGAGAAGCGTGGACTCACTACCGAAGATTTTGAGGGAATTAGAGTTAAGGTAGCCGATGGTCACACTCTGAGGTGTGAGTGCATGATTAGAGACCTCCCATTGCGCTTGAACAACTATGAGTTCAAGGCTAATTATTATGTAGTGAACATGGGGGACATAGAATTAGTTTTGGGTATGAAGTGGCTTCATTCATTTGAGGAAGTTACTCTTCATCTCAAAGATATGGAGGTTCGTTTTCAGGTAGATGGGAAAACACATATTCTTAAGGCAATACGGGGCAGCAGCTTCAAACATATGTTTTTTCATCGGATGGAGATGCCTGTACAACATGACATGAAAGAGTGTGATGATAAGTGCACATTGGCACCAACACAGGAGAGATATGAGGACGAGCTTTGTCTTGAGGTGAGTTCAGTTCAAGGGTTAGCACATGTGGTAGAGTCTCAGCTTTCTTTTACAGGTGGGTCACATGTTGATGACGATATACGTATAGGAGACAGAGGTGATGTGACGCCATTGGATGAGAGTGGTGATGGACAGGACTTGGAGTTTGTGTTGGTTGACAGCACTGTAGATCGAGACTTCATTTGGGATCCAGGTATTCAACGATTGCTTGAGGGCAAGCAATTTCAGGAGGGGCGGATTGTCATGTCCCCTTTTTAGTTGACATGTGCGGAGTAGATGATTAGCCTATTATGTGACCCTCGTAGGCTAATGAAATGGATAGAGGGTCTTGATAGAGATGGGTTGGAATTCGTTCGGGCTCTTTCGGACATGAATTAAGGGAGATATTAATATTTGATTGATTTAATCAAATATTAATTATTTGATCTCATTTTAATTAATTAATAATTATTAATTAATTATTAATTATTAATGCTTTAGTCTAATTTGAGGATGCAAATTCTAAATTAAGACTTGGTCTAATTTTAAGACCCTAGTTCTAATTTAAGGAAGTCTAATTTAAGGGAGTCTAATTTTAGCAAGCACACCTTTGGAGGTGTATAAGAATCTCTCATGGGAGAGAGTTTGTATAAAAGCTTATTATTGATATTGATTCTTGTTAAGAAATTCTTCTGTGAAGACTGAGCCAAGGGTTCCAGGATTCCAATTGCATTGAAGAACGTCAACTCTTCATTGTGTGCGATTCAGAGGTTGTGAAAGATCAGCCGATCTATTGCCGAATTGAGAGATAACTTCACCCAGAAGTTATCATAGTATTACAGGGATTTGAGAGATAACTTCACTCAGAAGCTATCACAAGGGTTTACAGGTATTTTCTTTATTTTGGGTTTTTGATTCAAGAATTATCCAGATATAGATCTTTTGTGTCAGCCCATAATTCTACAGATCAGGATCAGGCATACAGGGTGTGTTATATCAGCGGCCGTACGAATTTCGTACAGCTCCGTGAAAATCCGTACGCATCTACAGGAAGTTCAGGTACCGACATCGGCGAACAGGGACTTACAGAGACCGACATCGGTCGACTCATCACCGACGTCGGCAAGAGGACCACTACAGGTCGACCGACGACGGCAGTATAACCGACGTCGGTGACTGTGTTTTTTACACAGCAGGCCGAGACGTGCCAGATTCAACCCAGTTTGTGGAATATTTAGGCTCTAAGGCCGAACTTTTGATATTCTTTGTATACCTGACAGAGGGTCACTAATTGTAAGCTTATGAGCAAATAAATAAGAAATTATACCGTGATTTATTCATCTATTTGAAGATAGTTTGCAGAAATTCAGATAAGCAATTTGGAGCTTTGTTTTGATATTCGAAGGGATATTACAGTGGTATCAGAGCTAAATCCTGCCATCCTGAGGGTTTAGAAATTTTATGCAGCCACAAGAGTTGCGACCACACGGGTATTACACACGCAGTAAAGCTTTGCTTGAAGGTACTCAAGTTTTAGAACAACCGCCGGAAGACATGGGTGATGATATTGGCAGGGCCCGTATTCCTCACCATCCGAGAGACCAAGATGATCCAGAGGTTTTACTTACTCTTAGAGAACTACGAGAAGGGCAAAGGCAGAATAACCAGGTATTACAGCAGTTGGCAGCAGCACTGCCAAGATTGGGTTCTCCGAGGAGACATTCCCCACACCGTGAAGATGTCAGGAGTGTTGCAGGATCACAGCGAGGCCATGGGACTGTTTCTCGTATAGTGAATAGGCCTACTAGGCCTATCTTTGTGAGACAGGAAGCAGAGGAGGTGATAGCAGGTGAGGAGCATGAGGAGACATTTACGGACACACTTAGGGCAGCAACTGAAGAGTGGGAGTCATTACCACATGTGGTCAGGGAGATGATTACTTTTGACCGATTCCTCACACAAAGGAAAGAACATTACCGAGGTCAACAGAATGGGAGACCAAGACCCCAGAATAATGATTTGAAGCATGCTACGAGCAGGCTCACACTAGCGACGTTTGACGGTAGTGGTAAGGTGACAGCACAGGCCTGGGTGAGTAAGCTGGATACATTTCTCACATTGCGACCAATGGGTGAGGAAGATGCTATCAGATATGCAACACTACATCTCGAGGGAGTAGCTCACGATTGGTGGCACCATGGGATGGTGACACTCCATCATGATCGGATCACTTCTTATCAGGAGTTTGTAGACAGGCTGGTGGAGCGTTTTGACAGGAGGGATCCAGAGTCCTATTTTCGAGAGTTGGCACAGTTACGTCAAAGTGGGAGTCTAGAGGCATACATTGGTGACTTCCAGAAGTTATCAGTCATGGTCCCTGACATTTCAGAGAGGCGACTAGTAGTACTCTTCATGGAGGGCTTGACAGAACCATTGAGAGGTTGGATCAAAGGCTTTGATCCTCCTTCATTACAGGAAGCTATGAAGAAGACGCGCAGTATGGAGATGGCAGCCCCATCAAGTAGATCTAACTCCAGAGGTACTTCTTCGTCTAGAGACCATAAGCACTCCAACGGGGATACAGAGAGACCGGATTTTAACATAGATAAATCTGGGGTTAAAAATGATTCAAAGGCTAATCCAGCAGCACCACCTTTGGATCATGAGGCACTTAATGATTTACACAGGAAGAAGCTTTGCTTCTACTGCAAAGGTCCATATGATATCCATCACGATTGTCCTTTGAGGCCTAAGGGCAAGATGAATCGTATGATGTGGGTATATTATGAGGAGTCAGAATCGGAAGATTTCGAACAGCATGATAGTTTTGAGGAGGCAGAGGCTTCAGAGCCTAAGGCAGAGGTAGATTTAGAGCTTCATATACAGGAGGCACGCCTATCCAGCATTCAGTCGGATGAGTCATTTAGACTCCGTGGAGTTTTGGCAGGGCAGAAGGTTACCACCCTTCTTGATACAGGAGCCACACATAATTTCATAGATGCTACATTTGTGGAGAAGCGTGGACTCACTACCGAAGATTTTGAGGGAATTAGAGTTAAGGTAGCCGATGGTCACACTCTGAGGTGTGAGTGCATGATTAGAGACCTCCCATTGCGCTTGAACAACTATGAGTTCAAGGCTAATTATTATGTAGTGAACATGGGGGACATAGAATTAGTTTTGGGTATGAAGTGGCTTCATTCATTTGAGGAAGTTACTCTTCATCTCAAAGATATGGAGGTTCGTTTTCAGGTAGATGGGAAAACACATATTCTTAAGGCAATACGGGGCAGCAGCTTCAAACATATGTTTTTTCATCGGATGGAGATGCCTGTACAACATGACATGAAAGAGTGTGATGATAAGTGCACATTGGCACCAACACAGGAGAGATATGAGGACGAGCTTTGTCTTGAGGTGAGTTCAGTTCAAGGGTTAGCACATGTGGTAGAGTCTCAGCTTTCTTTTACAGGTGGGTCACATGTTGATGACGATATACGTATAGGAGACAGAGGTGATGTGACGCCATTGGATGAGAGTGGTGATGGACAGGACTTGGAGTTTGTGTTGGTTGACAGCACTGTAGATCGAGACTTCATTTGGGATCCAGGTATTCAACGATTGCTTGAGGGCAAGCAATTTCAGGAGGGGCGGATTGTCATGTCCCCTTTTTAGTTGACATGTGCGGAGTAGATGATTAGCCTATTATGTGACCCTCGTAGGCTAATGAAATGGATAGAGGGTCTTGATAGAGATGGGTTGGAATTCGTTCGGGCTCTTTCGGACATGAATTAAGGGAGATATTAATATTTGATTGATTTAATCAAATATTAATTATTTGATCTCATTTTAATTAATTAATAATTATTAATTAATTATTAATTATTAATGCTTTAGTCTAATTTGAGGATGCAAATTCTAAATTAAGACTTGGTCTAATTTTAAGACCCTAGTTCTAATTTAAGGAAGTCTAATTTAAGGGAGTCTAATTTTAGCAAGCACACCTTTGGAGGTGTATAAGAATCTCTCATGGGAGAGAGTTTGTATAAAAGCTTATTATTGATATTGATTCTTGTTAAGAAATTCTTCTGTGAAGACTGAGCCAAGGGTTCCAGGATTCCAATTGCATTGAAGAACGTCAACTCTTCATTGTGTGCGATTCAGAGGTTGTGAAAGATCAGCCGATCTATTGCCGAATTGAGAGATAACTTCACCCAGAAGTTATCATAGTATTACAGGGATTTGAGAGATAACTTCACTCAGAAGCTATCACAAGGGTTTACAGGTATTTTCTTTATTTTGGGTTTTTGATTCAAGAATTATCCAGATATAGATCTTTTGTGTCAGCCCATAATTCTACAGATCAGGATCAGGCATACAGGGTGTGTTATATCAGCGGCCGTACGAATTTCGTACAGCTCCGTGAAAATCCGTACGCATCTACAGGAAGTTCAGGTACCGACATCGGCGAACAGGGACTTACAGAGACCGACATCGGTCGACTCATCACCGACGTCGGCAAGAGGACCACTACAGGTCGACCGACGACGGCAGTATAACCGACGTCGGTGACTGTGTTTTTTACACAGCAGGCCGAGACGTGCCAGATTCAACCCAGTTTGTGGAATATTTAGGCTCTAAGGCCGAACTTTTGATATTCTTTGTATACCTGACAGAGGGTCACTAATTGTAAGCTTATGAGCAAATAAATAAGAAATTATACCGTGATTTATTCATCTATTTGAAGATAGTTTGCAGAAATTCAGATAAGCAATTTGGAGCTTTGTTTTGATATTCGAAGGGATATTACAGTGGTATCAGAGCTAAATCCTGCCATCCTGAGGGTTTAGAAATTTTATGCAGCCACAAGAGTTGCGACCACACGGGTATTACACACGCAGTAAAGCTTTGCTTGAAGGTACTCAAGTTTTAGAACAACCGCCGGAAGACATGGGTGATGATATTGGCAGGGCCCGTATTCCTCACCATCCGAGAGACCAAGATGATCCAGAGGTTTTACTTACTCTTAGAGAACTACGAGAAGGGCAAAGGCAGAATAACCAGGTATTACAGCAGTTGGCAGCAGCACTGCCAAGATTGGGTTCTCCGAGGAGACATTCCCCACACCGTGAAGATGTCAGGAGTGTTGCAGGATCACAGCGAGGCCATGGGACTGTTTCTCGTATAGTGAATAGGCCTACTAGGCCTATCTTTGTGAGACAGGAAGCAGAGGAGGTGATAGCAGGTGAGGAGCATGAGGAGACATTTACGGACACACTTAGGGCAGCAACTGAAGAGTGGGAGTCATTACCACATGTGGTCAGGGAGATGATTACTTTTGACCGATTCCTCACACAAAGGAAAGAACATTACCGAGGTCAACAGAATGGGAGACCAAGACCCCAGAATAATGATTTGAAGCATGCTACGAGCAGGCTCACACTAGCGACGTTTGACGGTAGTGGTAAGGTGACAGCACAGGCCTGGGTGAGTAAGCTGGATACATTTCTCACATTGCGACCAATGGGTGAGGAAGATGCTATCAGATATGCAACACTACATCTCGAGGGAGTAGCTCACGATTGGTGGCACCATGGGATGGTGACACTCCATCATGATCGGATCACTTCTTATCAGGAGTTTGTAGACAGGCTGGTGGAGCGTTTTGACAGGAGGGATCCAGAGTCCTATTTTCGAGAGTTGGCACAGTTACGTCAAAGTGGGAGTCTAGAGGCATACATTGGTGACTTCCAGAAGTTATCAGTCATGGTCCCTGACATTTCAGAGAGGCGACTAGTAGTACTCTTCATGGAGGGCTTGACAGAACCATTGAGAGGTTGGATCAAAGGCTTTGATCCTCCTTCATTACAGGAAGCTATGAAGAAGACGCGCAGTATGGAGATGGCAGCCCCATCAAGTAGATCTAACTCCAGAGGTACTTCTTCGTCTAGAGACCATAAGCACTCCAACGGGGATACAGAGAGACCGGATTTTAACATAGATAAATCTGGGGTTAAAAATGATTCAAAGGCTAATCCAGCAGCACCACCTTTGGATCATGAGGCACTTAATGATTTACACAGGAAGAAGCTTTGCTTCTACTGCAAAGGTCCATATGATATCCATCACGATTGTCCTTTGAGGCCTAAGGGCAAGATGAATCGTATGATGTGGGTATATTATGAGGAGTCAGAATCGGAAGATTTCGAACAGCATGATAGTTTTGAGGAGGCAGAGGCTTCAGAGCCTAAGGCAGAGGTAGATTTAGAGCTTCATATACAGGAGGCACGCCTATCCAGCATTCAGTCGGATGAGTCATTTAGACTCCGTGGAGTTTTGGCAGGGCAGAAGGTTACCACCCTTCTTGATACAGGAGCCACACATAATTTCATAGATGCTACATTTGTGGAGAAGCGTGGACTCACTACCGAAGATTTTGAGGGAATTAGAGTTAAGGTAGCCGATGGTCACACTCTGAGGTGTGAGTGCATGATTAGAGACCTCCCATTGCGCTTGAACAACTATGAGTTCAAGGCTAATTATTATGTAGTGAACATGGGGGACATAGAATTAGTTTTGGGTATGAAGTGGCTTCATTCATTTGAGGAAGTTACTCTTCATCTCAAAGATATGGAGGTTCGTTTTCAGGTAGATGGGAAAACACATATTCTTAAGGCAATACGGGGCAGCAGCTTCAAACATATGTTTTTTCATCGGATGGAGATGCCTGTACAACATGACATGAAAGAGTGTGATGATAAGTGCACATTGGCACCAACACAGGAGAGATATGAGGACGAGCTTTGTCTTGAGGTGAGTTCAGTTCAAGGGTTAGCACATGTGGTAGAGTCTCAGCTTTCTTTTACAGGTGGGTCACATGTTGATGACGATATACGTATAGGAGACAGAGGTGATGTGACGCCATTGGATGAGAGTGGTGATGGACAGGACTTGGAGTTTGTGTTGGTTGACAGCACTGTAGATCGAGACTTCATTTGGGATCCAGGTATTCAACGATTGCTTGAGGGCAAGCAATTTCAGGAGGGGCGGATTGTCATGTCCCCTTTTTAGTTGACATGTGCGGAGTAGATGATTAGCCTATTATGTGACCCTCGTAGGCTAATGAAATGGATAGAGGGTCTTGATAGAGATGGGTTGGAATTCGTTCGGGCTCTTTCGGACATGAATTAAGGGAGATATTAATATTTGATTGATTTAATCAAATATTAATTATTTGATCTCATTTTAATTAATTAATAATTATTAATTAATTATTAATTATTAATGCTTTAGTCTAATTTGAGGATGCAAATTCTAAATTAAGACTTGGTCTAATTTTAAGACCCTAGTTCTAATTTAAGGAAGTCTAATTTAAGGGAGTCTAATTTTAGCAAGCACACCTTTGGAGGTGTATAAGAATCTCTCATGGGAGAGAGTTTGTATAAAAGCTTATTATTGATATTGATTCTTGTTAAGAAATTCTTCTGTGAAGACTGAGCCAAGGGTTCCAGGATTCCAATTGCATTGAAGAACGTCAACTCTTCATTGTGTGCGATTCAGAGGTTGTGAAAGATCAGCCGATCTATTGCCGAATTGAGAGATAACTTCACCCAGAAGTTATCATAGTATTACAGGGATTTGAGAGATAACTTCACTCAGAAGCTATCACAAGGGTTTACAGGTATTTTCTTTATTTTGGGTTTTTGATTCAAGAATTATCCAGATATAGATCTTTTGTGTCAGCCCATAATTCTACAGATCAGGATCAGGCATACAGGGTGTGTTATATCAGCGGCCGTACGAATTCCGTACAGCTCCGTGAAAATCTGTACGCATCTACAGGAAGTTCAGGTACCAACATCGGCAAACAGGGACTTACAGAGACCGACATCGGTCGACTCATCACCGACGTCGGCAAGGGGACCACTACAGGTTGACCGACGACGGCAGTATAACCGACGTCGGCGACTGTGTTTTTTACACAGCAGGCCGAGACGTGCCAGATTCAACCCAGTTTGTGGAATATTCAGGCTCTAAGGCCGAACTTTTGATATTCTTTGTATACCTGACAGAGGGTCACTAATTGTAAGCTTATGAGCAAATAAATAAGAAATTATACCGTGATTTATTCATCTATTTGAAGATAGTTTGCAGAAATTCAGATAAGCAATTTGGAGCTTTGTTTTGATATTCGAAGGGATATTACAGAAGATCAGGCATTTCTATACTTCCATCTAGACATCTATAGCCCTGATAGAGATAACTTGGGTTTTTTCTCCTTCTCTTTCAATTATTTTCTTTTAATCATGATGCATTGTGCATTGACCTTATTTCATCATGTGAGCCTTTTTATTTTCTTTAGATTTTTTTTCTCTATTGAACCCATTGATTTTCTTCTTCTTTTATTTTTATTTCTCTCTTCTTTTGTTCTTGAATGGAAAAAAGAAAAGCTGGAACCCTAGTGAACTAGTATAATTATAAAACAAATAATTACTAGAACATCTCTACCATTTACATCTATACCCAAAATTATAAATTATAATAGGTATTTAATGTGATAAGTTCATTTGACCCAATAAAACAAAAAAAAAAATTAATTTATATGAATTACTCTAAGAACAACTTCCACATGCCTAGTAAAAGTATTCAATTTTGATACCATTCAAAATAATCCATGATTGCCTACCTTCATCCTAAAGACTCAAAAACACAAAAATATGCCAAATCTATAAATTAGTCCCAAAGTGTCAAGATTTTAATTCTCCCCTTTTATAAAAGTCATAAGCTCAATTGGTTTGGAATTTTTAGCTTAGTTATAGTCAAAGCAAACACATTTCTAATTTTTAGAGAAAGAAAAGAATAACTAATCTAAGAAAACACTAAAATCTAATCTAGAAAACATGAAAACTAATTTATGAAATCAAAATACTAAAAGTAGGAAAGATTAATCTAGAAAGTAGGAAACTAATCTATGAAGGAAAAAAATCTAATCTAAGAAAGTAAGAAATCTAATCTAATCCTATAGCTATATTCATTTATCCCTCATTACTCAGTAACATCAGTAGATAGCACAACCCTAAAGTAATGATTTAATAACTATCCATTGACTAGATATGTAAGTTCATTGCCTTGGAGGTCTTTCAGATGAAATGTATTATTGCCCATGGTCTTTGAAATATGGTATGGTCTAATCCATAGTGGGGAAACCATAGGCTTTATCACAAAGTACACTAGATCTAAAATCTTCAATGCTTTGACCTTTGCTCTTTTATCAAACCACATCCTGGTGTTTGTTGAATGCATGTAAGGCCTTAGTCCTTAAATCTTCCATTTCTATTATGTCTAACAAGCTTGATTTTGCTTGGTTCTATGTAGTCTTGCATAAACTAACAAGTGGGTAAATTTAGCATAATTAGGAATATAGGCTTTTTTTCATATACCAATAGATATGGTGAAGCTTTAAGGGCTTTCTTATGTCTATTATGTTCTACCCAAATATAATACTTCAATAAATTATGCTAGTCCCTAGCCTTGTCTCTATTAGTGTAGGTTTTTATTTTTCCCTATTATTTAATTAGGGAAATTATATATTTGTGCATACGTGGATTTTTCCTACATTCATGGGATAGGCTATCTTATGTGGAGATGTGTTTCATAGATGTGTCATAAGAATGTCATAAGTAACTCCCTTGATGGGAGTTACTTCTCTATTCTTAGCACCTTGTCACCACCTTGCATGGAGGAGTTATAGTCTATTCTTGGGGTGCCTTGACCACATTTTGTAGAGGAGTTACTTACGTGCTCTCCTATATGTATTGTTCACTTTGGCCATCTCATGTTAATCAAATATTGGGTTTTCTCCTATTTGTCTTATGCAATTTATCTTCTTGTATAATTTCAAATTGCTTTAGCATCTATGTGATGTACACTAGCTTCATCTCATGTGATCACATCTCCATTGCATTTACATTATCCGGATTTTGGAAATAACTCTGATATGGTATCAAAGCCATTCCAGTAATCGTGTGTCTAGTTATGCTATTAGTTTATTCTGAAATTCTTACTTTGCTTTCTTAGTAGTTTTTTTTGTTTAACTCCATTGCATTTGAGAGTTTTGGTAGAGTTTTTTGAAAACTCATGCAAATCCATACGAAAAATTGTTAAAAAAATTACTTCGAGTTAAAATTTGCCAAGACATCTTGTATAGATCTGTTGTGGCTTCAACAAGGTAATTTGTGGAAATATCAGCAGCTTGGCATCCATTTCCAGCAGCCTGGCATCCTTTTCCAGTAGCTTGGCATCCTTTTCTCTTAGCTTCTGCTTGTTTTTTGTGTTGGATGATTGTCTGGAGGATAGAATAGCTGTAAGATAAACCTGGGCACCACTACTTGCAATTTTTTTGCTGTCAAGAAATTAGAAGTGCATCCTTATTTTGGTGAGAGAATTCTGCACCTGCAATTTTTTTGTTGTCAAGAAATTAGAAGTACACCCTTATTTTGGTGAGAAAACTTTTCCACTTGTTGCTATGCATTAAGGTCTACAATTTCAATTTCTTTTTTCTGACCAAGAAAATCAAAATTGCACCTTTTTTTGTAAGAGAATTCTGCCAACCTATTTTTCTTGAAAATGGCACCCTCTCCTTGTTTGGCGTCTCATGTGGGCCCTTAGATACTTGGCCAACAGTTTCATTCTATCTTTTACTTTAATTTTTTAGTTAAAATTGACTTGTTAAAAAAATCAATCAATTTGACTGAATATTAAGTATTTTAGACATTTTGAAAAATTTGGGGGTTTAAATTTAAACTTGTATCTTTACCAGTCGAAGACGAAGGGTGAGGCCGGGGTTGGCAAGAGGCCAATTCCACCTCACAAAGACCTCCTTTGGATTCCTTGCTCTGTGCTAAATCCAATGAGTGGTTGGAAGACCACTTTCTCTCTCAAAATAGGCATTTTTTTAATGTTTTAGTGCTTTTTTTGCAAAAAACATTAGTTAATGGGAAAATTAAATCTTTAATATCTTGTAAATGGTAGCTCGGATTTGGGTACCATTTTTTGCAAAAGTGTTTTTAATTCAATTATCCACAGTGTAGGCTTGTTATTTGTTAAAAATGCACTAGTTTATAAAGTGCCTAAAATTTGGGTCTCTCAAGATGCATTTTCGGCTGAGTCTGACGTCTTGTTTGCTTAAAGTATTGCACTGATTGTTCTAAGACACATTTTCAGCTGAGCCCCATGTATTTTGAGTTTGCACTTGCATATTTGGGGGGGACTCAACATTTTAGGGGGGTGTGATTGCTTTTCACAACTTACAAATCTTTGCTTTCATTCTCCTTTCTGCATAATTTCACAACTTGCAATTAACACAACTTCACCTAAATTCAGCTTAAAATAGGCTCTTTTCAACTTAAACCCTTAACACCCTTCAACTATCATGAATAGAATGTTAAAATGTCAATCATTCTTAGAAGCAAAGGGTTGTATAGGATCACCATGGGTACTGAAGTAGAACCTAGCACTGATGCTAAAAAGGTCAAGTGGTACAACCATAGTGATGAATCCTATGGATTACTGAGCTTTTCCATGTCTCCAAAACTTCTCTTCCATTTATAAACCTCCAAGACTCTTAAAGACATATGGGACACCTTAGAAATCTTATTTGGGAAGCTTGATGAGATGAGAAGTCATGAGCTCAAAAACGAACTCATAAGTCTAAGTCCTAGCAACTTTGACACCCTACAGGACTTCTTCACTAAGTTTAAGGCCCTTAGATTGAAATTGAAAGAATGTGGGATATAGAAAAAAGATGATCAACTCATCCTTTCTATTCTCTCAAAGTTAGGTCCAAGCTATTTAGTCTTTGTCTCCACTTTCCATGCCACAAAAAGTGCCCTTAGCACTACATGGAAAATGCATTCTTTGGATTCATTCATTGTCGACTTGACTAGGGAGCAAGATAAGATAATTCAAATGGGCACAATGAAGTCCACTCAACCCCAAGCTTTGATAGCTGGAAATGGTAAGGATAAAACTTCAACAAAGGAGAAGAAGAAAAAGAACAAGGACTAGGAGAAGAAGAAAGAAAACAACAATCCTGCCAAAAACAACACTGAGTCTTCCTCCTCCAATGCTAAACCTAAGAAGGATAAGGTTAATTGTGCCTATTGTAAAAATACAGGGCATGATGAACACAAATGCATGAAGAAACAAATAGATCACCTAACTCATCTTCTAGAGAAGCACAACATAGGTGTTCATGAGTCCATCAAGCAGAATTCATCTACCCAAGATTCTACCAAGGCAAAAGGCAAGGGTAAGGAGAAATAAAAGGACAAGGCCCTTGTAGCTACAATAACTTCTACATCCTCATGGGTCATTGACTTGGGTGCTTCTCACCATATGGGCTCTTCCCTAGTTGAGTTTTTATCTTTAGATCCTTGTAGCATGACTTCAATTAGTTTAGGTGATGACACATCAGTTTATGTTGTAGGGAGAGGCTTAGTTGAAATGGAAGGAGGAACATTCAATAATGTTCTAAGTGTTCCTTCTCTTTCAACAAATCTCCTATCAGTCTACCAAATCACTCACATTGGTTAGGGTGTGAGATTTGAGTTTTCACTAGATTCAGTGGCTATTAAGGAGTTACATAATGATACTACAGTGGCAGTGGGTAGGGTAGATCACCAAGCCAGGTTATACACTTTCTCACATTTTGCACCTAATTCTTCTCCAATAGCATTGCTGACTCATTTAGATGGAGTTAGTAAATTATGGCATGAGTGGTTTGGCCACATTAACTACTGCTACCTTGAGCAACTTTACAAACATGACATGGTCATTGGCTTGCCTCGTGTCCAATTCTCAAAAGGACTTTGTGAGGGGTGCTCCCTTGGGAAGCATTTCAAAGCAAAATTTGATAAAGGCAAAGCTTGGAGAGCTTCATAGCCTTTAGAGTTAGTCCACAGTGATGTATCGAGACCCTTTCCCAAACTATCTTTCACAAGAGCCAAGTACATCCTCACTTTCATTGATGATTTCTCTAGGTACACTTGGATATATTTTCTCAAACAAAAGTCTGAAGTGTTTGAAAATTTTCTAGAATTCAAGGCTCTTGTTGAGAAACAAATTGAGAAATCCATCAAATTTCTTTGAACTGATAATGGAGGGGAGTATGTCAGTAATAGGTTTGAGCAGTTTTGCACCATAGAGGGGATTGATTTGTAGTGTATAGTCACTTACAGTCCTTCACAGAATGGGGTTATAGAATGCAAAAATAGGTTCTTGGTAGCTGTATGATTCACTCCAAATCCTTAGCACCATAGTACTAGGTTGAAGCCATCAATTGTGTTTGCTACATTCAAAATAGGGTTCCTCACAAAGCTTTGAAAGGAATAACACCCTTTGAAGCTTGGCATAAAAGGAAACTTGATGTTGAGTACCTTAGGGTTTTCAGATCCCCAGCCATGGCCCACATTTTAAAGAAGAAACACAAAGATATGGAACATCAGTCCAAGCCTTACATCTTTGTAGGATATCTAGATGGTATTAAGGGGTATCACCTTTTAGATCTAGTCACCCATGAGTTGTTCATCGAGAGAAGTGTCCATTTTTAAGAGTCCTAGAGACTCAACACTTGACACTTCTCCCTCATCGGATCTACTTCTTCATGATGATTCCTCATCAAATTCAGATCAGCCATAGTAGCTTCTTGAGCCAGAGACATCTTCTTCTTCATGTTTAGACAGTGAGGACAGTTATGTAGAGGTATCCACCTCTAGTCAGTCAGAGGATGAGGAGTTAGAACTTGACTCACCCATTTCTAGGCCACTTTGGGCCAGACAGACACTTGAGAGTGATGGCACTTAGGTAGGGGATCCCGTAGATGACAGACATACTAGGGAGGATTTTCAAAGAAATCTACATGCCTTCTTTGCTTCAATTTTAGATCCATAGACTTTTTGAGAGGCATCGGGGGTACCTGAGTGGGATAGTGCTACGAAGGAAGAATATTCTTCCTTAATCAAAAATCACACTTGGGATTTGACTTCACTTCTGAAGGGAAGAAAGATGGTTTGATGTAGGTGGATATATTAGACCAAGTTTGTAGCAGATGGGTCAGTTGATAACTACAAGGCATGATTGGCCACCAAGGGTTTCTCACAGGTGGCAGTCATTGACTACTCAAAGACCTTTACACCCATTGCAAAGATGAATTCTATCTAACTCACCTTGGCTATTATCATAGCACATGGTTGGGATGTGCATCAGATGGATGTGAAGAGTGCCTTTCTTCATGAAGACCTAAAGGAAGAGATCTACATGGAGCAGCTACAAGGATTTGTTCAAGATTCTTCCTTAGTATGCAGACTTAGGAAATGCATCAGATGGATGTGAAGAGTGCCTTTCTTCATGAAGACCTAAAGGAAGAGATCTACATGGAGCAGCTACAAGGATTTGTTCAAGATTCTTCCTTAGTATGCAGACTTAGGAAATCTATCTATGGCCTCAAACAGGCCCCTCAAGCTTGGTATGCCAAGATGGATTCCTTCCTTCTCATAGTGGGTTTCACTAGGTGCCATTCTGACCCCAATGTCTACTTCTTATGGTAGGATGATTCACTCCTAATTTTGGTTCTATATGTTGATGATCTTTTGATCATTGAGAGTTCTTCATCGGCTCTTGCAGTAGTGAAGGCATCTCTCCAAGATAGATTTGGCATGATAGACTTGGGTTTATTTCACTACTTCCTTGGTATCGAGATCTCATAGTCAGATTCAGGGATTTCTCTTAGACAACCTAAGTATGCTCTTGATTTATTGTCTCGATTTCACATGGCTAATTACAAGCCATCTCAGACTCCCTTTCTATCAGGAGTCAAGCTTGAGGCTAATTTTTCTTCACCATTGGTTGATGCCACTCAGTATCGACAACTTGTTGGTAGTCTCATCTACTTGACTCACACTAGGCCTGACATATCATATATAGTGGGACTTGTCTCCAAATTCATCCAGGAACCTCATGAGCTGCATTAGAAAGCAACTAAGTAGATCTTGCATTACATACAGGGTTCACATAGATACGAGATTCATTACAGATTTGGCATAGAGGTTGACTTGGTTGGATATACAGATTCTGATTGGGCTAGTGATTCATAGAGTCACAAGTCCACTTTTAGTTATAGTTTTTCTCTAGGTTTTGGTCCTTTCAGTTGGTCTAGCAAGAAGCAGAATGTTATTGCTATATCATCCACATAGGTAGAGTACAGGGGAGCTATTAATGCAACTACTGAGGCTATTTGGCTTCAAGGGATTCTTTCTAAGTTTGGCATTCTTATTAGGCAGCCCACCATCATTTATTGTGACAACCAGAGTACCATTCAGATTTGCAAGAATCTAATTCAGCACCAACAGACCAAGAACATAGAGATTCGCATGCATTTCATTGGGGAGCTTATTCATAGTCAAGTCATTGACTTGATATTTTACCAGTCTTTTGAGCAAGTTGCAAACATCTTCACCAAACCTTTCACTAAGAGCAAGTTCATTCATCTATAAGCTCTTCTTGGGGTGCGGTCCACATCTGCAGCAATAGCATCTTTGGGGGGGGCACTAGCCTCTTCCTTTCTTTAATGTCTCTCTTTTGTGGGGGATTTTTTTCCTATGGGTTTTCTCCTTTTCTCTATCTTATGGGAGATTGCATTTGTACATGGGTATCTCATCAGGCCTAGTTGCTGGGACCCATTTTATATTTCCACACTGCCCACCCAAGCTGTGCTTATGAGGGGGTATTAGTGTAGGTTTTTATTTTTCTCTATTATTTAATTAGGGAAATTATATATTTGTGCATACATGGATTTTTCCTACATTCATGGGATAGGCTAGCTTATGTGGAGATGTATGTCATAGATGTGTCATAGGTGTCATAAGAATGTCATAAGTAACTCCCTTGATGGGAGTTACTTCACTACTCTTAGCACCTTGTCACCACCTTTCATGGAGGAGTTACAGTCTATTCTTGGGGTGCCTTGACCACCTTTTGTGGAGGAGTTACTTACATGCTCTCCTATATGTATTCTTCACTTTGGCCATCTCATATTAATCAGATATTGGGTTTTCTCCTATTTGTCTTGTGCAATTTATCTTCTTGTATAATTTCAAATTGCTTTAACATCTATGTGATATGCACTAACTTCATCTCATGTGATCACGTCTCCATTGCATTCGCATTATCTAGATTCTAGTAGCAACTCTAATAGTCTCCAACTAATATCTTAATTGTATCAATCAGATTTTTATTCATTGATTTTGCCAATCTATTTCCCTGAAGATAATGGTTAGAAGCTGACCTGATAATAATCTAGTTATTGTGTGCCTAGATAGTAAATTCTACCGATATGAAAGCTAGTCCATTGTCACAAAATAGAGAAATAGATCTACCAAATCTAGTTGTTATGTGTTCCTCTAATAAGCGAATCACATCTTGTGCTCTACAATTCTTGGTGGCTATGGCTTCAGTCCATCTGGTGTATTATTTTATAGTAGTAAGTATGAATTTATGGCTTGATAAGGAATTTGGGTTGATCATGTCAATGAAGTCTAAATCCCACTGGGAAAATGCCCTTACTTCAATAATTGGCTATAGAGGCATTATTGCATGTAGTTCTCTCTTGGCTAAAGCTTGGCATTCATGGCATGTTCTCACATGAGTGTGAGAATCTTTGAAAATTATTGGCCAATAGTATCCCATTCTTAATATCTTATGGGCTATGTTATTTCCATAAGGATGACCATTTTTTATCTTATGATGCAAGTTCTCTAAGATTTCTTTAGCTTCATTTGTGGATACACACCTGAGATAAATACCTTCATAATTAATTTTGTAGAGGATTCCATTATTGATCATGTAATGATCAACTTTGAGCCTTAAATATCTTCTTATTTCTCTATTGAAATATAAGAAACAAGATCCTATGAGTAAATATTATATTATATTAGTTTACCATTCTCCTTTAGATACTTTAGCTTTACATACCTCTTCAACTGTGATACAAGGATCTGGTTCAGTCATAAGCTAAATAATGCCTTGGCCCTGAATGATCTTTGTAGGCTTGATATCTATGTCATATTCTTGTGGATTAGCTATCCATTTGCCTTGGTGTTTTCCTAACTCATTTTATGATAAGGAGATCTTGATAGTAGGATCAGACACATATAATGTCAAAACTTCTTTACTACCTTGATAAGGGTGCAAATATGTTTGTCAGTCATAGAATATCTAAGTTATACATCTTTCAAATTTGTGATCATGAATGAAATTAGATACTCGGTCTCTTTTTCCTTCTGCATGATGATATCAATAATCATATTCTCTAAAGTGAATGAGTATAAATAAAAATCTTTCATAAAATTTGGATTGATCAATATTGGAGCCTATGATATTACATCTTTAATGTCTTGGAAGGACTTTTAGGATTTAGCTATCCACTCTATTTTGGCATCTTGCTTGAGCATGGTGTTCAAAGGTATAAATTATTCTAAAAATCTTAAGATGAACTTCTTTACAAATTTAATCTTTTTGAATAATGATTTAAGCTCCCTCTTGTTGTTTGGTGGTTAAATTTTTGAAATCGTCTAAATTTTGTTTGGGTCAATGTTGATCCCATACTTGGTCATGATGTGCCCCAAAATCTTACCTTTAGTCACTATGAATATGTTCTTCTTTGGGTTTAATGAAACACCAAAACTTATACATCTTTTGAATATGGACTATAGGTGACTGATGTGGTCTTTTCATTTCTTTGAAAATATCATAATATCATCCATGTAGATGATTATGCATTTTCCTATTAATCCTTTGAAAGCATGATCTATGGTGCATTGAAAGGTAGATCCTTCATTTACCAGGTCAAAATTCATCCTCTTATATGCATAATTTCCCCACTTCATGGTAAACACTATCTTTATTCTATCTTCAAATTACACTGGTACATGATTGTAGCCTAAAAATACATCCAAGGACATCATTTCAGAACCACTTACTATTTGTATCACCTCATCTAGAGAAGGTAGGGGATAATTTCCATTTTTAAAAGCCTTATTTAGGTTCCTAAAGTCCACACAATCTAATCTCACTATTCTTCTTTCTTACTGAGACCAAATTGGCCACCCAGGTAGAATGTTGGACTGGGAAGATGATTTTTACATTAAAAATATTATCCACTTCTTTTTGAGTGAAAGACTCCAAAATAGGATTAACTAGTCTTTTCCTCTAACTAAGTGGTCTATGATCTAGCTTCAAAGGAATCGTATGAGTAATGACTTGTGTGTTATATACTTTCAAGTCTTCATATGTCTAGGTATTGACATCCCTATATTGAGTGATTAATTCCTTCACTCATATTTATTTTAGGTGTAACTAAGGCTGATATTAACATATCATGGGCTATGTTTATCTCTTAGATTTCCCCTTTTGAATTTTGATTCATTGGCATATGTCTATCTTAGTTGTTGTGCCTAAGTATCTATGTCGAATGGTCTTTTAAAGGAGACCAACCTAGCTGGAATTTGATTTTCTTTGAGATGGAGAATGCCATCTTTGTCTGATTCCTCTTAACAAAGGTGATTAATATCTTTATCATCGATGATTTGGGATTTAAATTCCCCTAAATTGGTTAAAAATTGGATGATTTTTTGGTCATCATCAAAGACTTAGAAATTTTCTACATTGTCTAGAATAGAGGGGAAAGGTACCAATTCAATTGAGAACATTTTTACCTCAGATTATTGCAACAAATCCATATTAGTAGCAATAACAAATAGTGAATCAATGGTTTTATTTTTCTCTCTTAGAAGTTCTACTATGTTAAAAGCTTCAAATATTTCAATCAGGTCCTATACTCTATGCTTGTATCATCTCAAATAAGACAAATTGCATTGGTATTTATTTCTAACTTGGTTAACCACCAGTTCTAAGTCACCAAATACTGATATTTTCTTCACATTATTCTTGAGTGTAAATTATAGTCCTAGAATTAAGGCCTCATATTTAACTCTATTTTTAGTGCATGGAAATTACAACCTATATGATTCTAAAAACTTTTTACCTTGTGGATCAATCAGCTCAATTCCTACACCTGATCCTTTCGTAGATCTAGCACTATCAAAATGAATAGTCCATAGCTGATTTGAACCTTCAAATTCTTTTTTTTTTGTACTTGATTTTGAGTGGTAAAGGTATAAATACCAAGACTAGGTGACTCATACTTTACCTCTTCATTCATGACATTATACTTTATAATGGGATACTTCATTCTCAACTCTTTGTCAATTCTGATCTGATTTTTAACTCCTCTCCTTGGGAACCATAAATGAGAAAAATCCATAGAGAGATATCCATTGAGTGCTTAAGACCTGTCTCTACTCAATAGTAGACTGTAGCCTTTGGGTTCATATACCACAATAATATCAATGGTCATCTAGAATCATGGTTCAGATGCTACTTGAATATGTACATCCCTTAGTTTACCAACTATATAGACCACAGTCTTTTCTAATTATGAAAGCATATTATTTTAAGGGCTTGGTGTTAAACCAAGTTTTTGACATATAAAAGTAGGCATGATAGTTGTAGAGGCTCCAAAATCAACTAAATAATTATGAATGTTCTTATCAAAATCCTAGATAGTCAGCAAGAAGGGTGAAACTTCTAGTTTGCTCTTGTAGATGACATTGGTATTAGACACATTTGATTTATCTATGGAAGCTTTCAATTTATCTACAAGCATTTTTCCATTTAATAGACTTATATATCATCTCCTTTTGTTCAATAATATGAACTAACTCATGAAGAGTTATATTCACCTTAATCTTATCCATATCCTCAATAATGGTGTATCCTCCTTTACTTGGTTCTTCCTTTATCTACTTTTGATTGTTCCCCTTTGGAGGGGTGGATTATTGTCTACTTTAGGATTAAGAAGAATCATCATGGTATTTGGAGGAGTTGATGTTGTGAGTGGTTTCTTATTATTTAGATTGTATGCACCTCTCTAGAACTATTAGAAAGCATGAACTTCATCCATGTTATCCTTTAGCTCATTATCATATTCACTTAAAAAGGTAAACTTGTTTCAAATAAAATGGTAGTGCTGGAAGAGCCAGGATCTAGATGATGCTCTGGAAGATTATGCATTTTATCTTGTCTAAACACCTCTCTTTGAGAGATTTCAAATAATACATAAAATTTAATGTAGTTGATCTCACCATGCTTAGAAGTATTGTGAATTCTATACCAATTGGGAAGATCCATCTTACTATGTTGATCTCTAAAAGCTTTTTAGGCTATTTAGGCCTATTGAATGGTATATTGTATCTTTGGAATCCAGTGTACTGATTGTCAATTGGGGTATTGGCATTTCCTATCCTCCTTTGCATATTCAATAAGTTATTACTCAGAATTTGAACCATATTTTGAATATAATCTAGTTCCACCTTTATATAATCCATACCTTATAATATGGTAGTGGAAATAAAACCGCTTGTTATTTCTATTGATAAGCATTGCCTGTCACATGATTGTTTAAGTAGCCAAAATTTAGTTATGTTATCTATGTTAGTAGAGGCAATGTGTACAATTGGTTTTGGTTGAATGAAAGAACATTCTACTTCACATGGGGTATCAGATTTACTTCTCTAAAATTGGTGTTGATATTAGGTACTCTAGGTATCTAAGGATTGAGTTGCCTATCTATGTTGATAGCCTCTTTGAATGCTAACACCAAATTGTTGATCATAATTGCTCTTCTCAAGAACATGATAGTGATAGGGTCTAAGGTGTTCTTATACATTTATAATTCAAATTCCACCCTTGGTTTATATCTTAGGGTTAACCAGTAGTACATCTTCTACCATCTTGCATTAAAACCACATATGGGCTTGTTAGGGGCTCTCTTCATGATGGTGAAGTGTTGGTATACCAAACCATGATTGGTGACCTATCCAAATTGTGTAAGAATTTTTTTTAACATTCATCTTAAGAAGTTATGGAATTTTTTGTTAGATTTAAATACTAATCATAAGCAACATCCACCAAATTAAAATGGAATAATCTACATGCAACATCCTCATCTATGACATTCATTATCCTTAAATCAGCTTTAACTGATTTGATATGTTCCTCTATTGTCCTTGATCCTAAAGGAGAAAAGGATGATAAGTAATTTTCAAGTTTCTAAGGTAATTCATGCACATCTCCTAAAATGGTAATATTAGATCCAAATAACCAAGGTGGTTATTAAGTCATTGGCTGATTAACAGGTATTCCTTACTAGAAGAGTCCTTAAAGGTGGATTATTTTAAACTAGGATTGTTAGCACATTTCTAGGTCTCTTATGATTTATTAGGGGTGAGACTAGAAAACTAGCTTGGGAATTAGATCTGGTTACTCTCTTAGGTGACTCTAGTGCATCTCTATGTAAAGGATAACTACTACTATCAAGGGTACTTCCCCTCTTTCTAGCGCCAATGGAAACTATTGATGTAGGTTTTATGCATACCATATCCTTAAAAAAGTAGCCTCTAACCATTTAGGATCTCAATGGAGGTAAAATCCACTTCAATGCATGAGTTTTAGGTATGCATTTTACTAAAACCTATTGATGGAATAGTTGGTAGGGCATGCAGGTTATTGACAAGGTTTTTTCAATGGAGGTGTGGTTCCTAATAAGGGTAGTGAATATCTATATGATTTGTATGGGAGGTTGGTTGATAATATAGAGTAGGTAGGTCTCAAAAAAATAAACTAAAAAAAAGAGGGAAGGGTAAGGTAGAAAAGAAAGCTTTTATGGTTTTTAGGAACTACTTCCCTAGATAGTTTCTAAAGGATAGGTGCTCTCAAAACCTATGTATGTTTCTATAAATAATTGCACACACACAATCAAACATGACTAAGAAGTCTAAGGAGATAAAGATGCAAAAAATTCACAAACCTCAAACAAAGGTTGTTCCTTTTAGATTAACTATTTTCCACCCTTAGTCAAGAGATTATGGCTTGGGCTAGTGAAGTATCTAAGGCAACTATTATACATATATAGGAAATTACATCCAAGAAAACACTCATGCACATTCATAATTATGAATCAATTTGAAATTTAATATCTTAACCAATATCTTAACCAATCTTTCAATAGCTATTGCACATCTACAAATTAGTACGTCAATCAAAATAATCAAGAATCAATTCATAGCTTTTGCACACTAAAGATTATTGAAACATACAACCAAATAAATTAAAAACTAACTACATAGAAATTGGAATGAAAATACACAAACACATTCATTGATGATCAAAATTGATGTTGCTCTTGTAATCAAAAATTCTATGACCAAAATCCAAGTTGGATTATAATTATTTTTATATACTTGGGGAAGAGGTCACCTCATTATCCAAGTTCATACAAGGTCATTACATGAGGTATTCAAAACATGAGTTCTACCTATGGTTCAAAACCTTATAAAAGTCTACTTGTACTTATTAGTTTAAAATAGCCTTTGCTAAAGATATGCAATGTGTGCATGTGTATGAAAATGAAGGTGATTTTTTATAATTATAACTTGAACTGCATGCAAAACTTCAAAATATGTGCCATTTACTAAAACTATGCACACCTCCTTTTATAGGTTGTGAGAACTACCTATTGATCTTTTAGATTAACTTCCTTCAAATAGAACTCATACATGTGTCAAAGATAAGTATCATCATATCAATCCCTAAGAACTAGTGACTAACCAAAAATAACTATGCATTGCATGTTACCCATGCTTCTCGCTGAGTTTGGATCTTTTAAAATTCCCATATTAACTCATATTATCATATTTCTATGCATGATGGAATGTGAGCATGTCATTTGGTAGCTCTACAGGATTCTTAGGCTCTTTTTCAAAAAACATTCCATCACTTAACACCTTTGCACCATGTGGTAGTCTCTCATTAGATTTGGGCCTATTTAAAAAGTCTTCATCAATCCCACATTGTTGATCTTAAATGTATTGAATCTCTATGTAATGGTCCCCGTAATGTTGCCACTTGGCACTCTCAAAAAAATTTTGAAAAATATTTTATTTAAATATTTCTACAAGGGTGACACTTGTCAGATAGCTATTTTTTGTCATGCTTAATTATGCACCATTATATCTTTAGTATGCAAGTTAATGCACACCATATATTTTGATGCTGGAACTTTTGACTCCCTACAAGGTTGACACTTGTCATTTCTAGATTTGATCCTACAAGACAAATGCAAAAGTGACTTAGCATATATATAATAAAGTACTTGACTATAGGGGTGACACTTGGAAATTATATAGGGATTGTGGTCTATTATTTAGTCATTTTGGTTGGGGCAAATGTTACAGGGGAAATGTTGTAGGATTTCTATGTGGGGGGAATTGTTTCAGATAAAATGTTCACAATAATTCTCCTGAAGATCCAATTCCTTCAAAAAAAATGTCTGAATTAATTATCCCAAAGGGTCATTTTTGCTGGACAAAATGTCTAAGACACAAAGTTTGAAAGGAATTGGCTTGTAGGGTAAATGTCCAGGACAAAAGTCCTGAAGGATCATTTCTTAAGGGCAAGGGCCTGGGACAAAATTCCCAAAGGGTAAAATCTCTCAGATAAAATTTTAAAAGGCTCACAAAGGGATGGTATCAAAAAGGCCAAAGGAATGATGTCTTGAATAAAATGCCCAAAGGAATGGTTTCAAAGAGAAAATTCCTAGGACAAAAGTCTTGAAGGGTAAGTGTAATACAAAAAAGGGGCTAGGACAAAGTCTTAAAGGGTAGGTTGCACGAAGCCGGAAGGGCATGTACCCTTAGGGTTATTATTTTAGAAAAATTGTGCTAGGAAGGTTACTTTGGGAAATTATTTCAATATTTTTGCATTAGACAAAATATTTAATGAAAAAAGGTTTGAAGAGTCATTTTCATCAAGGAAAGGGCCTAGGACAAAATTCCCAAAGGATATTTTAAAATTTCTAAAGAGTACTTTCAAAAAGGTTGAAGGGTAGGTGGGTTAAGGCTAAAGGGTTGTTTTGATCAAGCAAAAATATGAAGGGTCTACTTCATAGGGAATTTCCTCCATGACAAAATTCCTAAAGGATATACTTCATAAAGGTTGAAGGGTCAATCTAGAGGGATAAATAAAATCTATCTAAGGATTTGTTTCGAACGAAATGTCTAGGACAAAATTCATTCAGGGAAATTATTTTAGGCAAAATGTTCACAATAATTTCTCTAATGGAATAATTTTAAAACACAAATGCCAAAGCAATTGGTCAAAGGGAAAAAAGGCCCAAGATAAAAGTACAAAAAGGTAAGTGTGAAGGGAAAATGTCTTAGACAAAATGTTTGAAGGAATGGTTGAAGGGAGAAATCTCTCAAACAAAATGTCTAAAGGATAATTTGAAGGGATGGGCTAAAGGTTGAAATTCATGATATCTCAAACAAAATTTCCATGAAAAAAGTCCCATAAACCCAATTCCATCAGGGGAATTGCTTTGGATAAAATGTCCTCAACAATGTCCCTGACAAAGATAAGTCCATGGTGAAAAAACCCACAATAATAAATTTGAAACACAAAGTCTAAAGGAATGGTTTCAAAAAATGGACAAAATACCCAACAAAGACAAATTACATAAGTCTAATAAAGATAATCCTAAAAACATAAGCCCAATATAAAGAATTAGTCTACAAACACAATACCAATACCATTTTCCTAAAGTACAAAAAGGCCAAAAATCAAATCCTCTCCCAGATTATACATAAACATATAGAAGAGGGGCTATAAATCAAGAACGTAATCTTAAAAAATGGTTGTTCCCCATTTTTGTAAATAAAGAGGGGATATTGGGTACAACAATAACCTTGTTAGTTTAACACTTATGATGATTTACTTAGTTGTATTTAGTCTAAAACTTGTTTTTTAACAAAACACATTATAACCAAACACATTTGTTATCCACTATTTCTTGAAAAAGGATGTATTACATTGGTCAAATATAAATCATCTCTTGACTTGTTCAAATTCTCATCTTAAACATTATGTTTGTATTATCTAAATAGTGTAGTTATGCTACCCATTTGAGTCTAAACCATTTTCCAAAATCTTTAAGTCCTTCACTTTTTAATTCAAATTCAAAATCTCACCTTTTTAATTTCTAGGCCAACATGTTATATTGGTTTACCATTTGCACTTGGTTTGAGTCAACTTGTCTATGATTCCCCATTTGGGTTAAAGGTTGTTTATAGACTCATCATCATCTGATCATTGTGAACTTAGGTTATTTAGTATATCACTTACACTCTAAATTCTAGAACATATTTTATTCTACCTCCTATTATCATGTGGTGGTTTTATGCTACTCATTTGGTTTTAGTTTTATACTTAAGAAATCTCGCAAGTTTTCACATCTTGATTTTCTTAGTTTGCATTGTCACCTTCCTAGTCTAAAGGGATTTCTTCTAATTTAATAAATAACAAATCATCAAAGTTGAAATAGATTTTACAATATTGATGTATCTCTCAACCTAAATTTGGTGTATTAGTTTACAATTAGGTTTTTGAGTTATCATACCCTCTTCCAATTTATATGATTTCAACCCTACCCAAAGTTGCATAATTTTGTGAACATTTCTTCTAATTGTGTGATACTATACCACCTTCTTTGTTATAGTCTCTTTTACTTCATCACTTCTTTGGATAAAATCAACACACACCTTATTTAAATTCTTACAAAACATTTTTCAAATATTACCAAAAGTAGAGAAAAACCTTTTAGACATGATGCAAAGGTACCTTCTTAGTGGGGTATCCTATGGCTCTAGCTATGAATAGGAACACTTTTATGATGGTCAAGACATTATATGGTCCTTAAAGATATTATCATGACTCTAGGATCTAAGGAAGACTATTTGGAATATAAAACACAAGAGGAAAAATATGAATCACTCCTAAGGTTGATTGAATCTAGTGCTAGATTGTCATCAGACTTTCTTATGGAATAATTTCATACCTTGGTTAGGGTAGAAGAACAATAATGAGAAAAATTCCTCACTAATATTGTATAAATAAATGTTTTTTCTTTTAGTAAAGGGATATAAGTGCTCATAGAGTCAAAAACTAATGATCAAGATCTTGTCACTAGGATCAAAAAGATAAGTCAATGATATGCAGACCAACTTATCATGGAATTAACTAACTCTTTAGTTGCCACTTCAATCCACAATGATGTTTCTAAAGAACAAGGTAATGTGGATAAACCAATTAAAAGTTTATTTTAGAACACACCTACAATGGATAAAGATGTCTTAATTGAACAACCTAAATCCTAAGAGGTTCCACATCATACTTCACTAGACATGGAGCATACATTTTTCAATCATCAAGAACATCTTACTCCTTTGCATAACTAAGGACCAAAATATTTAGTGTACATTGAATAAATTATCTAAAAAATTTGGATCAACTAACACATACATTGGTTAATAGACCATGGACTCCCCAAAATCAATAGAACATGTACAATTCAAGATGGTTGACTTCAAGGAATGTTAATCAACCCATAAATAAATAGCTCACTTACTCAACTCAAGGAGTGAATTAAAAAAATGTGGATCAAACAATGTATATACATAACAAATCCATGTAACAGGGGCACATACTACCACAACATAATTATATTCCACCCACAAATTCACCAACATGCAAGAGTTGAATTCCATGAAACAAATTGTGTCATGATTAGAGATAGGAAATAAAATCAATAAATAAAAATTAGATGATATATTTACATATCCATTTGATTTGAGTATTCTCCAATTCCCTTTTCTACCTCATTTTGAGGCACACAAATTTGAAAAATACAAAAGAAAGGGTGTGTAGACACTAAAAATTGTACACTATGGTTCTAGATGTCGTTACGACCCTTAGATCACCCTGATACCCTTAAGGACCATTTCACAACCTTTCAAATACCAAACATAAGTCACAATGTTTAATTCTACCATTTTAACTTTTCCCTGTCAAATGCCAATAGTTGACCCTTAACCACTAATAGATAACCTCAATAGTTGATAGTTAGCCTTTAATTACCTCAAGGGTCAAATGCAACTCAAAATCTAGCTTGTTTTTATATTAATAATTTTTTGATCTTCCATTTTACATAATCAACATATGTTGGGCTTAAATTTATACATCTTGTTAGACACCTTATTAAACTGATTATTCCACCACTCCTTTTTATCTATATTAAGAGAAGAAGAAGTGAATTGGGGATCATCAGAGAACTTATTAGGTAAGAGATCAAAACTTTTTGTGCAAGTAGTCTTCTCACACTTGGAAAATCTAAGGAAAGCTTCCAATGAACCAGTGGTGTTTCTAAAACTCATCAATAAACATCCAAAGTAGCATCACTTTACCTAAATCACTTCAAAATCTACAACAAGACTTTAACCAACTTTAACATTCTTCAAAATAACAATAAAAAAGCTAAGTATTTGTTCCTTATCAAGATTCAACATTTAGTTTATGTATATCATTGATTTTGTCACTTTTCCTCTACCTTGCAACCAATATCCAATCCAAATTTACATTCCAATCCAACTCCCAACCAAACTTATTTTCCTAAACCAAATTTGATAGTAACCATCAATAGTTTCTTAACCACTAATGGTTTCAACTTAATAACCTATAGTTTTTCTAACCACCGACACCTTCCTAACCACTGATGGCTTGATCCCAATCACCAACAATCTTTATCTATCATTTTCAATAGAAAACTTATTTGATCTATCAAACCCTAACCAAATTCCATTTTTTGAGTTTTTATCTTATCATAGAGGATCACTCAATCTTATAAACCATATTTGATTTATTTATCATTGATATATAATTATTTATTCTATAATTGGTCAAAAGCACTTATTTCTTCTCAAGAATTTATTATATTTCATTTTAGTATCTTCTATTATTTATGCAAGTAATTTATATTTCATTTTTAGAACTTAATTATTTGAAAATGTGGATTGACAGCCTCTACAGAAGCGTATGCTCTTTCATCTAGCTCACACTAGGTAATCTACCCTAATATCTAACTAATCAACCATTTATTTACTGATTTATTATCTTCATGTCATTCCTCCCCAAACAAAGTGGAGTATCTACAACTATCTAGATCAATGTGTACACAACAAATCAGGTTCTACCAACCTCACCCTTTTTTCAAGTTTTATAACATTCTTTCTAAAGGAAATAAGAAAAAAAATTAGTGAAACATTCTAGCATGCTTGCTGAGACCCATCATTATGTTCTTGGGTTTGTAGTTTTCATCTAGGTGATTTTATTCTTGTTTTATGCTCATAAAATGAAATCAAAATTTCATTTTGGGTTTAAAACTGACTGCATACATTGTTTGTTTGAATTTATTATCTCACATAGCTTAAATTAAATCAAGTAAATTAATCATAGTCTCACTTCTCTCCACACATACAATACCAAACCACACATCCAATTAAACATCAAAACATTAACTTAAGGCCTGATTAGGATTTCATCACCTAGAGGTCACCTTTCCTCAGCTATCCTACTTGGATTTCACCACCAAGAGGATAACCAACTTAGTACTTTGGTTTAGTATATAGTAACTTGATATATTTTGGCTAAGCACTCGACACCCTTATCACTATGGTGTGTGAAATGAAGGGGTAGCCCCAATATCAATACATGTAACAAGTTATATTATATAACTTGAGAGCCTTTAACTACCTAAAACCATCCTTAGATATATTTTTTTAGTAACCACTCTACAAACCTAAGTTGGTCTTCATAACTTCTTGAAAATTGAGGCATAAAGCTAAAGAGAGATGCCAATGTATCCTAGGATTTTAATGCATATTATTATAGCATTTTTTACTTAATATATTCTTATTTTGATTGCTTATCTTTAAGTTATGAGATCACTTATATCTCCATTTTTACCCATTTACATGGTTTTAACTAGGAAACAACTAAGAAACAAATAAAATTAAGATTCACTTCCTAATCATCCATCTTCCTCTTCTCCTTCGTCTATGGAGTACATCTTAGATGCAAAGAGTTTTTCCCATCTTTTTATAAGTCCTAATATCCCTTAGATGTTTGTCTTAAGTGATACATATTTTTCCACCTTTTTGGATAACAACCCCATAGCCCTCCAACATTACCTTAGCACCATAACCTACTATACCCCTACTTCAGTTCTACCTATTGACCCACCCTATGGTATATTATCCCACCTTATGGGAAACACCTCTATTGAAACCATCTCTACCTAACCCTTAGTCACCTAAACATCATCTTCTACTAATAATCCCACCAATACCAGCATTCAAAACTAATCCACCTAACCAACCAACACCCAAACACTATCCACCCCAAATAACAACCCTTATAGTATAGGAGTAACCCAACATTTGGGCACTGGTACTCCATTTACCATGAGAATACCCTCTACTAGTGTAACCACCCTTCCTCTCATTTCTAACCCACCTACCTCCACTTCATTCTAGATCTTGGTGGTTCCCATACCTTCTACCCTTCTACCCATTAGTACCAAGATTACTACCCATCCTTAACCTATCAACCCAGCCATACCTCCAACCCAACCCATGTCATTTCTTTAACAAGTTCCTATTACACCAAATCCCAATTTCAAACCTAACCCATAGGGTTATGTGGCTCCATCTTCTACCCAACCTCATATGTCCACCTACCCATTCATGATGTCCTCCCAACCACCCATACCTATACATAAATATGAGACAACCTCCCAACCTTACACTAGTCATCCTTACACTACACCTACCCACACCCAACATAACCTTCCTTACAACTACAAGGGTGCACAACTACAAATAGATCTTGTTAAGATGTTAATGGATAAAATGATCACTTTAAAGTCATCTATTTATAGTGACCATAACCTCTTATCATATGACCAAATTTGTAACAAACTAATTCACCCATTTGATATATCCTCCTCAATGGGAGCTCCTAAAATTTTCAAAATTTTAGAGCAAGGAAGACCCTCAACAACATCTAAGAGCATTTAGACACTCTTGCTAGTTGATTACCAATGATGATGTTCTCCTTATTCATACCTTTCCCATGTCTTTTTTAGGTTTGGCACTAGATTGGTACATTGATATTACCAAGAAATCTCTCTTTTATTTTTCCCAACTAGCTCAAACCTTCTTATATCACTTTCCCATAAACATCTTTAAGAAGGTTTCCATCACCAAAGAAGGTTTACATCACCGACCTTTACTCCATTTGGAAATTTAACGATGTGTTCATTGCCAACTTTGTAGCCCATTGGAGAAGCCTAATAAATTAACTCTCTTCCTCTTTTCCCCAACCTAAATTGATTGAAATTTTTGATCAAGCTTGTGCCAAACACACTACATCCACTTTATGGGTTCATACTTTTAGGACCTTTGATGAAGCTTTCACCATGGCATGAAAGATAGAGAATAGAGCCATTGATGAGGGGAAGTTAAAATTGATAAATATGAATTCCACCTTTAAATAAAATGAGACTTCCCCCTTAAGAACTAATAATCAAACCAACATTAACACCAATAATAAGGGAATCACAAATTTGGTCAACCTTAAAACTGCTCCCCCATCAGTTGTTAACTAGCCCAACTATTCCAATTCCTCCAATCAAAACACTAGAAACTAGAACCACAACAAACCAAAAATAATTTAATCTTCTAGGGGAGTCATATGATTTAGTCTTGGAAAATTTGTTAAAATCAAACATCATACAACTCCTACCAATAAAATATCCATAATAATTTGATTCCTCTCATCTGTACCTAGTTGGTATAAGGAGAATGAATTTTGTGTCTTCCACTATGTCATTGCGCATGATGTTAGTAGGTGAAATACTTTCAAAAACATTATCCAAAATCTAATTGATAAGTGGGAAATTATGTTGGATAACCCCAATGCATTCCCAAATTAATCACTTGATATCTTTAGACAACCATTCCCCAACCATGCCTCTTTCATGAATAACGAAAACAATAGAGTGGAATCCTCTCATAATTATGAGTTATATACCATTAATGTGGTTCTTAGTGAACTAATTATTAAATAAACCATTGCCCAAATCACCTTTCCTTCCCCTCCACTTATTAAGGTAGTGAACTCACCTTCTATTCCTTTGGAAATTAAAACAAAAGAAATAACCATTCCCCTTTCTCCACTTATCAAGGTAATGGAGCTATCAACTTCTACTTTGGAAGACATATCAAAAGAAGCATCCATTACCACCATATCCTTTTCTTCCATCATACAGTAATCCACTCTTCCTTTTGAAAGCATTCCTAAGGAAGAGGTCACTCTACCCACCTCTCCCATAAAGGACTCACCTTCCCAAACCTTGGAGACTTTGATTGAGGAAAAGGATAAGGTAACCACTCCCCTATATCCACCCATGGGTTTTTCCTTTGAGAGAAATACCAAAAGGACCAAACCCATCTATAAGCCTTTCTCTAGATTGGTTCAAAACTTGGAGTACCCATCCCAACCCAACATAGATTGTGCCCCATTTTGTCACCATCTCGAGCTTCCTTACCTAACCAAGTGAGAGCTCCCAACCATGCCATTATTAACCTAACCTTCCACTTCCACTATTAATCCAAACTTAATCTCAATAAAACCACTAGAAACCTCTACCCCTCAAGCCATCATTGAACCAATCACACCAACCCCACATGAAGTAGCCCAAGCACCTTCTACAATCCCAGCCAAACCCATCAAAAACCCAGGCATTCTCCCTACTTAGAACCTTACTCAACCTCCATTAAAGTTGGATTTAACACCACCTAGCCCACCAAATAAACCCCATGTCAAGCTGACCAAGAATGATGAACCACCTATGATCCTAAAATATATAACCTTATCACTTATTTCTACCTTGCCTTTCATTTTGGGACCATATCCTTTTTCCCTCCTAAGACCTCATCCTTTGGTTATAAAAACATGTCTCCCAAAGACAACCCAAACCCAACCTCCTCTCTTAGCTAATCCCCTACCTATTCTTTTTTCACCCTCTTCAT
Source organism: Torreya grandis (assembly GCA_037957365.1). Classification (NCBI taxonomy): domain Eukaryota; kingdom Viridiplantae; phylum Streptophyta; class Pinopsida; order Cupressales; family Taxaceae; genus Torreya; species Torreya grandis. Next base: position 897,457 of record JARHVA010002532.1, on the reverse strand, counting down.
CTAATCCCTCCACTACCAAACATCTTAATTCTAACCCCTTTATTTTTAAATCACCCACTACCAAGCTTACTACTTCTAAAATCTCTACCTCTAAACCACCAACCACCCAGAATATTCCTCTACCCAAAACATTTGCTACTAAGACTACTCCTAAGAAGGCTTCCACCCCAAAAATTGAAGCCAAAACTCCAACATCCTTTCTACCTTTACCTAATTCTTACTCAACCATCATGCAAAGATTATTACATGTTTCTTCTTGACTTTGCCTCCCATCAAACCATTTTACCTCCATAGTCCTAAGCCATCCTAGTTTGATGAAAATATAATTTTCTCATACCTTAGAACATTAGGAAATGAAATGGAGAATTGAAAATCTCTCCAAGTCCTAGTTCATTAACTATATACTAATAATGACCTATTATTAAAAGAGACACATATAACCCCATAGCCATTATAAGAACCACAAACCACCACCCCAAACCTACCTTCTCCTACACTCTCATCTAAGAGTGAGGAGGAGCCAAAGTAGTCCTCTATCCCAACTCTTCCCCAAATCCATACCATCCACATGGTTACACAATCACAATGCCAAAAAAAAGATAAGGGGAAGGTAAATGTGTATATTCCATGGACATACCCTTCTTCTACCACTCAACTAAACCCAAACATCCACACCTTCTCCCAAACCCAAGATATCCATCTTAGGTACCTCTCAATCCAATCCTTTTGAGTTAATCCAAATATTGGTTCTAAGGAAACTTCACCAAATACCAATGAAGATAAGTTTATATGAACTAATTAATACCTTTCCCCATAACCATTAGGAAATGATAGAAGCTTTGTAGTCTATAGAGGTCCAACCAAAATATCCACAACCTCTAGTAGCATTTGTTGGTGACTTCTAGCTTTCCACCCTTGTTACCTTAAAAGATTTTTAAATACCCTCCACTCATCCCCAGGATCTAGATCCTCATCTCTTCATTACCACATACATAAATCAAACCCGTATCAAAAGGGTTATGATTGATGGAGGGATTAGCATCAACATTATATCCTCCCATGCCTATGACTAGCTATAATTATTATATACCATCATATCTAAAACTAGAGTGGTGATCCATTCCTTCAATGGCACTATGGTAACAACTCTAGGTACTATCATCCTCCATATTCATCTAGAACCTCACACACTTCCTGAGCTCTTCTACGTAGTGGAAGGTGAGTTCTACTACAATGTTTTATTTGGATGCCCTTGGATCTATTCCATGAATTATTTACTATCCACCCTACATTGATGCATCAAATTTGAGCATGAGGGTCAAGTAGTTACCATAAAAGGTGACCCTAGTCCTTTTACATTGTGCAACATGACATACCACCTAATTGATGTTCTCCTCCTTCCCATCACCAAGTCTTCATCAACTAATGTTGATTCCATTTCTTATACCAACCAAGCCTCAACTAGATCATCCATTCTTTCTACCCAAATCCCTATAAAAGCCCCCTTGGAATCCACATTCCAACATCTCTCACTTGGGGAGTATCATCTTTCAACCTTAGATGCTTTCCTTACTCCCCAAGAGTATGAGAATCTTGACCAAAACCCTAGTTAAGACCCCAATACTAGAACCACTATCTATTTTAGGCCTCCAAATCACTAAATAAACCTTAACTATAGGGCACTTGATTAACCACTTTCCACTTCCTTAATCTCCTCTTTTCCTTGACCATTTGCCTTCAATTTCTCCTACTTGGATAAACCAAAATTCACCAAGACATAGCTCCATAGGTGTGCTTGGAAGGTATACGGTCTAGGATATTATCAAAATAAACCACATGAGTTACGTTCATGTAAGCCTCATGAAATATTTAGTCTTAGTTTCTCTCCACCCAAAGATCCAAAAAACTCACCTCTGATTACCATCATTGATGAGGAAATCCCATGCTCACTATCCACTTTAACCATTGACATCTGAGAATTTTGACATCATCCCCCTAACTTTTTTTTCATCAATATGATTTTCCTTAGACCCCTAACTTATTAAAATTATGGGGATACCATAACCATTCCTCTAGCTCATATTAAGATGGTAAAATATGACTCTGCTACCATTAATACCATTTAGTGTCAGGATGATGATTCCCTTCTTACCTATCTTGGTGTAAAATATTATTCTATACATAAGTCCCATCCTCTTTAGACTTCAACCACATTGAATGAATCCAACATGTATATCAACTTGGGTACTTTGGATAACCCACACATTGTTAAAATAGGCCAATCACCAAATTTTGAGGATATTTAGGATTTCCTCTCCTTCCTACAAGACTATAACATAACATTTACTTGGTATTATAGTGACATGTTAGGAATTGACCCTTCCATTTTCACCCATAATATAGTCACCAACCATGATGCCAATCCAATTAGTCAAAAACTTTATTGGATGCACTCTTGTATAGCCCTTCTCATCAAATAAGAAATTTAATGCCTCCTAATCATAAATTTCATTCAACCCATTGATTATCCCTAATGGGTCTCAAACATCATCCCTATCAACAAAGCAATAGGGGGACTTCCCATTTGTGTATACTTTTGTGACCTTAAATTTTCTTTCCTAAAGGATGGATTTTCTTTGCCAATCATTGACTATTGATCTTACAACTAATCATGAGATATTATCTATTATGGATGGGTTCTTAGGTTACAATCAGATCTTAATTACCCCTAAATATCAATATAAATTTTCCTTTATCACCCCCTAGGTAGCTTTATACTATAAGGGCATGCCTTTTGGTCTAAATAATGATGGTGCAATTTATCAGCATGTTATAACCTACATCTTCTATGACCTTATTCACAAAATCATAGAAGACTATGTCGATAACCTTCTTGGGAAATCCAAATATCATAAAGATCATTTGGCCATTCTCAAGATTATCTTTAAATACCTCATCTCTTACAATGTTTGACTTAACCCCAAAAAATGTATTTTTGTGGTCTTGTTAGTAAAATTTCTTGGTTTTATCATCTCCCTTCAAGTAATTTAAGTCAATCCTTGACATGCCTCCTACCCAACTCAAGAAAAACAATAGCTTGAAGGGGAAGCTCCAATCCATTCATCACTTTATCTCTTAGCTTTCAAATCAATGCTAACCATTCCAACACCTTCTATAAAAGGATGTATATTTTAAGTGGAATAAAGACTATCAAAATGCATTTGATTCACTTAAAGAGTACCTTATTTCTCCACCAGTCCTCATTCCTCCCAAATAATACCAACCTTTTTACCTATATTAATGCTACTAACCACTCCTTAGGAGAAATGTTGGCCCATCCAAATGAGCATCATAAAGAGCAAGCTATCTACTACATAAGTCATATGCTTATCAAGTATGACACTCAGTATACCAATACCAATAAACTTTGCCTTACCTTGGTCTTCATCACCTCTAAACTTTGCCACTACCTCCTCAACCACAAGACTTATGGCATAACTAATACTGACACACTCAAGTATATGCACTCTAATCCATACCAAAACCAATGCATGGCTAAGTGGTGTAGACACCTAAAATTGCCCATCGATAACCTTCAACTAGGCTTTTGACCAAGTTTTACCAAAGTGCACAATTTGGCTTTAAAACACTAAAATGCATTAAAAGAGTTGAAATTTTATATTCAAGTACCAATTTTTGTTAGGGTATCATTAAATGGGTTAATGTAATTTATGAAGCAACTAACTTTGATTGGATCATTTTGAGTCAAAATGATATTTTTGCACCTAAGTGCTCTGGATTGCTCTTTTCTATTAAATTTATTGCACAAGACATGTGCCTTTGTTATTTTGTATTAACAACATCTTAAATGAGATAATGGTTTCAATTCATCTAACATCGACTTCCAATTCCAATTTGGTCAAAATTTGAGCCAATAATACAAAATTTTGTCTAATTTGATTTATTTGTGCACAGATTGCCAAGGTTTTGCATCAAAGTTGACTAATCATGTTTAAGGATAATTAAACCAAATCAATAGCTTAAGCTAATTTTCCATTGAAATTTTTGAATATTTATTTTTAGAAATTTACATTCAATATCTACATCATCAAATGACATCATTTCTTAGAAAGACATCCTTAGGCCATAAATACATAACATATCTCATCAAGACACCCCATGCCTCATTAAGACCTTCCCATGACTCATCAATGCCTCCCATGCATCTTAAATTCCCCTTCTTTAAAAATATTTATGGGGTATATCTATGAATTTAATTACATAATTTGGATTAATTTATGGCCACACATCTCAATCTTGAGATGGATGGTCATGGTTGATCCTAAACCATTTCAAAAATATAAAAATAAGAGGCCTTACCTATTGATTTTTAAGCTCCTTTATGCCAAACTTATAATTCCCAAATGATTTCAAAATCACTAAATCTTAGTGTTATAATGCCCAAATATTGAGCCAACCCAAGCTAAGTCAAAGCCAAACAAGTACCAAGGAGAGATAGAGGTAGCCACACTTCATTGATGCAAACTTCATGAGCACAAATCGAGCAAGCCACTACAACAATCATTTTGGATCATCCAAATAATGTGAAATTGGTCTTTCTTTCATGTTTTAGTTGTGTTTTCCATTTTTTTTCAACTAAGCTCCTCCTTTGAGATATGCTTAGCATGTTAGTTTAGTGTGTTTTTTATTGATTTATTTTATTCACTAACATAATACTAATCTCCCCCTATTGTAATCTTATGTTCATAAATGGCATGCTTGGTGAGACTTAGCCCTAAAAATTAGGTAAAATTACACCTAAAAGTAACCTACTAGTCATTATCATGCAGGATCTTAGAGTGTGAAAGCAAACAAGGTAAAGATTTAATCAAAAATCCATTTTTTTGTAAGACACATTTTTGTTCTTGGGACTATGTAACCTAGTGTGACTGTGTGCCTAACTCATCCTGACTCAACCCAAACTTGGCCCCAAATCAACCCCAACTCAACCCAATTCACCTTAAATCAACCCTAACTCACCATGTTTGCCAACCCAACTTGCCTATCAACCCAACTCGCTTATCAACCCAACTCGCTTATCAACCCAACTCAACTGTCAACCCAACTCGACTGTCAACTTGGGAGCCCATTTTTCAAAAGTCATTGTCTCATCCTCTAAAGTGATTCAAAATAGGCATTATTAATCTTATTGTTTTAGGTTGAAAGGATGGTTTGAAAGTTAATGTGGGTGTTTTAACTACTCATACACTTCAATTTGGAATTTTAAAAATAACTTGGTTAAAATCATGCACACTTCAAATTTGGTTCCTAAAATGAATCTTTAACATGCTAAGTCTTGAACACTTCAAACTTTGGGTTTAAAACAAAATTAGTTGCTTATTATTTCATTTAGTATTTTTTATTGTAATCTTTACATGTTTTACAACTTAAGACCAAAAGGTCAAAAGAGCACTACCTAATCTTTCATTTGGTGATAAAAATTAAACTCACTTGTCAAATTTTGTTTTCAATAGTAATTTAAACTTAGAATTTTATTGTTGAAAAGAGAGACATTATGTGTATACTCTTACATCCATCCACTTTAGGGAAATTTTGGAATCAAAAGTGTCATACTTATTGCAAACATGCCTAGTCCAAGCCATAGAAAAAATGTCATCCAAAGCACTCCCCAAAAATTCCCAATAGTTTGGGTGATATTGAAATGACCATAAAGTCTTTCTATTAATCATTTATTTTATTACATCTTGGCTTGTGGTGGGAAATTCATTACCTCCCAAAAGTTTTATATGGAAAATTTGACCTAAAGTTTCATCTCCTGGCACTGACTTCAACCACTCCCAATAGGATCGGAGGTTTGAGTGGTTAAAAAACCTTCTAGTGTTGGAGTTGCACATGGGACGTATCTATACTTTGGACATCACACTATATCGAGAAAGTGATGGATGTAGTGGTTGAAAAAAGGATAGTACCTTTTTACAACAAGATAAGTGTTGTGGACTCCCAATTTAAATGCATTTCTTTTACAACATGATGTGAAAGTCATTGGGTAATTGATCCATCTAGATGTTTGAAAATTTGTAGATCTTAGACAAATCCCCACTATCTATGGAAGTGTTGTTGGTGCAAGGTGCACCTTAAGGTCCATGTCATAGTAATGCCATTTAAGAGAAGGGGTGGGTGTAAAAACCCTACTATATAATTCATATTTTACTTTTTAGATGAACACTAAAAGCCTCTCAAATGATGTATATTGATAGATTCCCACAATACTAAGAAACATTGTCATTTTAGGACCTAAGAATGATTAATTAGTTGATTTTGTCCTATATTAGAGTCTTGTTTGGAGTCAAAACTTTATGTGAATAGATGATACAAACCAAAACACATAGTCCTCATTTTCCTTTAAATAAAGACGTGTTATGCTGCCCATGTGAATCATCAATTTACCTTGAACTTTAGGTGTTATGCTGCCCATGTGAATCATCAATTTACCTTGTTTAAAGTTCATCAAAACATGGAGTCATACCATCCACTTTGGCACAATTATGCCACCCAATTGAGTCTAGACTATTACCAAACATTATTTAAACTCATTCATTTATAATCCAAATTTGAAATTGCACCTTCATAAGTTCATAGGGTTGATGTGATAAGTGGGTTCTCTATTTTCACTAAACTTGGGGGAACTTAGGTTTAATTTCCAATTTGGGTTAAAGGCTATTTAAGACTCATAATCATTATCACCAATTGATAAACTTAAGTAATTTTGTGCTAAACACTTACACTTTGAATCTGTGCACCAAACATTTTTATTTTACCATCCTATTTCCATTAATATCATTTTAATACATATTTTTTTGCCTTAGAGATATTATCAAAACTTTTAAAATATGTATGCCATTTGAGTTAATAAAGGTAGGGTTATGCTACCAAATTTGTGAGAAACCATCTTTACCTTAAAGAGTTTTTGAAACAAACATTTTATCACGTTTTTGAGTAGTTTAGCATTGTTATGTTGCCCAAAATATTTCAAACATTATTTCATAGTCCTTTTTGCATAGAGTTCAAGTCTGTACACATTTTTCAATCCAATCCAAGTATACCTTTTGTGAATATTTGTCTATCACAGTTACATTTTTCACATTTATCTATCCTATTTATCAAAATAACCAAGTTTTATACCATTATTTGTGAGGAAAAAACTATCCCTAAAGTGCCTTTTGTTTCATTATTTATACCTATTTAATTAAGTTCATGTCTAAGAGTCAAATGCCTAGTTTTTGCTACAAGTGTTTTAAATCTATTAGATTAAAATTCTCATCTATTTTAAAGTCTATATTTTGACATTATTTGGCTGAGTCTTAGCATATGAGTTATTTGAGTCTAGTTTTTAACGTCATGTTTGGCAAAAATAACTAGAAACAATTTATTTTCCTAGTTTAAACTGATTTGAAACACTTTAACCTTAAAGTTTGAAATTTTGATTTTAGGTCTATTTACTTTATCCTTTTGTATAAGACATGTAACGTTAGATACTTAACATTAGCTTATTTTATCACAAATCATTACATAAACCTTTCCATCCTTTTGATAAATCTATACCAAGTTTGAATATCATATTTTAGACATTATATTTTTAGATGTTGTATAACTCTCTTCCTTTTCTATTAGAAAAACATTTAATATGGATCCCAACATGTATTACTACACTCATAGTGGACTTATGTACAATCCATGAATTAGTAATGTGGTTACACAAGAAGAAATGGTGTAAGACCCCTATGAAAATAATATTGCTTATGAGATGGATCCTTATCCCTCTTATAATACTCAAATAGGGGCACAAAGCCAATATCCATTGGCTAACTATTTGTTTAATACGCCACCATATTTATAATAGGACCAAGAACAAACTGCACAATACCTAGCTACAATAACCATAGTTGAATAACCAATTCCTTAATAATCATACTCTATTAATACACATTCCACATTTGATTCATTTTTTATCATCATTTATTAGAGAACAAAGATGATATTTTTTTTAGATCCATATAAGTAAGGGCTAAGTTTCTAGTGAGATTCCCTCATGAAATTTTACCAAGCCTAATAAGAATGCCTCATAACATATTGTATAGTCAATAGACCTCTTCTAGCAATCCTTTAAGTCTATTCTAAATGGTGTGTTAGGACCCTCATATGCCTAACAAAGGAAATAACCTCATGGAAGACCAATTTGACCAAATGTAGATAGCATATCAAACCTACCTGAATCTAGTGCACAATTTCAATCAAATGACCATGGTGAGTAAGCCTCTTCTTGACTTAGTTCCTTTAATAGGAGTTTTAATAGAGTTAACTGGTCAAGATAATTAGAGTTTAAACCCATTTATGAAAAATAATTTAGTACACAACTTATTGCATATGCCAATTGTAGAAGAAGTGTCTTTTAATTTTACATAAAATAATGAACAAAACATAATGGACAATGCACAAACAACATCCAATCCAAATCAAAGTGGTACTAATACACAAAAAAACTAGTCAACAACATATGCCTTTAGTTAATACCAAGATTGGCTCTGTAAACCTAAGAATGGGAGCTTTTACACCCCAACATGATTAGGTAGTCAACCAACAACCAATGCCATACCTCAACAATAGAATGTGATGAATCCTATTCCTCCTCAACAAGTGATGAGTATCATTACAAAATAATAGGCACAAGTGAATATACCAATGCAATGAATGTTGAACATATTTCCACCTTAACAAGGGATGACTAATGTTCTACCTCATTAGGTAGTAGTAAACATACCTTATTTTTGGCATACCAAAATGCCAAATTAAAACCAAATGATGTTTAATTAATAGAGTATTCATGTTGGTCAGTGAAAGGTGCCAAATATCCAACATGTATCCACTTCCCAACCATGATTCACACAACAAGGGGGTTCCAATGTCTCTCAAATACTTGTTAAACAATAATTACCTTTTGTGCAGAGCATACCATAAGTTACTACTCAACAAAAAGGTTTGAGTAGTTAGTAATAGGTCCATATTCAACTAAAATAGTCATATTATCATTATATCCCTCCATCCCAACCTAAAAATCCTCTAATTCAAACCTTCATTGCCAACTCAAACTAGAATATCACACAACCAAATGTAAAATTTCAACAAGTACATCTTAATCCATGTATGCATATTCTTGGTTTGTTTCCCAACTAATCCAATATATACCAAATACCCCCATCATACCCTAATCAAAGTGCCTCAATTGTGACCACCCAACCATCTACCCAGGCTAATATTCCTACAAGTTTCCTACAGTAAGAGTTACAATAAATGAAAGATGCAATCGTTACCATCCAAGTGGGGAAACAAATTAAAAAGTTTAAGTTGGATGATGTGTGTTCCTATCCTTTCAATATGGAGTACTTATATATTCCATTTGCTCTAGGATATGAGCCACCAAAATTTTATAAATACAAGGGGAAAGGTGAACCCAAATCTCATTTAATCAAGTTCTTTGTCACATACTAGCTAATCTCATATAGTGATATATACCTTTTATTGTTGTTTCCAAGGAGCTTGGATAGACAAGCCTTAGAGTGGTTTTTGAAGTTTCCTAAGAATTTTGTAATAAATTTTGATGACCTTTTAGAAAATTCTATACAACACTTTTTCTACAATCTCAAACATGAGATTTCATTGGTCAACTTGACACAAGCAAAACAAAAAGCTAGTGAGAGTTTTGCAAGTTATCTACATCAATGGAGACCACTTACAAGCTGATTCACTAATAGTTTACCAGATAAACAATTCGCCACTATATTCACTAAAAAAATACATAATGAGATAGCCTATCATCTAAAACTATAGTGTGCACATACCTTTAAATAAATCATTAAAAAAGGTTTGTTGATTCAGTGAGCACTCATTAATAATGGAGTCATCAATCTTAATTTAACTAATCAAAACTAAGGTACCAATCAGGGAAGTATCCAAAAATAACATCTAATCCAAGTGCAAGCATCACAACTAGCATAGGCTAATAACTAAGATAAACCAAAACAATTAAACCACAATAGGAATGTTGCAAGAAATAGAGTGATTGAGTCATGCCATGTCCAAATGGTGAAAACATCATATACTCAATCTACACCACCTTTTTAGATTAATCCTACCTAAAAACCTCTTCAACCAACACCACAAGCACACCAACCAAGACTTGTGTAATAAATGCCACAACCTTTGCCATTACAAAACCCTCCTCCAAGGAGAATAGTATCTACTCATCATGTTTTTAGTGACTTTGGAGAGCTTATTAAATTTGTGTTTCATAAAATTTCTTCCACTAATTTGATTAGTTTTCTTGTACAAAATCATTATCGCCAAGGCATTCCTTATCCTGATTGGTACCATGAAAATGAATTCTTTGAATATCATCAGGTCGACAGACATAATTTATGAAGATGTGTGTAAATCAAGCATTTGATTTAAAATATCTTAGAGAATGGGGAGATCACATTGGATGGTAGTGCTTCCACCCCTAATGAAACTCTTTAGATTTATTGAAACCTTTTTCCCCAGCACAAAAACTAGTAACAACAACAATAACATCAATAATAATGTCAACAACAATAATAGCTAGTGTAACAACAAAATCAATAGTATCAAAATCAATGGCCAAAATAGTAGAACCAAAAACATCATAATAATGGATAAAACCAAGGTCAAAATGGTAACAAACAACAAACCTACCATGCAGTTGCACATGACTATAATAGGGTTGTAAGTCATATTACAAGGAGTACTGTTAATACTATCTCCATTAATCCTAGACCAAACACTAATCAATCTAGACCATTGCTAAACAATGCCACAATTAAATTACATGGATAATACTTATTTGATTTGACATCACATGTAGATTAATGAAAAAATAAAGATTTCCACTTTTGGACCTTATACCAATAACTTGTCCTTGCTCCATGACCACATACAAGTTCACCAACAATTGAGACTTGTCTTATCTGGTCCCACACCATTACCATCATTTTTTAGTAACCACAGTCCTATACTTAATATTGATTATGAAATCACAAATAAAAGTTCAAAGATTACCATTCTAGACCCATAACCATCTACCACCTCACCCATTATATCCGACCAACCATTTAGCCTTGGAATAAACCATTTAACATTATTCAAGATAAGAAGTTTGATATTGTGGAACAATTACAGAAGACACCAGCCCAGATCTCCATTTTAGATTTGTTGCAAATGTTGGAAATCCAAAAAAAAAAATTGAATGAGTTCTTAACCCAATCTACTATTTCCAGTGACATATCCCTTAGCTTTGGTTGGACACCTAGCTCCCACCTAACAAGTCACATTCAACCAAAGTGATATGTCTTCCCTTGGCCTGCTCTATAATAATCTATTATACATAGAATTTTATATAAAGTAGCATAAAGTGAAACATGTCCTTATAGACAATAGTCTTCAAAGCTCATCAAGCTTTTTGGGTTCACAATGGTAGATCTCCAACCAAAAATGATAACTATCAAAGACTACAATAATTAGGAGAGAGAATCACAAGGAACCATTAGCCTACTAGTTATCATTGGGTCTTTAACCCATGATACACTTTTCCATGTGCTTGATATTGAGTTTTCATATAATATGCTTCTAGGTAGGCCTTGGTTACATGAGATTCATGTAGTCTTATCAGCATTTCACTAATTTATCAAGTTCTCCCACTCAGGGATGGAAGTAAATACTACAGGAGATTTGCACCCATATGAACACTATAAACATCTCAAGGTTGAGTTTCAAAGCTACAATTACCAATATGGCATGAATCCAAGTTCTAATTAGGATAAAGGAAAGGACATACTTATTTATTCTCTAGAGGACAATTGCACATATCCTAATACCTTAGATTCCCTTTCCTACATGCCACCTCCTAAAGCTTCCAATCATACACAATTTTAGTTAATGGCCCAAGAGAATATTTAATGCATGATACCTTTCATATTTCCAATCTTACTCACAATCCAAAGACCTTTGGAAAACCTAAAATTACCTCATACATGCATTTCCAACAAAAGAGAAAAAATAAAGGACCTGTCATGTTTGTCCTATCATTTAGCCTAGAACTAGACCCTCTCAAGGGAGATGAATCATGTTTATACAATGAAAACCAAGCTGATTATTATAAGAGTGAAAAGTATCTTATTCCCAATAGGATCATGGAGAATCAAGACTATGAAGGAAGAGTCCTCAGAGCAAATCAACAAGGAACTATTAAGCTAATTTTTATGACCAAATACAAAAGACCTTATGGACTTGGATTTAAACCACTTGGGGGTGACCCCACCTATCTTATTCATGTTCCATCACCGGTGACTAGTGATGATGATACCTACAGTGAAGTAGATTTTGATCATATCCTTATCTTTGATGACCTGGTTGAGACTAATGTATTTGATAATAATTCCATTTGTACCCTTACCCTAGTCATTCATCATAGCCCATTGCCATTATACTATCGCTAACTGATAGATGGGGACCAATAAGAATCTAGTTTACTGATTGATGAGTTTTAGAATGATGAGGCATTCTATGATTTTCTAGGCCTTAGAGACAACATTATGTTGGGAGATTATAAATCAAGATTATCAATCACACTAGATCCTAAATCCTATTTTGGAGAGCAGGTGAACACCCTTAGCCAAAAATAAATAAATAAAACATCGAGGTCCTAAAGTGAAAACCTCTTTCAAGCACTTTTTGACCAGGGAAAATGTAAAGATAAAGGCTAGTCTAGTGGTGAAAACTTATTGCAAGCATTAGTGTCCCCAAAATTTGACACTTCAAGATTTTGGAGAACCCCTTTTTGAATTTTTTTGCATTTTGTCCTTGTGTGTGTTAGTTTTACTACTTGAATCCATTCACTTGAATAAAGAACTTGGATTTTGCTAATATTTTTCTAATTTTTGTTTGCTTTCCTCAATTGTTCCTAATTACTCTAGAGGATTAAAGGCATTTTATTAAAAAATTACCCAAATACCTTTACTAATCCATTTCAATAGATGGAACAATCTCAAGGTGGCTTAGCTTATTTTTAGTGTAAATTGGGTTCTCTAAGTTACTTTACTTCCATGAAAATAATTTAAGTTGTCCCAAAAACTTGGTTCACTCCTCATAGACCAATTCAAGTTTTTGAGTTGATTTACTTAAAAAACTAAGCAAAGTTAAGTAGTCTCAAAAACTCAACCAACAATCCCTAGGTCTAATTGGGTTTCTCAAGTTACTTTACTAAAAAAACTAAAAGGAGTTAAGTAGTTTAGAAAACCTGACTAACACTCCATAGACCAAATTGGGATTATGAAAGTAATTTACTTCATTACTTAAAATGAGTAAAGTAGCTAAAATAGCTTGATTAAAAATTAAATAAGGTTTTACATGGCTTTACCATGATTACAATAACTATGTTGGCATTTATATGAATTTTATGAGATTCCACCTCATTTACACTTGTTAGCCAAGTCATTGAGCTGAGTAACTACGCCTATAAATCTTGAGCCAAGTCATTTAAATCCTCTAGAGTGATTTAAAGTGATTTTATTCTTGAACCATTTTAATTTGAGATAAGTAAATAATTTTTATACCAATTTCAATTTCTTATTTACTTCTTTTAAGTCATTTTCCCCCTATGCTCTCTTTCTTGTACTGCCATGGTTTTTTACTGTCGAAGTTGTTTTGTTTTATTTTTTATTCTAATTTCTTGGTGAAAATTATTATTTTTAATTGTAAATTTGAAGTTTCAATCTCTTATCATGTTTTATTCATGTTAAAATTTTGAAAAATAAAAAATCTTCATGCAAACCCTGGTTCTAAAATTCCCTTACCTCTTCAGGTTTCCCTTCCCCATTACTTCTTCAAGTTTCTTAATCTTCATTAATTTAGGGTTATACTTCGAAGAAACTACCTACCAAAAAAATAAATCTCAAAGGACTTACTTTGGGTTCCTAAAACTTTCTTACTTTAGGCTTTTGAATCAAAGTAACTCGATTGAGAAAACTTGAAGTCATATATTATAAATAACCTAAAGTTATTTACTTTTATAAAAAAAAGTTGTTCAATATGATAAGTATAAATTTTCTTTCCTTTAAATACCAACCTAGATTTTTTAGATCCCACTACTTAAAAGCAAGTTACTTAAGTTTTCAAAAATGTCAATTTCTTGAAACTTGGAACTTGTTTAAAGATACTTAAATATCTATAAGTTAACCCTATTTATCAAATTTATAAAACACTTAAATCAATTATTAAGTGTTTTTAAACACTTATCAAGGTATTTTAGAGTTTAAAAGCGTAAATTTTTGGATCAGAGGGATTAGGGACATCAGAGGAAGAGATAGAAGAAATAGGAGTACAAGGCAAGATCACTGAGGAGGCCCCAAAGTTAGCACTTGAGGAGATTATAGAACCAAGAAAGAAGGGAAAATAAAAGTTAAAGAGGGTCAGTTTCTAAAAACTAAAAATGAAGTATGAATACAAAGGTTACCTTATTGATTCATGTATATCATCAAAGCTAATAGAAATAAGTTATACAAATATAAGGCACGTATCTATGACTAACCTTTTGGAAAGATCAAGGGGCATTGCAAATCCCCCACTTTTACACTATATGACCAATAGGGGTTTTATTTAGGATATAGATTTTCCAAAGTCATCCAAACTTCTTTAGTTTGTGTTAACATATGCTAAGTACTATGATTCTTTGACTAGGGTGGTAAGAGATGTTGCTGAGAGAGTGGTTGTGAGGTTGGATGTGCAATATCTTAACTACTATTTGAATATTAAAACCTCACCAAAAGAAATTGATATTTCAATGGAGATAGTTGAGAAAACATGGGAAACCAAAATAGTAGAGTGTATTATTATTATGAATACATATTACTTGAAGAAGATTAAACAACCTTCAAGGTTCCCCAATCACATTGTTAGATCAAATTTTATTAAAGAGGTAGATGATATAAATTAGATATTATTCAAGATCAATGGACAAAATAATTCCAAATGGTTTTCACCCAGATGTATGCCTATATTAGAACCATTGACATAAATTGAAGTTTTTTTGAGATTAACTAAGCAACAATGATCAGTGACAACATGAATCAATAGCTGAAGAATGTATTATAGACTTTCATTTTCAAGATGACTTCATATATTTGTATATGCATCATCCTTTAGTGGAGATTTCTCAAGGTTAAAGACAAATGGTACACTATAAATAGTACTAATAGATGAATATTATCCTCAGCTGGTCTTTAAAGAATACTACAAGAATTACATTATATTAAATGATGCTTTATTCTATGAGTTTATTTGCAAGTTAGAGACATATTTGAAGCATAAAAGAGTATTATATGAGGCATGGGATGCAATCTCACTATATGGCTACATTTTCATTCAATTTCTTGATTTCTCATATCTCAGAGTAGGAGGTTTCTCAGGAGCACTTATCAAGCTACCAAGATATCCAAGTGATAAGTGGATCCTTATGGAGATGAGCAGGTAATTAGTTGAGTTACATGATTTGTCGTCTAAGGCTCACAAGGTATCCTTTAATTTTCCTATTGTAATTGGTCACTATCATTGTCTTAGCATTTATAAATCTAGGAATGTATAAAAATAAATGTATCACCATTACACTCAAACACATTTTGATGCCAGGGAAAATTTCTATTGCAAAAGTGTTGCTTAGAGTATTGTTTCTCTTGAGTATATGCATATCCTAGCACTTGAAGATTTTTTGATAGATTGTAGGGATGAGTTTGAAGTAAGAATAAAAGATAACATTAAGGTGACTATGGAATAGATTCATGGATTCTATTTAGCTTCTATCCCCAAAGATTTGGAAGATGATGGTAATGTTACAAGTGATGTTTTCCAAGTAGTAAGAGGGGATGGTGTCCCATTTCTAATAATTATTTTTGGAGATGATCACATTAAGACAATTTCAAAAAGGACTTCAAATTTTTTGGTGATGACTTCCAATTGGATTCTTAATAAGGGTTATTACATGAAAGAATTGATAAGTGAGACTACACATGTGGGGCAAAAGAAAAAAGAGATAGTTCAAGGAGAAAGTAGTTGAGGTCAAGTATATACCAAGAAGATAAAACTCAAAAGGAATACTGATCACACATTTTTATTATTTAAAGATAAGGAACCTATTTAGGCAAAAGTTCCCCTTCCACCTACTTAACCACCACCTCTTTTGGTTGAGCCACCTATAGTTGAAAAAGAACCTAAAAAGGTAACTTCACAAGAAGCAATTTCCTAGGAGACTTTTCAAGAAAAGCTAGTAGTTGAACCTGAGAAGGAGGTTGTGAGTGAACAAGAATAAGAAGAAGTAGTAGTAGAGGCTAAGAAGGAATCATAGCCTGAAAATCAAGTTTCTAAATCCATAGAGAAATTTCAAATAGATATGGCAACTTAGGAAGTTCCTTCTTAGGATCTAGTAGTCTAAGGTAGTTAGCAATAGGTAATCATTCATTCAAGCACTTCCATGTCAACTGATTTCTCATCTTGTTTGGATACACAAACTACTCCTAGAGCAAAAGAAGTGATAAATCTAGAGATAGATTTTAAATTCCTTAAAAGTCTTGATAAAAGAGGCAAGAAGCTGAAATCAGCTAAAGTAACTTCAAAGTTACATATTGAATCTTTAGGACCACTATTTATTGAGTTAGCAGTTCCTCCCCAAGGAATGAGAAAACAAGATGTCACTAGGGGTGACTTAAAATTTACAATAATACCCCTTGGGGAGGTAACAACTAAAATTTGAAGGATGACACTCAAACTTTGATCAATTCTCTTTTTAATAAGTTAGATGAGGAAAAGGTTAACAAGGTATAGCTAAAATAGTAGAATGCATAGTTATGTGAAATAATTACTAAAGTGGATAAATATTTTCCTAAACAAGAAATCACCTTAGGAAAACTAATTGAGCCACACCTAATAGCTAAGGTAGAAGAGATAGGGAATAGAGCAAAGGCAATAGATGAATGGATTGAAAAGATGCATAAAACTATTCAAAATCTATTTTAGGATGTCCTAGAGGCTCACACAAAAATTATGAAAAAAATAGAAGTAAAAACAATAATAAGAGAAATTGAACAATAAAATGGTATTTTAGAGTTATGTCAATAGACTCTTCAAAAACTAAGTAATCTGAATGAGAAAATGTTGGTCAAAGAGAATATTGTTCCTAAAGGATCAGTAAAGAAGATAAAGCAAGAAGAGTATCTTTTATCTTTTTGCATGAAAATTTTAAAATATATAAGTGAAGAAATGAAAATTTTGAAGAATAAGTGAATGGAGAAAAATCAAGACTAGAGGATTTGGTATTTAGTCTCATTGACTCCTAATCTGAAAATGTCCAAAGAACATCTAAGCAATTATATGAATAGTTTAGCCAACTCATGGATAAGGCTACAACCCCTTTTAGTAATAAGTCTATTAAGAAATTGATTAAGCTTTAACAAAAACTGAACTGGCTTAAACCCAAAATTGAGAAGGTAGAGGCTCATTGTAGGAGATTGGAAAGAGAAAGGTTAAGGTTAGAAATAGAAAGGGAATCACTTATTGTACTTGATAATAAAACAATATAACTGATAATATCTCAACACACTAGATATAGAGCAAGATGTAAAAGCCAAGTTCATGAAGTAGACTCACCAGAGCTTGAGTCTTGAATAAATTCTTCTTCTTCTTCTTCTTCTTCTTCTTCTTCTTCTTCTTCTTCTTCTATTTTTTCATAAGCACTCTACAAATAATCTTGTTTTCAGTAATTACTAAGTAAAAGTAATATTTTTTTATGATTTACTTTTAAAAGTGAATTTAATTTGTAAATTTCAATAACTTAAGTAACTTGGCTAAAATGCCATTACTTAGAGTCATTTTATAAAAGTGATTTACTTTATCTAACTTTGTGTTGCATGCAAAGTGTTTGTAATCAATCCAAATAAGGAGTTCAAAAAGTTCTGCATGTCATTGATCATTTCATGCCATGAAAGAGAGATTTGAGAAAGGTGTTATTCAATGGTTTCTAGTTTTAACATAGCACATGTGGGTTGAGGAGGTTGATTCCTATCAGAATTTTGTATCTTGGGATTTTATAAATAGATGAGTAGGCCTATGTTCCAAGGGGATAACAATTTTATTTTTAGAAGAATTTTTTTTACAATAGTATAAGAAGTTTAATAAATCTAAAAATTTGGGTTCAATATAATCAGATTTTTTGTATGAATTATTGATGAGAGTGAATAATAAAGGGGACTAATTTATGGATAATTTTGTGTCTATAGGATTTTCTCTTTGTTCAATGGAGGTGGAATGGTAAACTTTATGATACCTATTTTACATATATTTAATTCTTCATTTTCTTAGTCATTTTGTTAAATAAATTATCATAATTAATTGCTTATCTACTTTTAAGGATACAATAGACTCTACACAACTATCTATTATGAAATGAAATTTTTTATTTCTCAAGTGTTGAAATCTCTCTTATTTCCCAATTTTTATTAAATTATTTTCATATTTCTAAAAATAGATGCTTACTTGCTACAAAATCCCTTTATTGTGGCTCATGAATAGAGTGATTAAAGTAATACCCCCAATCAAAATAATTTATATATATTGTGAATAAATATATAAAGAGAGTAACTAGAAGTAGATAATCATAAGCTACGGGAGTTCATTTATAAATGAATGGGATTTAGTCCCATGACTACCTAGGTAGTTTTGACTCCACAAAAATATCTAGCCAATAGTTTCTGGCAACTCTGTTGGGGATATGAACTGCAAGTGTCTTACTCCCAAATAAAGTTTGAAAGTTACCTCTAGTTTCCAAAATTTTAAGTGTTGATCAAAAGCATTGCATGATTTGGGTAATGCATTGATCTATTTTTAACACCTATCTAAGATTAATTACTCTTGATTTAAACATAATTCATCTTTTCAAAGTCAATTGCATGTTTTATGCATCCCCAGTCTGAATGCTCAATTTGATGCCAGTTCATTTTTTTTTAAGTTGTATGCTAAGTTGATGACCGACTAAGCTTTTGTTCATCAAATTTTTTATAAAAGTGAAATGCTTAGAAGATTTTATACTTTTCAAATTGGCCAATCAACCTTTCACTAGAGCTAGAAGAGCATAGGGAAAAGCAGAAGTATTATTTGAGCTACATGAATGCTTTGAATTCAATTTTCCTATTCAAGATAGGACCAGAAGATCTAGCCTTTCACTTGTTAAGAAAGTAATATCTCTTTCACATCAGCTTCAACATAATTCATCTAGAATAATCCAATTAGCTAGTTATTAGCTTTTGACTCCTAAAAGAATGGCACTACCACATATTATCTCATGGGGACCAGTTATTAGTCCATTAAATTCAACTCATCCTTTGCATGACTTCTCAAAAAGATCAAAGAAAAAATTTCCTAAATTTATTAGCAATGGTAAGCAAAATCTGGATGAGCACTTGGCTACGTTCTTTATGGCATGTGGAGTAATTGGTGTAAAACATGAAAATGTCTCTGTTAGGATCTTTGTTGAAACCCTACATGAATTAGTAGCATAATGGTTCTATCATATGGCTCTAGGTATTGTAACCAATTGGGCTATTATGCATGATCAATTTGAAAAAAGGTTCAAAGCTATAGAAGATGCTCACACAACTAACTCAACTTAAGAAAGAACCACATGAATACATTCTTGATTTTATTACCAAATTCAATAGACTAATTTATAAGATCCCTCAAGATACATTACCTATAGCTGATAATCAAAAATATTTCTTCATTAATGCTCAACTTTTAGAAGTCAGTTACCAACTCTGGAGAGCATGACTAGCTGATTTGGTAATAGCCCAAAATCTAGCCTACATATCTCTTATTGTAAAAACTAGATATGACTTGCTTCAAGTTAAAAGACAAATTTCTCAAGGAACCCATGCTACTCCAACCAAGAATGTTCCTACACAAAGTTTCAACAATTAGAACAAGAATCATATTGTTGGTCCTCAACAAAGATTAACAATTGAATATGCTCCCAGAAATCATGTTGAGATGGGTGAAGAATATTAACTGACTGATGGTATTGATCAAAGCATCAATGAGGAAGATGATTTTATGGATCCTATTGGTGACTCCAACTGTTACCTAGAATATGAATTGGAAGATGAAGATCATAGTCAATATTTTATATTTTTTATAAGATCTCAAACTCAAAAATCTACTGAGAAGTCATTAAAATAATAAGAGAAAGGGAAGGATTAATCTACTATTGATGTAAGTATTCTTGAAAGAGGTAGTCCTATACCTTCTTCTTTTGTTCTTAAATAAAAGTATGTTTCCTCTACTTCTCAAAATTATAAGCTAGTTATTTATACCATTGAAGTTAATTCTATCTTGCCTACACCTATTCCTTCTTTTGACATAATTGAACACAAAGAAAACTAAAATTTAGATGTCAGAATCTGAATATTTTTTAAGGTCCTACCCAGATCAATTGAATACATTAGTGAAGTATGTTCAAAGGGGTCAAGCAATACACCAAATGTATTGAAAGGTATTATACCTATTCCTAGGTCAACCTCTTCTCAGAATAACTCTCAAAATGCTTCACCTACATCCACTTTCACATCAGAGAGAATATAACCATTTTATGTATCCCTTCTAATTAATGGGTATAATTTGAGCAATTGTATTTTAGATTCGAGAGCCTTTGATAATGTTATGCTAGCCAAGGTAGTTGATACCCTTGGTCTTACTTTGACCAAGTTTATATAAAAATGCTACTCAATAGAGAGATAAGTTACCTTGATTAGACAAATTAAAGATACCCAAGCTATCCTAACAACCTTCCCAGATAAAATAATTAAAATGATAATCTTAGTAGCATACATCCTAGTCTCATATAGAATGCTACTAAGTAGAAACTTTTGTAAAGAGCTAGGAGAAGTGAAGATGGACTGGTCATGTGTTCATATCCTAATCAAAGGGATGAATCATAAGCTAGAACTTAAGAAGTAAAAATACATAGTTTCTAAATCTAAAGATCCAAGGTCACAAATTCTCCTTGAAGAATCAGACCATGGAATTTACTTTCTTGAAACAAGCAAAGAAACTAAAGAGAAAAAAGAAGAGAATGAAGATAAGACATGGATCATGGAATTTGATGGCAACTATAGTTTTCTTGGTTTAGGTGTAGGAGTAGTGTCAATTTTTCCTGTTGGAGAATTTTTTCCCTATTCATACAAGCTTATGTTTGAAAACACAAATAACATAGTTGAATATAAAGCACTCTTAATAGGGCATGATCGAGCAAAGGAGAAAGGAATAAAACTCCTTAGAGTATAAGGAGATGTTGAGTTAATAGTTAGATAGATTAGAGGACAATATCAGGTGAAGGAAGATAAGATGAAACATTACCGTGATAGAGTTATAAGTGCCACACTTGATTTCTCTACTTTTTTATCAACTTAGTACTTTAGAATCATAATTCTAGAGCTGACTCCTTCATTGTAACTGCATCTTTGCTTAGGCTAGAGAAGCAACCAACAATATTCAAAGAAGGTAACTATAAAGTAGAAATGGTTTATCACCCAAAAGTTCCAGATAATGTTAAACATTGGCATGTTTTTAATGATGATAAGTAAATAGCTTCATTTTTAGAGCAATAGGATAATTTTAAAGGATTATACTGTGAAGGAAGTAGTTCACATCCATGTGAAACAATAAGAAGTATCATTGAGTCTAAACTCTCCTATGATCAAGCCATAATTCAGCTTAAAGGGAATAATATTCCTAAAGGTTTAGTTTCCTTAGAAGAGATATTTGATAAACATGATAAGTTTTTGAAGAAAAAGAAATAATACAAAGAAGATTCTTCCATAGAAATAGATCAAGTCAACGTAGGTAGTAATGAAGAGCCCAAGATGGTCAACATTAGTAAGTGTTTCTCACAAGAAGAGAAAGAAGCTTTCACTAAACTTCTTATAGATTATATTGATGTTTTTGCCTAGTCCTAAAAAGATATCAAGTCCTTTTAGCAAGATGAAGTACAAAACTATATTCCAATTTAGCCAGGTATATAGCCTTTCAATAAAAAGTTATGACATCATAACCCAATCATTTTAGGTAAGATTTATGCTAAGATTCAGAAACTCCTTGATGCAAAGATCATTTATTCAATCCACCATTCAAAATGGTTAGTAAATATTATCCCAATAACAAATAAAAATAGGGAGATAAGCTTATGTGTTGATTTTCACAACCTAAATCAAGCCTTTCTAAAATAAAATTATCCATTGCCTATTATGGATCTTATCTTGTAGGTAGTTATAAGGTCAAAAAATTTATCTATGCTAGAAGGATTTTTTGGATACAATAAAATAAAAGTGGCTAAGGAATATCAATAAAAAATTGCTTTTACAACACCATGGGGGACTTTTGCTTATCAAAAGATGCCCTTTGGGATAATTAATGTTGGGGAAACTTTTAAATGAGCTATAGACCTAGAGTTTGCTCATTTGAAGAATAAGATCATTGTGGTATACCTAGATGACTTGACAATCTTTTCAAATCAAAGACGTAATAATTTAGTTGATCTTAAAGAGGTCCTGATTCAATGCAGAAGACATGAGATTTATATAAACCCAAATAAATCCATATTTGATATAATTGAATTTAATATCCTTGTTCATATAGTATTAAATGAAGGAACTAAAATTGACCCATACTGGGTAAAGGCTATTCTGAGTCTGCCTATTCCTACATCCAAGAAAGGTGTGCATTATTTCTTTGACAAAGTAAATTTTATTAGAAGGTTTATTCCTAATTTTTTTGAGTTAACTCATCACATCTTGGATATAATGAAAAAGAAACTATATTTTAAATGGAATGTTGAAGGAAAATTAGATTTTGAAATAATAAAGGTATTAATAGTTGAAGCCCCAGTGTCAGTTTCTCTAGATTTTAGTAAATAATTTATTCTTTACTATTAATCTTTAGAGCATACTATGTTAGCTATACTCATGCATAAAATGATGGAGTTAAATCTCCTATAGCTTTCATGAGTCAACCACTGAAGAATTCAAAATTGAATTACTCACAGATGGAAAAACATGCCTTTATAGTAGTCAAGCCATGCAAGATTTTTAGGTATTACATCTTGTCATCTCATACTATAGTATATGTCCTAGATACTATAGTTAAGTCAATTTTAACTCGGCAAGAGCTAGGATTACTTAGAGGCACTTGGGTAGCCAAGGTGTAAGAGTTTTATCTTGATATCAAACCCACAAAACTAGTAAGAGGTAAAAGCCTATGCTAGTTGATGATTGAAAAATACCCTGATGATGTAGATACAATAACATTTTCAAGCCAAGATGAAACAAAGGAAGAACTACCCATGGTAATATTTTTTGATCTAGTTGATGAATGGTACAGTAAGATTACTTACTTTTTGACTTATAGAGGTTGCCCAACTAATTTAACATAAAAAAAAATGTACCATCAGGTTAAAGTCAAAGGATTATGTTCTTTGGGATCATGGGTTGTATAAACAAGGAATAAGAATTTTATGATCATCATTTGTAAGCTGGTGGATGATAACCAATAAACCTAGCACAAGAAGCTATTTGATGCACTCTAGGCTGATAGAATAACCCCAAATAAAGTAATAGGTATGTCTCCTTTTTAGTTACTATATGGAATAAATTCTAAAATAACAATAACCATTGAGTTACCTACTTTAAAATTGCCAAAATCCATTAAAGATGCTCCTTATCAAGATTCACTTGATAAGAGAATCATGTTTTTCACTGAACTGCAAGAAGTCTATGTTCAAGTTGTTGATAGGCTAACAAATCATCAAGCAAAGGTAAAGAAGATATTTGATAAAAGAGCCAGAGATAAGTAGTTTAAAGTGGGGGATATAGTCCTTCTATGGGATAAGTAGAATGAATAAAAATGAAAGCATGGGAAGTTTGATTCTTTATGGAAAGGACCCTTCACTATACAAAGCATCACTGGGAAAGATATTTTCTTCCTAGCTCATTAGGATAGAATAGCACTACCACTACCTTTCAATGGGAATCACTTGAAGCTCTACAAGAATTGAGTAGTAAGGTAACTCCTTCATGCACATAAATAAATATTTTTAGTTTTTGTTTTGTTTTAATTAATCTTTGTATTTTTCTATTTATTTAGTTGTTTGTGTGTTCAAGTTTTTGTAATGACTCCATACCCAATGAATAAAATGAAACACCAGAGATATTGAGATCTCACCCTTATTTCTTTCCTTAGGATAGAAACAAGGATGTCCCCAATCATAGCTAGCTGATTTCCCCAAAATTTGACACTTCAAAATTTTGGGGAACCCCTTTTTGAAATTTTTTACATTTTGGCTTTATGTGTGTCAGTTGTGCTGCTTGAAGCTAGTCTCTTGAATAAAGAACTTGGGTTCTACTAGTATTATTATTTTTTTATTTATGGTTTGCTTTCCTCAATTTTTCCTAATTAGTCTAAAGGATTAAAGGTATTTACTTAAAAACATCACTCAAATCCCTTTACTCATCCATTTTAGTATATGAAATAAGTTCAAGGTGGCTTATCTCATTTGTAGGGAAAAGCAGGTTCTCTAAGTTACTTTACTTACATGAAAATAAGTTAAGTTGTCCCAAAAACCTGGTTCACTCCTCATAGACCAACTCAGTTTTCTCGAGTTGCTTTAATTTCAAAACGAAGAAAAGTTAAGTAATCTCAAAAACCCAACCAACACTCCCTAGTTCTAATAGGGTTTCTCGAGTTACCTTACTTTAAAAACTAAAAGGAGTTAAGTAGTTTTGAAAACCTGACTAACACTCCATAGACCAAATCGAGATTATGAAAGTGCTTTACTTCATTACGTAAAATGAGTAAAGTAGTTCAAATAGCATGATTAAAAGGGAAATAAGGGTTGATGTGGCTTTCCCATAATTACAATAAATGAGTTAGAATTTATATAAATTTTATGAGATTCCACCTTATTTCCACCTATCAGCCAAGTCATTGAGTTGAGTAACTACACTTAGAAATCCCAAGCCAAGTCATTTAAAACCTCTGGAGCAATTTCAAATGATTTTCTTCTTGACCCATTTGTAATTGAGGTAAGTAAATTGTTTTTAGATCAATTTTAATTTCTTATTTACTTCTTTTAAGTCATTTTCCCCCTGTGTTCTCTTTCTTATACTACCATGGTTTTTTTACTATCAAAATTGTTTTGTTTCATTTTCTCTTCTAATTTCTTAGTGAATTTTTTTTTTTAAATTTTAAATTTGAAGTTTCAATCTCTTATCATGTTTTATTAATATTAAAATTCTAAAATATCAAAAACCTTAACACAAACCTAGTTCTAAAATTTCCTTACCTCTTCAAGTTTCCCTTCCCCCATTACTTCTTCATGTTTCTTAATCTTCATTACTTCAGGTTTCTACTTCCAAGTAACTACCTACCAAAAAATCATATCTCAAAGGACTTACCTTGGGTTTTTGAAACTTTCTTACTTCAAGCTTTTGAACTGAAGTAACTCGATTAAGAAAATCAAAAGTTTTATAACTGAGAAAACCCAAAGTCATCTATTGTAAAGAACCCAAAGTTGTTTGCTTTTGTAAACCTAAATTTGTTCAATATGAGAATTCTAAAGTTACTTGCCTTTAAATACCAACCTAGAGTTGTTATATCCTAATACTTAAAAGCAGGTTACTTAAGTTTTTAAAAATATCAATTTCTTGAAACTTGGAACTTGTTTAAAGATACTTATTGAGCTATAATTTAACCCTATTTATCAAATTTATAAATCAATTAGAGTAATCAATAAGTTTTTTTAAGCACATATCAATGTATTTCAAAGTTCAAAAGAGTAAATGTCTAGATCAGAGGGATTAGGGAGGTCAGAGGAAGAGATAGTAGAAATAGGAGTATAAGGCAAGATCACTGAGGAGGCCTCAAAGATATCACTTGAGGAGATTCCAAAAGCAAGAAAGAAGGACAAAGTAAAGGAAAAGAGGGTATGTCTCCAAGAACCAAAAATGAAGTGTGAATACAAAGTTTACCCTATTGATTCATGCATATCATCAAATCTAATATAAATAAGTGATATAAATATGGGGCACATATCTGTGACTAAGCTTTTGGAAAGATCAAGGGCCATTGCAAAGACCCCACTTTTACACTCTATGACCAATAGTTGGATTTTTTCGGCTACAGATTTCCCAAGTTCAACCCAACTTATTGAGTTTGTGTTAGCATGTGCTAAGTATTATGATTTTTTGACCAGGGTGGTAAGAAATGTTGCTAGGAGAGTGGTTGTGAGGTTAGATGTTCAATATCTTACTACTATTTAAATATTCTAACCTCACCAAAAGAGATTGATATTTCAATAGAGACATCTGAGAAATAATGAGAAACCAAAACAATAGAGTATTAAAATATTACTTGAAGAATATAAAACAACCTATGAGTTTCCCCAAATACATTGTCAGATTAAATTGTATTCAAGAGGTAGATGATATCATTTAGCTATTATGTAGGATCAATAGACAAAAGAATGCCAAATGTTTTTCACCCTAGATGTATGCCTATATTAGAACCATTGATGTAACTCAAAGTTTTTCTAAGATTAACTAGGCAAAAATAATTAGTGACAACATGGATCAATAGCTAAAAAATGTATTACAAACTTTCAATTTCAAGATGACTTCATAACTTGTATATGCAGTAACCTCTAGTGGAGCTTTCTCAGGTAGGACCAATGGTACATTATCAACAATATCAATATATGAATATTATCCTTAGCTAGTCCTTGAAGAATACTACAATAATTATATTATAATAAATGATTGTTTCTTCTATGAGTTTATTTGTAATTTGGAAACATCTTTGAAACATACAAGAGTATCAGATGAGGCATGAGATGTAGTCTCACTATATGGCTTCATTTTCATTCAATTTTTTGATTTCTCATATCTCAGAGTAGGAGGTTTTTTAGGAGCACCTATCAAGCTACCAAGATATCTAAGTGATAAGTAGATCCTTATGGAGATGACGAAGTAATTGGTTGAGTTTCATGATTTTCAATCTAAGGCTCACAAGATAGCCATTTATTTTCTTATTATAATTGGTCACTATCATTATCCTAAAATTTATGCTATAAATGTATAGAAAGAAATGTATCGCCATTACACTCAAAAACATTTTGATGCTAGGAAAAATTTTGATTATAGAGGTGTTGCTTAGAGTATTATTTCTCTTGAGTATATGCATATCCCATCACTTGAATATTTTTGGATAGATTGCAGGGATGAGTTTGAAGTAAGAGGAAAATATAATAGTAGGTTGACTATGGAAAATATTCATTCATTTTATTTATCTTATATCCTTAAAGATTTGGAAGATAATGGTAATGTTACAAGTGATGCTTTCCATGTAGGAGGGGGCGATGCCCCACTTCCAGTAATTATTTTTGGACATGATCATGATAAGACAATTTTATAAAGGACTTCAAATGTTTTGGTGATGACTTCCAATTGAATTTTTAATACATGTTATTACATGAAGGAATTGATAAGTGCGACTACATGTGTGGAGAAAAATATGAAATAGATAGTGCAAGGAGAAAGTAGCTAAGGCCAAGTATATACCAATAAGATAAAACTCAGAAGGAATACTAATCACACATTTTTAGTAGCTAAAGATAAGGAACCTATTTAGGTAGAGGTTCCCCTTTCACCTACGTCACCACCACCACCTCCTTTGGCTAAGCCACCTATAGTTGAAAAAGAACCTAAAAAGGTAACTTCATAAGAAGTAATTTACTAGGTTACTTCTCAAGAAAATATAGTAGTTGAACCTAAGAAATAGGTTGTGAGTGAACAATAAAAAGACAAAGAAGAAGTAGAGGCTGAGAAGGAATTAGATATTGAAAATCAAGTTACTAAATCCCTAGAGAAAGTTGAAATAGATATGGAAACTCAAGAAGTTCCTTCTCATGAACTAATAATCCAAAGTACTTAGCAACAAATAATTGTTAATTTAATAACTTCCATGTCAACTAATTTCTCATCTTGGCTGGCTACAGAAACTACTCCTTGAGAAAAAGAAGTGATAAATCTAGAGGAGATAGATTTGCAATTACTTAAATGTCTTGATAAAAGAGGCAAGAAGACAAAATTAGCTAAAGTAATTTTAAATTTACAAATTGAATCTTTAGGATAATTTTTTTTTTGAGTTAGCAATTCCTCTCCAAGGAATGAGCAAATAAGATGTCACTAGGGGTGACTTAACCTTTACAAGAATACCCCTTGGGGAGGTAACAACTAAAAATTTGAAGGAAGACATTCAAACTTTGAGAAATTATTTTTTTAAAAAGCTAGATGATAAAAAGGCTACCAAGGCAAAGCTAAAATATTAAAATGCAATATTATGTGAAATAATTGCTAAAGTGGACAAATATTTGACTCAACAAGAAATTAACTCAAGAAAATTAATTGAGCCACAAGTAATAGCTGAGGTAGAAGAGATAAGGGATTGAGCAAAGGCAGTAGATGAATGGATTGAAAAGATGAATAAAAATATTCATAATCTATTTCAAGATGTCTCAGAGGCTCATGCAAAAATTGTGAAAAGAATAGAAGTAAAAAAAGCAATAAGAGAAATTAAACAAGAAAATGGTATTTCAAAGTTGTGTCAATAGACTCTTCAAACAATAGGTAATCTGAATGAGAAAATTTTGGTTGAAGAGAATATTGATCCTAATGGATTAGTAAAGAATATAAAGAAAGAAGAGTATCTTTTATCTTTTTGCATTAATATTTTAAAATATATAAGTGAAGAAATAAAAATCCTGAAGGAAGCGAATGGAGCAAAATCAAAGATGGAGGATTCTATATTTTATCTCACTGACTCCTAGTTTAATAATGTCCAAATAACATATGAGTAGTTATATGAATAATTTAGCCAACTCATGGATAAGGCTACAACCCCTTTTACTAATAAGTCTATTATGAAATTGATTAATCTTCAACAAGAACTGAAGTGGCTTAAACCTAGAATTGAGAAGGTGGAGGTTCATTGTAGGAGATTAGAAAGAGAGATGTTGAGGTTAGAAACATAAAGGGAATCAATTTATATACTTGATGATAAATTAATATAGATAATAATATCTTAGCACACCAAATACAGAGCAATATGTACAATCCAATTTTATGAAGTAGACTCGTCAGAGCCTGAGTCTTGAATCAATTCTTCTTCTTCTTCTTCGTCTTCTTCTTCTTCTTCCTCTTCTTCTTCTTCTTCTTCTTCTTCTTCTTCTTCTTCTTCTTCTTCTTCTTCTTCTATTTCTATTTTATCATAAGCACTCTACAAATAATCTTTTTGTCAATAATTAATAAGTAAAACTAATATCATTTTATCATTTACTTGTAAAAGTGAAATTACTTTTAAATTTCAATAACTTAAGTAACTCAACTAAAACACCATTACTCAAAGTCGTTTTGTAAAATTGAATTACTTTATCTAAATTTTCACTACATGTAAAGTGTTTGTAATCAATCCAAATAAGGAGTTCAAAAAGAGCTACATGTCATTGATCATTTCATGCCATGAAGGAGAGATTTGAGGAAGGTGTTATTCAATAGTTTTCAGTTTTAATGCAACACATGTGGGTTGAAGAGGTTAATTCCTATTAGAATTTTGTATCTTGGGATTGTATAAATATATGAGTAGTCATACATGCCAAGGAGATGACAATTTTATTTTTAGAGGGAAAACTTTTACAATTGTACTATAAGTTTAAGAAATTTGAAACTTTAGGTTCAAGATAATTAGATTATTTTGTATGAATTGTTACTAAGAGTGAATAAGAAAGGGGACTTGTTTTTAGAGAGCTTTGTGTCTACAAAAATTTGTCTTTGTTTAATGAAGGTGGAATGGTAAAATTTGTGCTACGTATTTTATGTAAATTGAATTCTTCATTTTATTATTCATTTGTTGAATAAATTGTCATAATTACATGCTTATCTACTTCCAATGATACAATAGACTCTACATAGCTATCTATTTTGAAATGCAATTTTTTATTTATAAAGTTTTAAAATCTCTCTTATTTCCCAATTCTATTAAATTATTGTCATATTTATAAAAACAATTGCTTACCTGCTGAAAAATCCCTTTGTTATGGCTCATGCACATAGTGATTAAAGTAATACCCCCAATCAACATAATTTACACATAATTTATATATTTTTTGAATAAATCTAAAAAGAGAGTAATTAGAAGTAGATCAACATAAGCTATGAGAGCTTCACCATTAAATCAAGGGGATTTAATCCCATGAATACCTAAGTAATTTTGATTCCATGCAAAATATCTAGCCAACAAGTAGAATTAGATAGGGGTATTTATTCTTTGAATTTAGACCAAGAGACCACCAACGATGAACTTGCCTATAGATCTAAGTTCAATTTTTAGAAACAACATGTGTTTGGTCAAATTCTTCAAGAATTTTTTACTATTTTTCACATTACCAGATCTCCAATTAGGAGACTTAGATTCATCATGCCTAGTATAAGTTGAAGAGTAAGTCCTAATAGAGGACCCTGATATTGTCCAATAGTTCAAGTCTTTGCCTACTATCCTAGAAGATGGCTTGAACCTTCTATTCAAATATACAACAAAGATAAACATTAGGACTCTATAAAACTTGAAATGGATAAAATTATGCACGTCCCTCACTAAGGAAGAACATGAATACTTTACAGCTCTATTAAGATAATTTGTAGATATCTTTGCATGTGCTTATTTTGACATGCCAGGTTTGGACCCCGCCTTATTTTTACATCACCTTATGATAAATCCTGATGCCAAACTAGTTAAGCAAAAGTTACACAAGATGCATCCTTTCATTACTATATTAGTAAATAAAGAGTTGGAAAAACTCTTAGAAGTAGGATGTATACGATCTATTGACTACTTAGAATGGATATCTAATGTTGTACCTACTAGCAAAAAATCCTAAAGGAATTAGAATCTATACTTATTTTTGAGACATAAATAAAGATTTCCTTAAGGATGAGTTTCCATTTCCTAATATTTACATGATAATCAAATCCATGATAGGTTATGAGATGATTTCACTCATGGACAACTTTTCAAGATATAACTAGATTAGAATAGCACTAGAAGATCAACATAAAATAGCATTCACCACTCCATGGGGAACATTATATTATTAGGTAATGTCATTTGGTCTTAATAATTCTAGAGATACCTATCAAAGATCCATGACCATCATATTTCATGATATGATGCATGATATTTTTGAAGACTACATCGATGACATACTAGGTAAATCAAAAACCAAGGTCGACCATTCAACAATGCCACGTAGAATATTTGAAAGACTATATGAGTACAAAGTTTGATTAAATCCAAATAAATATGTGTTTAGATTAAAATCAAGCAAATTACTTGGCTTCATCATGTCTCATAGTGGCATTGAATTTGATCCAACTAAATTCCAAGATATAACAAAAATGCCACCACCAACCAATTTGAAGCATTTTCATAGTTTATAGGGCAAGATCCAGTCAATATGATGCTTCATATCTCAATTAGCAAACAAGTGTCATCCATTTACACATCTTTTTAATAAGTGAGTTATATTCCAATAGGATAATCACTACCAAGCAAATTTTCAATAACTAAAAGATTACTTAGCAAATCTACCCTATTTTATTACCCCCTTATGTCAGGAAAACCATTTTTGTTATACCTATCAGCTACAAATAATGCCTTGGGGGCATTTCTAGCTTAACATGATGACAATGTAAAAGAGCATGAAATATACTACTTAAGTCATACATTGATCACCTATGAACATATCTATATGCCCATTGAAAAAGCCTATTTAGCCATAATATTCATAGCTCAAAAATTGTGACACTACATGTTGAATAATAAGACCACAGTCATTTCAAAAGTAGATCCACTCAAGTATCTAATATATAAAGAATATTTATAAGGTATAATGGCCAAATTAATCATACTTATTAGTTATTTTGACATCAAATACATCAATCAAAAATCCATTAAGGGGATAGTTATTTTAGATCATCTTGTTGAAGCATTCCTTGCAGACATAGAGCCACTCACATTCTAATTTTCTGATGAATCCATAATGACCATCATTGACATACCTCTTGAAGAGAATCACTAAAATCTATATTTTGATGGATCATTCATGGCACATGGACTATGGGTAGGCCTTTTATTTATTACAACACAGGTGGATCTAATCCCTAAATCATTTAGGATCAATTTTCCTTGTACCAACAACATGGCTAAATATGAAGCACTTATTTCAGGGCTTTTCCAAGTAGTATAATAGAATGTATATCATCTCAAAGTTTATTCTGATTCTTATTTAATCATCAATTAGGTTATAGACCACTTCTAGACCAAAGATGACAAGTTGGTTCCATATAAGGCCATGGTCAACACTCTCAAACAAAAAATTATCGACATTAAATTTGAACATATACCAAGGGAAAGTAATAGAACTATAGATGTTATGGCCACTATTGGATATTTGATTTAAAAAATAGACAAATATAGATAGTATCAGTTCCTCATCAATAACTTATTCACATTAGCTCGTGAGACTTCCACTATCATGATGATTTGTAATATTGTTGGTCTGAGTTTTATCTAGTACTCAAACCTTTACAACTACCTTCATGACCAAGTTTTATCACTTGACCTCTCCCAAAAATAATCCAAAGCCTTTATCCATCACTCCATTTTTTATACTTGGATCAACCCTCTACCACCATAGTTTTGATAAAACCCTACTTCATTGTTTATCTTTAATAGAATCTACACTAGTGTTATAGGAAGTACATGGAGTATGTGGACCCCACTCCAATAGGGTAGTCTTATCCCAAAAAAAATTATGTATTGGTTATTATTGACCCACATTAGATGCAAATGCAACTACATATGTTAATAAGTGCAACAAATGTCAATGACATGCCAATCTGATTCATGCCCCAACCAAGACTCTAAAACCAATGTTGACACCATGGCCATTTGCTATATGGGGACTCGACCTCATTGGGAAAATCAATCCTACATCTTCAAACAACCATAAACATATCCTTACCACCACCAAATATTTCACTAATTAGGTCAAAGCTATACCCCTTACTTATGTGATTGGAAAGCAAATTTCCAAGTTCATATTCAACCATCTCATTTGTTGTTATGTTTTCCCTTCCATCATTATATCTGATAATGGAGGATCTTTCAAAAATAAAGATGTTAAATAGTTATGTATTGAATATAATATTACTCAACATTTATCTATGGCATATTACCCTCAAGGTAATGGTTAGGCTAAGACATCAAACAAAATAATTGTTAACATTCTCAAAAAGATTATCAATGATGATGGTCACAATTAGCACTTTGGATATTATATGCCCTTTGCACATATTGTACCAATCACCTTACCCCTATAGGAGCCACTCCATACTCACTTGTTTATGGTACTTAAGCCATACTTTTTATTGAGGTTGAGTTAACTTCACTATGCATATCTTTCAAGCATGTTCTATATGATCATGAATATCAAGTGGCTCACCTATACGAGCTAGACCTACTTGATGAAAAATGCATAACTACACTCAAAAATCTTCAAGCATATTAGAACTGACTCAAATCCCACTACAATTAGTGCATCAAGCATAGAACATTTAAACTTGGTGATCTTGTTCTTAAAGAAAACCAAAATAATACCATGGTCAAGAAGAAGCATAAATTTAAATTCAAACCAAACTAGATAGGGCCTTTCATCAATAGTACAGATTATGGATCAAGAGCATATAAGCTTGCCACACTAGATGGAGATGAACTTCCTAAGGTGATGAATATTATTCACCTCAAATGGTATTATTCTTGAGCACTATGGTGTATTGTCTATAAGGACCATTTCAATTGTGCCATTTTATCACTATTATTCTTTGTATGAATATCATTCTTGTCATTCCTCTTAAGCTATTAATTATCTATTTTACCATTCTATTATATCAACCAAGAATTTTTTTAATCATATCTACCTAACATGTTTGACTTTGGTTTTACCATTAATTACACATTTTTAACACCAATGAATTTGATCAGTTTCAAAAGTTGTTTTGATAATTTGAGATAGAGAATATATTTTAGAGTAGTATGACAAATGTTTGGCAGTTGCATCCTTCATTTCATGTTTTATTCTCTCTCACTATCTTGATCCTAATTATAACCACATGTGGGAAAATTAGTCTTAGTGACCTATGCCATTGTATTTTAGTTATAACTGCCTATGGGTAAACTAGGGGCAACACTTATTTATTGTGCCTTGACCATACCAATTAGCCATTCTCTATACCATACTATGCTTTCATACCAACTGTGCCTATTTTTTTTGAATTGACTACTACACTAGTCAAATATCTTTATTTTAGGGTAGAAATATAGTGACTTGAGGTCCTAATCTAAGACTATGAAGACAATGCTTGATACTTGTTAAGGTTATCTCAATCACCCTTTCCAACCATTCTCTCAGCATTTTGTGAGCAACCTAAGTCGTGCTCTCACCATTTTGTGAGTAATCTAAGCCATGCTCTCACCATTTTATGAGCAACCTAAGCCATGTTCTTGTTATTTTGTGATCAACCTAAGTAACACTCTCATTTTTTTGTGATATTGAACCATTTAGTGTCTTTTCATTCTTGATCAAGTGTATATACTCTAAAATTCCCAAAAAATTTATAAAACCATTAGAAAAAACCAAAAACATTGACCACTTCTTTGACTTACGGATTCTGGGAACCCTTACTAAGTCATAAGAAAATCACTTATCACGTCGTTTCCCCATCCTTTTTGGCCTTTTCTCCCATGTACTTACCATTTTTCAAGACCATTCCTATTCTTCTATCACATCCATTATGTTGTTTTCTTTAGTTATCATTTTCTTCCCATTTCCTAAGAGAACTACATTTGGCTTGAAGTTTTTGTTAGATATTACATCCATGGAACTATGTAGGTAGTATCCACTTGCCTAGTGCATATGGAGATAGCTCGACCACCCTCCTCCTTTTCTTCTACTCCCCCATTTTGTTAGTTTGTTAAATTATCACCCATTTTCTAGGGGCAATGTTTGTATGGTTTATATTGAGTTTATTTATTTCTTTTTTCTTATTTATTTATTTGTGTTCTTGTTTATTTTCTTTTAGCACTATTACCTTGATTTGGTTTATGTACTTCATTAGTTTATTCCTTTCCCACACTTACACTTGAATCCATCTATATTCATACATCTACATTGGCATCATGGTTTTTATCATTGGTGAATTGTTTTTTATTAAGTATTAGATTATGAGAGTCATTCCTTATGCATATTTTATCCAAGTCCTCATAATGTTATACCATGATGCCTAATGACATGTGCTATAATAAACCTTAGCTTCTAAAATTCTATTCAGCAATGGTGGCATCAACATCTCTTCGACACTAACATATTGATTCAATCCCAATCATATCCTACATGGTGTAATTAAACAACAAAAGAATTTCAACCTTTGTTTAATTCAAATGAGCATTTCCCCACTAACAGGTTGTCCCAATTAATATTTATCCTATATATCATATTATCATCATCATTGACCAAGTCAATTATGTTTTCCATCATCAGGGTCCAATGATTATAACTATTTATGGGAAAATCATTGCACACCCTCCCACCTACATTTCTCAATGATTATAATCACCTTTGGGAAATACATCATTTCTCACCAAATTTAATTTTTATGTGTCCAAATAGGGGCCTATTGTATCTTGCTTGTCTATCCTAACTAGGAAAACTTCATCTTCTCAATGATTATAACCACCTTTAGGCAAATCATTGTGTTATCATACTACATCGCCACTATCAAGGTACAATGCTTATAACCACCTTTAGGGAAACCATTATACACTGTTCCACTTAAATTCTCAATTATTTTGACTACATTTTCAAACTCATTATGTTTTTAACCTATCATTTTCCTTTCTTTGGTCCCCTCACATTGCTTCTTTCTTTTCAAGGGATTGTTTGTCAACCTACTTGTGTTAACCATTCCCTCAAGGGGGCATCATACAATTAGTTCATCATCATTATAGTTATAAGCATACATGAACTTTTCATTCTTTGAGAAGATGTTACTATTATTATATATTTTAATGCCTTCCCAACTAGGGGGAAACTAGAGACACCTAAAATTAGCCATTGATAACCTTCATCCAAGCTTTTGACCAATTTCTACCAAAGTGCACAATTTGGCTTTAAAACACTAAAATGCAATAAAAGAGTTAAAATTTGTATATTATAATGATTATTTTTTCTAGGGTATCATTAAATGGGGAAATTAAATTTATGAAGTAGCTAAATTTGATCAGATCATTTTGAGTCAAAATGATATTTTCGCACTTGGGTGCTTTGGATTACTCTTTTCTATCAAATTTATTACATGAGACACATGCCTTTGTTATTTGCATTGGCAACATCCTAAATGAGATCATGGTTCTAATGCATCTAACATTGAATTATAATTCTAATCTAATCAAATTTTGAGCCAATACAAAATTTTGACCAATTTGATTAATTTGTGCACAAATTGCCAAGGTTTTGCATCAAAGTTGACTAATCATGTTTAAGGATAATTAAACCAAATCAAGATCTTAAGTTAATTTTCCATGGAATATTTTTAATATTTATTTTTAAAAAATTATATTTAATATATGCATCATCAAATGACATCATTTATTGAAAAGGCATTCCTAGGCTATAAATCCATAAAATATCTCATCAAGCTACCCTATGCCTCATCAATGCCTCACATGCCTCTTAAATGACCCTTCTTTCCAAATATTTATGGGAGATATTTATGAATTTAATTACATAATTTGGATTAATTCATGGACACACATCTCAATCTTGAGATGGATGATCATGGTTGATCCTAAACCATTTCAAAAATCTATAAATAAGAAGCCTTGCCTATTGATTTTTAAGCTATTTTATGCCAAAATTATAATTTCTAAGTGTATTCAAAATAATTACATATTAGTGTTATAATTCATAAATTTTGAGACAAGCCAAGCTATGTCAAATCCAAACAAGGTAATAAAGAGAGATGGAGGTAGCCACACTTCATTGATGTAGACTTCATGAGCATAAACTGAGCAAGCCACTACAAAAGGAATTTTGGAGAATCCAAGGAAGGTGAAGAAAAGTCTTTCTTTCATGTTTTAGTTGTGTTTTCCATTTTTTATTAGCTAACCTCCTCTTTTGAGATAGGCTTAGGGTGTTGGTTTAGTGTGTTTTTGATTGATATGTTTTATTCACTAACATAATATTAATCTCACCCTATTGCAATCTTATGCTCATAAGTGACTCATGTTCTTGGCTAAGTTTAACCTTGAATTCCTCTAGTAAAATTTGATAAAAAGGCAAGTCATCATCAACTAATTTTTTTAAGCACCCTTAGAAGATAACCAACCATCGTCCTTAGAGTTTCTTAATGATTCCATTACCACCCTTTCTCAAGAAGACATCACCTATCAAATGACCATTTTTCTTTGATAGATCAAAATGTTAATGTGGTGGGAGAGCTAGTATCATCTTTATTCCCCTTGATGTTGAAACTTTTCCTTTATCCTTCAAACTTAAATTTAATTGTACCAATAATATGGCTAAGTATGAAGCCCTAGTGATAGGTGTCTAAACTACTTTAGCCTTAGGAGTCAAAATAATCAACATCTTTGGTGACTCCCAACTCATGGTAAATCAAATAAATGGATCTTACCAATGTAGGAATGATATCTTATAATAATACAAATAATAATTTGATGTACTTTTAGCATCATTTAAACATTATCACATCTACGCCGCTCCACTATCTATGAATAAGTTTGTTGATACAGTGGATTATCTCATTTCTAACATCCCATACGCACCTTCTAACTCTAAGTTATCTATTGTTATCCATCAGTTTACCCAACATTTTTATATCAAATCATACTCTCTAACTATATTTAATATAGAGGAGAGCCAACCCGGCCTTTGGTATATGCAGATCTTTAACTGTCTCCACATTGCCATCATCCCTTCCAATCTTTCTAGGAATTATTGAAGAACATTCATTTAGAGTACCTCTAATTACACCATATCAGGGGGAATCCTTTACAACCATGGCTTTTATGGCTTCTTTTTTATTGCCTACATAGTCATGAGACTTCTCATGCTATTATGGAAACACATTACAGGGTTTTTGGAGGACACTCTAGTGGCCTATATGTCACTAAACGTATCCTTCACCATGGATACTATTGGCCCACCCTTAACCAATATTATTTTGATTATGTGAAGAAGTGTATTAAATGTTAACAACACACCAATTTACATCATGTACCTAGCCATAATTTCTAGGTATCCAAATATTTATGACCCTTCTCGTAATGAGATATGGATCTTATTGGTGAAATTAATCCCCATTATTCATATTGAATTCATTCCATCATCATTGCAACATAATAGTTCACCAAGTGGGTAGAGGCTATTCCTCTCATCTCAACCAGAGCTAAAAATATTATTGATTTTATCAACCATCACATTATCTATCATTTTGGTGTTACACATAAAATAATCACCAATAATGGTAAGTCTTTTAATAATAAATAATTCTAAGGCCTTTGTGACACATTCAGTATCAAGTTAAATTTCTCATCACCTTATCATCTACAAGTAAATAGATAGGCCAAAGCTTCTAACAAAACCCTCAACAACATGCTAACTAAAATGGCTAATATATCTAGTTTGGATTGGCATTTACACATCCCCTTCTCCTTATGGGCATATCATACTAGCATTCAAACCCTTATGGGTGCTACCCCTTTATATTTTGTGTTTGGAGTAGAGTTTGTCTTACCTCTCAAGGTCAAAATTCATTCTCCTTACATATCCTTATAGGATCTCATCTCTAAATATAATTATCAGCAATAATGATAAACATAACTTGAGCTACTTGATGAACATCATTTATTTGCACTTACCCATCTTTGTGTCTATCAAAGAGAAAATTAAGTGTGCTTATAACAAACAACTCAAAGTGAGAGAATTTAGTATCAAAGATCTTATCTTAAAAGAAAATAAACATGTAACCAATATAGAGAAAATCAAGTGGGGCATGTTTGATTTCAATTGGCTTGGACCTTATATCATAATGCACAAGTATGGATTAGGAGCTTACCAATGAAACCTAAACCCTTCAATATTTTTCATATGTATCCTTTCTTTTGTTAAAAAAGATCAAACTCACCTTTTGCCTAACTTAAGCTCATCCTTTGTTTTCACTAACATTCAAATCTTTATTTTAATCACAACTGATTAAATCTAGAATCATGTGATTAAACCATCATTTTTATAGCCTTAATACTAAACATGGGTACCATGAATCTACTCATGGCATGATTATTATGGTGCTTTCCATCCCTTTATATGATGGATTCCCATGGTCATTGTTTCTTAATCCTCTTTTACTCATCATCAACCTTCTTGTGCTCTAGTTCTACCTTCATAAAGGTGAAAATTCTAAAGCTTATATAAGCAAATCCATGTCAAATATCAAAATACAAAAAAAAATCATCAAAAAAAGGAAAAAAAAAACTTATATTCTATGGGTCATTCCAAGCATTCACAGACCACTCCCATGAAGGATAGCTACCAAAATCAATCAAAATTTATCAGTGTAAGGTAGACTATTCCCATGAAGGATAGATATCAAAAGACTTAAAAAAATCTCAAAAACTTATGCCACTCCCTTGAAAGATGGCTGAGTAAAACATTTGTCAAATCATAGCAATTCTTGGGAAGCTTCTCGCATTGATCATCTTCCCGATCAAAAGACCCATTATCAAAATCATAAAAAGCACAAATAATTCTAGAAATCACAATCAAATTTCACATGTATACTTCTCACATCAATTAATATACACCTTATATGGCATGAAATTATTTATACTAGTTATTTGTTAACCTATAAAAGAGTCGTGCTAGTCTCACAAGAAGGTTCCATTTTCATCCATGTCCACTTTATACCCCTATAAACAAGGGATTTTTGAGCTTACTTGGCATTATGTGATCAAGAAAATATTTAGATAACTAATGAGTGCTAATATGAATTATTCTAAGGGCTTAGGTTTATAAGTTGATCTAACTTTAGTTTGTTTTAGTCCTTGCCAAAGAATAATCATCATACCTTCTTATTCCCTCATACCTACTTGTTGATACATTCATTTAGATGCTTATCATTTGATTATCCTCTCTTTCATGGCTTTTCTCACATTTAGTTTTGTTATCCAACCTACTCTATGTGTTTTATTAACCAATCTCATACATCACAATTCATTTCATCCTACTAACCAAATACATCTACTATTCATCAACCATTTAATCATACATCAAAAATGAATATGTCATTCACATATGTTATCCACCACATCTCTAATCTAGATAAGGAAGCATATACTCATTAATTTAAAACATGGGTATCATCATCAATACCCATAACTATAATCATATCAACATAATAAAATTATACACATATTTCTCATGAACATAAATTAAATGATCACATCTATAAGCAACACCAATAAACCATATCCACATCATGAACATAGTCATCAATAACCATGTCAATAATCACAAGCATCATATCCATGTCCAATGAAACATAACATCATAATCATCATCCCATCATCAGCATAACAACATCTATCAAATATCAAACATTATCATGAGCACCAACTAAATAACCACATCATCACATGCCTAGAAAAGTAAGGAAACATAGAATCATTAACCTAAAAACATCCCCATTTATAATGAGTCATACAACCATAAATATCTTAACGTCATTTTCATATTAATAAAACATCTACATAACCAATCACATCAACTAATCATAAACCATATACAATCATCATTATCATTTATCACATCATATATCAACAAGTCATCCATGTATGTCATCCATCACATGCCTAGATAGGTGAATAAACATAAACAATAACATTCTAATAATAATCAACATCATGATCATAATAATATTTACATCCATAACCATTTTAAAAATACATAAACCATAATCACATCTATACATCACGAACTCATAATCATGATAATTATCATATACATAATAATGTACATGTCTCTCAATAGGGTGTATACATGTTACTACATCAACTCATAGGCTGGTATCAAACTCATATAATACATCAAATACAAGTTCTCATATGAGTCTAAGACCCTATAACACCATTACCTCCTAGAGCCTACCCATTTCCCGAACCTACTTGTCCACATGTAGATGCAATCCACTAGTCTAGTGTCGCACTTCTAGCCCCTTCGATGATCCTTACTTTTTATTCACCCCATCTAGGATCATCTAGAAGATGTGTAAAAACCAAGACCTTATAATACCTTAGCTCCTCAACTTTTACTATATATCTATCCATAGATATAGTCCTTGATGGTCCTATAGATGTTGGTATTTTCCCTCCTACCTATTTTAGAGCATCTCTCTCATGTATAACCATGACTAGTTAATATTTACCTTGATCTATCTCCCCAATGAGCATGGCCACCTAGATCTATGCCACATCCCTCTTCTAGGTCACTGATGCTAAAACTACCTATACTACTATTAGTGCCCCCATGATTGGCCTCTCTATGTAATCAATGTTTATATATCAAGGGCATTCACCTCTATTTGATTTCCACCCCCACATCTACATTCAAATACATATCATGTTGGTCATCATCTCTTATAAAAAATACCACATCATAATGTGCTTGAAACCATGTGGGGTACTCACCAATGACACCTTTGTTGTTAATCTCTGCCCTCACTAGTAGGAGCTCGTGGTCAATGAACTCATTAATTGGCTGTAATGTGGGCAATGGGAACTTTGCATCCTCCATCTAGTACCTCATAAAATCCATTAGAATATCTTGTATGAGTCCAAAATATCTCCTCACCCTATCAAAAGGGATGAGCTCCACCTCATGGTCTCACCTCCCAAAACTCTATTTATAGTTTTGTAGTGACAAGGTCTAACTAGCATAGCTCACCCATATAGGGAACCTAATGTATGGGTGTCTAATTACCTTACCCTCCATAATTGATTTTAATCGATATATATACCAATCTAAGTCTTTGGCTCCTCCCCTTGGTCTTATGAGTTCATAATCACCTCTCCATCACATATAGTTGACCCTATAGTCCATTTGAGTAAAACCATGCCATGACATTATGAGTAGTATTAGTACCCTAAGATGTTCATATGTCCAATAGATAGTATGAAGATGATGCTAATCTCATATCTCCTATGAGCATAATATCCCTATATCTCTTGATAAATTTGAACTAATAGGATAGGTACCCATGCAAATACTATTTGATCTAACTGTATATCAATAATAACCCCCAATAATGTGTATGGAAATTTGCCACTGCTAAAATTTGGTAGAGCATAACATGTGATGGTTATCATCATCATCATAAATAGACATCTCACTCCCATATCCTAGTGATACAAAGGTGTATACTAAAATCTTCTTAAGTACCATCTCACAAGAATGAGGTCCATTCTATATAGATGATCCATATACTCATCTCACTCATCACTTTGATATGATATATCAACTCACCTTATAATGGCAATCACACTATCTAGTGGATATCCTCTAGTAGGATGGTGATCTCTTCAATTAATAATAAGGAAGTGGTGGTGATTGAGTCCCATCTCTCAATGAGGGCCACTAACATACACGTGTTGGTAGTACCTCATCCCTCCTAGGCCAACCTCAATCATGTGATCCCAATCCTCATCAGTCATGCCTCAACATACCTTATCAAGGATTTGGATTACTTTATCCCACATCTATAACTACTCCTTTTCCTACAAGTTTTGATGTACCTTAGTTCACCTCATTCATCAAACATTATCTATGAATTCTACCTACTACCCCTCCCTCCTACTTTACATAATTCATCAAATCTAACTATCATTTCCCTGATCCTCCTAATAACACCATTATTTACACCTATCATTTTCCATCCTACCCTTAATATATTAATCCCTTTAAATAATGGTTTTTATTACCTCAATAACATTATCCACCATTCAAAATCCTTAACCAATTTATATTTACCATATCCTTCCCTAATTCCACAACCATCGATGGTCGAATGTCGACCGATGATGCTTCCCTTTAGAACCATCACTGATCAACTATTGACCATTGATGGTTTGGTGTTAGAACACTAATGATCCACACACTAACCATGTGATGGTCACCTATCGATTGATAAAGGTTGATAGTGACCACTGATAATCACTATGTTCTAATTGTCAGCATCTAAACCCTAAACCTAACCCCCTAAAACATTCAAACAACCATCCTAACCTCTCAAAATTAACTTACAAATCCTATGCCCTCCCATACCTCTATTATCTAGACATATTTTCAACCACATAAAATATTTTTACATCACAAATTAAACCCCCATTTGATAAATACCTACCCACACCAACAATCACATAATTCACCAATTCAAATCTAAACTACCAATTCAATTACAATGCCTAACTCATTTTGCAATCATCAACATGGAGTCACCCTTAGAACACTCACCATTTGTCCCCATGATCTACCTAAAAATCTCTTTATCCTCTCTATTCAAACCTCTGACTCACCACTTTGGTCTCAATCTCCTCACTCAACACAACAATCACCAACTCAACTTGCACCTTCTTAATCGTCATCATTTTTCTCATAAGAGCCATAATATAAGCACTATGGGTCAATTAAAAATGATAAAATATAATCTCATTTGGCATTTT
Organism: Torreya grandis; assembly: GCA_037957365.1. Taxonomy (NCBI): domain Eukaryota; kingdom Viridiplantae; phylum Streptophyta; class Pinopsida; order Cupressales; family Taxaceae; genus Torreya; species Torreya grandis. The sequence goes on along the minus strand of JARHVA010002532.1, from coordinate 853,318 downwards.
ATGGTTGTCATTTTATGGCTAATGTATGATCATTGATGGTCACTTAGTGACCATCGATGGTCGACCCCTTTAGACCTTTGATATAATAACCACAAATTTTCACCATCAACAATTACCACTACAAACCATTAGAGTATACCTTATTTACCAACTATACAACCATCTATGTAACCTTAACATTAGTCATTTTGGCCTAATTTTCACATTTTTTTGATGACCTTACCTTCATCATTTTAATTGCAATGACTACTCTACCATATTTACACATTTTGAACTTGCGCTACCTTTTATGCACCAACCAATTTTTGTCTTCCCAAGATCACTTCCTACCTTGGATACCTATGAATACATTGACCTTACCTAGGAGACTTATGTTTATAATTGAAACTATAACCACCATGCCTAAATGTGATCACTTGATCTACTTGGCACTTATCCTTTTAGTGCCAACCATGTTTTAGTACTACCTCAATTATGGCATCCTAGTATATGCATGATATGTGATATCATACTTAGTCACACTTTATGTGCTTGAATTCACTTAGTTTCCCAACCTCTCACCAATTTTATCACCCACTTCACCATTTATCAAACCCACCACCATCTTTATTTCACCTCATCATTTCTCATTTTGAAGGGGAACACCTCCTCCTATACTCAACGCATCTGAAATTTAACCCACCATCTATTTTTTTTTTGCATCTTGAAGATATAAACTACATAACAAAAAGGGGTAAAATGTAGACACTATAAAACTACACACTATGGTTTTAGATGCCATGATAACCCTTAGAACACCTCAGGACCCCCTTGGGACCATTTCACAACCTTTTGACCACCAAACACAAATCAGAATGGCTAATTCTACCATTTTAACTTTGCCCTATCAACTATTGATGGTCAACCTTTAACCACCAATGGTTAAACTCAACCATCAATAATCATCCTTTAACTACCTCAAGGGTTAACTACAACTTAAACTCTAGCTTCATTTTCCATTAATAGTTGTTTGATATACCATTTTATGTAATCAACACATGTTGATCTTAAAATTAGATAGATTGTTACACACTTTGTTGAACTGATTATTCCACCACTCCCTTCCCTCTATATTAATAGAATAAGAAGAGGTGAAAGGGAGATCCTCAAAGAACTTCTTGGGTAAGAGAACATAACTTCTTGTGTAGGTACTCTTCTCACTCTTGGTGAATCTAAGGAAAGCTTCCAATGAACTAGTGGTGTTATTGTAACTCATCAATCAACAACTAAAGTATCATCATTCTACCAAAATCATTTCAAAATATAAAACAATCTTTTATCCAACCTCAACATTATTTATACCAGCAAAAACAAAGCTAAGTATTTATTCCTTATCAAGAATCAACATTTAATTTATGCATATCATTCCTTCTATCACTTTCCCTTTACCTTGCAACTAGTATCCAATCCAAATTTACCTTCTAGAACCTTCTTACAACCTTCCTAACCAAACTTATTTTCCTAAACTAGATCCTATAGTAACCACCAATGATTTTCTAACCATTGATGATTTCGCCTAAACTGTCGATGGTTTTACTAATTATTGATGGCTTCCCAACCACCAACAGTCTTTATCTATCATTTTCAATAGAAAAATTATTTAACCTATTATACCCTAACCAAATTACATTTTTTGAGTTTCTATCTTATCATAGATGATCACACAATATTCTCAACCACATTTGATTTATTTAGCATTGATATCTAATTGTTTATTGTTGTAATTAGTCAAAATCACTTATTTATTCTCAAGCATTTCTTGTATTTCATTTTAGTATCTTTTTTTATTTATGTAATCAATTTATATTTTAAATTAATAACTTAATTGTTTAAAAGTTTGGATTGATATCCTCTAAAGAAGATTATGCTAATTAGATCTAACTCATGCTAGGCAATCCACCTTACTATCCAACTAATCAACCATTTATTTAGTGTTTTTTTTTGCTACAAGTCATTCTCCCCAAATAAAGAGGAGTATCTATAACCATATAGATTAACACATGCATAACATATTAGGTTATCCCGACCTCACCCTTATTTCAATTTTTACAACTTTCTTTCTAAAGGTAATAAGAAAAAAATTAATGAAATAGGGTGACCCTCATGAACACATTTAGGCATTTTTTATATTATGCCAAGAGGTAGCTTATAGTAGAATTTTATTGCTTCAATTTTTTTCATAAAGTTTAGTGGGATAAGCTTTAGACTAGCTTCTTAAGTTACCTAAGGGATCGGTTGTGGATTGTAATGACCTATCTAAAAGGTTTGTCAACCACTTCTCATATAACATTGAACATGAATCGACCATTGTTAACTTGTGCAAAGCCAAAGAATGAGATGGAGAAATCTTCACATCATATCTAGAATGGTGGAGAACATTAAATAATCACTTTCAACATAATTTTCCAAATAAATAATTAGAAGATATTTTTACATAGAAACTTACACCCTAAGGTGGTAGACAATCTTTAGCTTGCTTGTGTAAACACATTTGAAAAAATTATAGATAAGGGTGTGTAGATTAGGAAAGCACTTATTGCAAAAGGCCTTGTCAAGATTTATTCATAGGGTAAAACATCAAATCAAATCCAATCTCATAGTCAAAGTGTTGTGACAAAGAAGCCTAAGGACTTCAACAAGAATAGGAACATAGTTAGAAATAGTGTAACTGAATCAAGACATTATAATGGTGTAAGCCCCGTCAGCTCCAAATATGCAATTATCTCCACCAAATCCACCAAAAACTTTGCAAATATTCCTTCCATAGAGGGTATTCAATAATAACTTTAGAGTCTTCAACAAACTAAGAGATCCTATTGAGGTAGTGTTCCAAAAGATCATAGAAGTTAATTTTATTGTATGTCCTATGCGAAGACCATTTCCTATAGATTAGCCCAAACCTAATTGGTATCAAGCAAATGAATTTTATGAATTTCATCATGTTATTGGTATGGTGCCTATTATTTCATCCAACTGAAACACCTTATTAAATATTTTATTGAGAGTGGTAATGTTGAGATTAAACTTGCTCCATATGACACTAATCAAGATATGGGAATATACAAAGATCCATTTCTTTAACATATCAACCACCACCAAGGAATAATAAAAATAAGGATAGAATCAGAAATAGAATAAAAATAAAAATAAAGGTCAAAATTTTAATCAACATGATCATAATGAAGATCATAATACCTAGTCTAACAATCAAGTTACAAAAACATGCCTTACGACTACAAAAATACCATAGGATGCATTTCTATAAACCACATTACCTTTATCATTATTAAATCCCATGAACCATCCTATACTCCTCATAGTATTGAACTAATTGTTAAGGGTCAACACCCTCTCCCTCTACTAACACCACATTAAGTTCATATAATTCTATTATGCCTCCATTTACATGGGTTACTATTTTTGAACCTCATCCTTCCTATAATTATAATATCTCCTCACCAAATTAAAATTTATCAAATGCAAATAGATGCTCATGAGTCACCCTCTAAGGCACTTTGTCTTTATCTTCTAATTATAATGTCATATTTCCACCTCTAGATTATGCAATGACAACTAGATGCTCACAAGTTATCCTTCAAGGCATTTTGTCTCTTCTTCCACTAAACCCAATATGAAAATTATGCCTTCACATCCAAATCCAAACACTATGCCAACCAAGGATAAACCATCTTTTCTTTATATTGAGAAGCCTTGTAGTTTATTAGATTAATTGAGGAAGACTCCTATGCATATTTATATTTTAGATCTCTTGGGTACATCTAAAGTCCATAGAATTATTTTAAATAACCTTTTATAATAATCCAGTATTCCTAATGATATTAATCCTGAATAGTTCCAAACACTTATGAGACATTTATCTTTCTGTTGAAATGTCACATTTGATCAAAAAGACATGTCTACTCTGTGTTTGAGCCATAATAACCCCCTGCATATTGATGTCATCATTGAAAGCCATAAGATAAAACGGGTTCTTATGGATAATGGTTCAAGGCTAAACACATTATCCCTCAAATTGGTGCATAGATTGGGCTATAATACGAAGGACATTTAGATAGACATGATCACCATAAAGGCTTATGATAATTCCAAGAGGGAATATTTTGGTATAATTTATCTGTTAATCATTATTGGGTTTGTTTCCCATCTCATATTGCTACATATTATGGATATTGAGTTGCCTTATAACATACTATTTGGTCATCCTTAGATCCATGAAGTATAAGCCATTCCATCTACCTTTCATCAGTGCTTTAAGTTTCCCCATGATGGGATCGAGGTTATTATTCCCATTGATCTATAACTTTATTAGTATTACAAACATATAGAGGCCAAGTTCTACATATAACTATTATCCTAGTTTTGAATTTGTTGCAAAGAAGAATAAGGAAATAATTTCACATCCACCAAAATCCAAATATATTAACCTTAGTGACCTTGCATCCACTCTGGTTAACCCATTTTTTGTAACTCTTGTAAAACAAGTTATTATAGAAGACTTTGGAATTTCCACCTAACATCTTAAGGACACCTACCATGTTACTAAGTATTCAAAATCTCCCAAAACATTTGGTAAATACAAACCTTCCAAAACACCTAATACACCCAACTTGATTTGGAAATATAAGAAATAAATAAAGAAACCACCTATGGTATTTGTACCTACTAATTCACCAAAATAGGATCAAAAAGCTTTCACTAAAAGAGACTAGTTATATTTTGATGGCATTGTTGATTATTTTCAGAATCTAAAATATCCTATCCCTAATTAGATCATGGAAAAATTTTATTATATAAGAAGAGGCCTTGGCCCATGAGCACAAAAAATAATGGAACCTTTATTATCTGGAATACCTAATTTGAATCATGATCTTAGATTTATACCACCTAGGGGTGACCTCATGACTTTCGATAGGTGATTATTCTAAATTGACTAGCGATGAGACTGTTAGAAATGATATAACATCCCATTATAGCCTTTTTTATGAGATTAATAACTTATATTTATGTTATTCAAATTCCATTATGATGATAACACCCCATTATTCTTTATGCCTTTGCCATCTTGAACTCATTGATTAGAACTAACAAAATTCAGTCATATGCCTTGAAGAATTCCAAAATGAAGAATCAATTGTAGAATACATGGGCCTCAAAGATGGATTTCCCATTGGTGATCATAAAAAAGGATTTGATTTTTCATTGGATCCTTCTGCCAACTTTGGATAATAGGACAAATTTATTGGTCATGAATAACATAAAACATTGATATCTTTAGGTGAAAACCTCTTTGAGGAATTGCTTGACCAAGGGAAAAGTAAAGATAAAGACAAGCCCTTGAGTGAAAACTTATTTCAAGTGCTATTGGATAGGAAAATTTTCTCATCCAAAAAAGACACACCAGGTCCATCAAATCTTATTTATATATCCATTACAATCATCACATCAAAACAACAACAAATCTTTGAGCATCTTTCTCTCAACTTTATAGAGATTTTTTCTAGTTAGCCATTACCTAATTTCATGGGTTCAGATTTGTCACATTATTTAGATCTATGGGAGGAATAAAAAGAAACTATAGTAGAGAAACATGATCATGATCACACATTACCTACTATTATTGAATATTGTTTCTAAACTCCTTATAGAAAACACAATTGAAGTGAACCTAGGAACATACGAGGATCTCAAAATTGTTTACATTGGAACTTCTCTTATTGAAGCAGAATGTGAAAAAATTATACCCATTTTGATAGATTTAATTTATATTTTTTCATGGGCATATTTAGACATTCTAGGCTTAAACCCTCTTTTGGTTGTGCATCAACTTATTATCCATCCAGATACCAAGCTAGTTAAATAGAAATTGAGGAAGATGAATCCATGCATCACTCTTTTGGTAAAAGCTAAATTAAATAAATTATTGGGAGTAGGCTTCATTAGACCATTTTACTATTCTAAATGGACATCAATCATATTTCCATTCAAAAAACATCCATAGGGTATACTTCTTTGTATTAATTTTAGAGATATCAACAAAGCATGCCCCAAAGATGATTTTCCTCTGCCTAAAATCGATATGATCATCAATTCTATTACTAAGTATGAGATGTTATCCTTCATGGACATATTTTTTGGATATAATTAGATCAATATATCCTAAGAAGATCAACATAAGATTTCATTCACCACTCCATGGGTAATATTCTATTATCAAGTCATGTCATTTGGCTCAAAGAATGATGGAGCCACTAATCATCATGCCATGAATATCATATTCCATGACATGATGCATGATATTATTACTTACTATGTTGATGACATCCTAACAAAATCAATAACATGTGTTGGATATCCTGATGTTCTACAAAGAATCTTCTAGAGACTTCATGAATGTAAAGTTTACTTGAGTCCTAGAAAGTGTGACTTTGACATCACTTAAAGAAAATTGCTTGGATTTATTGTATCAAAAATATGAATCAAATTTGACCCTATTAATTTTAAGGCCATTACTAAAATTTCTCCACCTTTAAATCTTAAATATCTTTAAGGCTTGTAATGAAAGATCTAGTCTATCCGCAAGTTTATTTCTCAATTGGTAAATAAGTACCACCCATTTAACAATCTCTTGAAGAAAGGGATCATGTTTCAATGGGATGAAGATTATCAATTATCATTTTTGAATCTCATAACATATTTGGCCAACCCACCAATTTTAAGATTACCAACACCTACTACTCTTTACATATCAATAATTGAACATGTACTAGGGGCACTTTTGGCCCAACATCATGATCAAGGTAAATAACATGTAGTTTATTATTTGAGCCACATACTGGTGGATTATAAACATAATTATATGCTTATTGAGAAGGAGTGTTTAGCTATGGTGTTCACTTCCCAAAAGTTATGACATTATATGCTAAACAATAAAACCATTATTATTACTAAGGTGGATCCTCTCAATTTTTTGTTATCCAAAGAATCTCTCACAATATGTATGGCTAATTGGGTCATGCTCCTAAGAAAATTTGATATTGAGTATCAAAATTAAAAATATTTTAAGGGGCAAGTTATTATTTATCAACTTGAAAAATTCCCCATTATAGACACTCAACCACTTAGATTAGACTTTTCATATGATTTTAATATGACAATAGAATAAGAACCATAAGAACATAAATAATAGAAACTATATTTTGATGGTTCTTTCACTTCTCATGGATCTGGATCCATCATATTGTTGATTACACCACAAGGGGATTTAATTCCCAAAACATTTCACATTAATTTTCATTATACCAATAATATGGTTAATTATGAGGCACTTATTATAGGACTTCATCTTGTCGTGCAGTGGGATATCTAGAATTTAATGGTCTATGGTGATTCCCATATATTATCAATAAGGCCACTGATCAATATCAAACTAGATATGACAATATTGTGCCTTAAAATTAAATTATGGATAATCTCAAAGCTCATTTTAAATAGCTATAGTTTGAACAAGTACCGAGGACCAATAATAGATCTGTCAATGCAATGGAAATAATTGGGTCCATGATATAGATTGATTGTAGTGCTAAAGAGTATTAATTTCTAATTGAAAATATTATTCAACCTAAACATGTTTTACCAAATTTAGAAAGGATATGCATCATTTCTGGTCCCAATCCCCCACATGAACTTCCTTGGTATCAAGACTTTTATAATTATTTCCATGATCACATTTTTTCACCTAACCTTTCCAATAATAGTCAAAAAAATTCCTTCATTGCATAGTTCAATATACCCTCCTTGGAAATATGATTTATCATAAAGGATATGATGGAAAGTTACTTTATTTTTTATCTTTAAGAGAATCCAAGCTAGCACTAAAGGAGATTCATGAAGTAATGTGTGGGGCCTGCACCAATGGTGTAGTCTTATCTAAAAAATTACTCATAATGGGCTATTATTGGCCAAAAATGGAGATAGATTCTTACAATTATGTGAGGAAGTGTTTTTCTTATCAATAACATGTAAATTAGATACATTCACCTTCCTTACCATTACTGTCAATCACTACACCATGGTCATTTTCTACTTGGGGCCTCAATCTCATCAGGAAAATAAACCCTGCATCTTTTGATGACCACAAGAATATTTTGACTACCATCAAGTATTTTAATAAGTGTATTGAGGCTATTCCTCTCACTTATGTCACTTATAAGTATATTGCTAAGTTTATTCATTACCATATCATCTGTCGATATGGTATCCTAGCTCGTATTCTATTTGATAATGGTAGATCATTTATAAACAGAGATGTTAAATAACTTTATGCAAAATTCAAAATCAAGTACAAGAAATACACACCATATAACTTAAAAGTCAATCAATAAGCTAAGGCATCAAACAAAACTACTATATTTATTTTAAAGAAGATTGTCAATGATGTTGGTCATAATTGGCACTTACAAATTTTTCTTGCCCTTTGGGCTTATAGAACTATTCATTGAACACTTACAAGAGCCAATCCATAATCCCTTGTTTATGACACAAATGCTATTATTCTAATTGAGATTGAGTTGCCTTCATTATGGGTATCTTTGGAGCATTTTGAAGATAATGAAGAATATAGAGTCTCAAGGTTACAAAAACTAGAAATCCTTGATGGTAAGTGTTTAGTTACCCTAGAAAACTTTCAATCCTATCAAAATAGATTTTAAATAAGCTAAAACAAGTGCATTCTCCCTTGAGAGTTTTAAATTGGTGATTTGTTCTTGAAAGAGAACCATAAGAACACAAATGTTGAACATAAAAAAGGATAAATTTCAACCCAATTAACTAGGCACATGTGTGATCACAACAAATTATGGATCAAGAGTATATCGACCCACTACTGAATGTGGAAAAGAACTTATAGATCTCATAAATATTATTCATATCAATTGGTTCTATGCTTGACAAATTCAAACCATTATCTACAAGACACCTTATTTGGGGACAACTTGTGCTGAAGTTATTTTATCTTACCATTATATATTGGATCACCCAATAATGGAATATATTCTTTGTTTTTATCTATTGTGAACCATTCTTTCAAGAATCACATTATTCTATGAATCTAGACAGTTAAAGGTTTGGATCTTTGGCACTCTAGATTATTTATATTCTAGCTTGAATCATTTTATCCTACCCTAGACCATCCTTTTTTGGACCATATTCATTCTAGACTATTCTGTTTAGAACCATATTATTTTCATACCCTAGGTTGTTGTAAATTGAACATATGTTATCCATTTACCAATTATGATCCTTATTATGATTCATAGGCATTATGAAAACATTCAATGCTAGTTTTACATAGCAGATTAGCATGGATAGTATTTTGTAGCTTATTCTACAAACAAGTGAACATAGATACCTTTGCTCAAGATTTTTTCCTGTTAGATGGTTCTTTAGAGATCTCTCATATTTCATAATATTATATTAATTTTATGATATTTATTAGGCTTTATTTCCTTAATAGGACTTTACTCTTGCCATTTTATGAGTATGGACCATTACATCTAGTTTAGCTATTATTTGAACTCTTTTCTATGGATGTGCATCTCCTCAGCTTGGCAGTTCCCCTAGACATTTTGTGTATATTTTATTTATGTTACTTATCCCAAAAACACAAAAACATTAAAAAATGATCCAAAAAAGAATAAAGACATTATATTCCACTTTTATTTCTTCTAATCTCCATGATCTTTCTATTTTGCAAGCAATTGTCCCATGCAATTGACATTTTTCAAGATTATTATCATTTGAATGCTCTTACCATTTTTCAAAGTCATTACAACATCGATCATGTTTCTCATCATCACTCTTCTTCTATATAATTTCCTAGGAGAACTACATTTGGCCTAAAGTTCATGTTGGACCTTCTATCTATGGAACTATGTAGGCAACATCCACTTTTTTATACATCTAAAGTCAACTCAACCACCCCCTTCCTTTCCAGTTAAAAGTGTGTCACTTATATTTTTAGATTGTATCCTTCCCATTCCCCCATCCTTAGGGCCCATTATTCTAAATATATTTTGATCATTGATGGAATAAATGTGTACAATAATTAGCTCATTTAGATTTACTCTATCCCAAGAGTTAATTTCACTTTCTCTCTTTTTGAGAGTCCATCCTCATCTTGTATCCTTATAAGTCCTCTCGAGGGGGTATCATGGGTCATTTCCATTTATAAATTCTACTTGAAAACTCTTTTATTTAAAAATATTTTGCTTCACTTGAAAGTCTCACCATGCTTTTTCAAATAGGGGCAAAATGTAGACATCAAATTCCCAACACCATTGTGTTGAAATTATCAATCTTACTCAAAATTTGTGAAAATGCACAAATTGGGCCAAAATAACTTAGATGCACTAAATAGTTCAATCTTGTTGTATACAATTACTTATTTAGGATAATGTATCCCTAATGGGACAATGTGTTTTATATTATTATTAACTTTTCTTAAAACATTTTGAGTCAAAATGATGAAAATGCATTTTGGTGCTCTAGATAACTCTTTTATTCTAATTCAAAAGCACATGACACATGCATGTGTTATTTTGTATCAATAATATTCTAAATGGGATATTAGTCTATAGACAACTAAAATCACCTTCCAATTCCTCTCCAATCAAATTATGACCTAGTAATATGACATTCTAACCAGATTGATTAATGAAGTGTAACCATTTTCTAAAGAATTCCTTAAAATTTGATTAATATTGCTTAGGTAAATTAAAAAAATTATGAGCTTAAGTAAGAATTCCATGGAAGTTATTAAATATTTATTTATTGTAAATTGATTCCTATTATCTGCATTATAAAATGACATCATTTGTGGGGTGGCATCCATAAGTCATAAATGCAACAAATATCAGGTTTATGGCCCCCCATGCCTCTTTAATGCCCCTTCCAAATATTTATGAGGGTATTTATGGATATTATTTAAATAATTGGATTAATGCATGTTCACACATCTTAATCTCAAGAGGTATGGTCATGGTTAATCTTGATCAATTTGGAAAATTTATAAATAGGATGGCCAAGACCACCATTTTTAAGATCATTTGTGTAAACTTATTATGCATAATTCTCTCCATGAGCAATTTGTGTGTGGTGTTTATTATGCTTAATTTGTAATAAGATAGATTTAAAATAGGTATACATTTGATTTCATATCATGATACTAGTTTTATTGGTGTATAAAAGATGATGGAGGAGCTTTGCCTGGCATCATTCATGAAGACATGAGTACCAAATCAAGGGAAAAATCATGCTTTGAGCTGCATTTGGTTGATATGTTCTTCAGAAGGTAATGTATGTGCTTTCTTTTAATTTCTCTTTATTTTCATTTTGTCACACCCCATTTGAGTGAGTTGGCTTAGTTAGTTATGTTCTTATGCATTTTTATTGATTTTCATGACTAATTATTGATCTAACCATCTTTGTAATCCATATGTATACCTATAAGCCACCCTATATCCCTTAAATATAATAATATAATTATGTAAGGGTCAGGATTTTCAAAAACATACTTGACTTGACAACCACTTAGTCTAACTAAACATGTGAATTTTATCAAAAAGGTGGGTACATATGACCAAGAGGTTCCTTCATTTGTTCACAAAAAAATTGATAACTATATCAAGAGATTATATTTGATGTGCAAACAATTAATAAGGGGGTTATAATCACCTAAAAGTGGTATTTGTGTTTCACTAAATTTTGTCTATTTCAAGTCTAAAGGAAAATAGAAAAGAATGATAGGGATAAGTGATTTGAATTAACCCAAATTAGTTTGTGCATTGTATCTAGATTTTATGAGCACTCCTCTTTGGATGGGGAGGACTACCTGCAAGTAAGAAAGCACTACCACAAGATGTTTGTTAGAAAATAAATGAGTGGGCTGCCAAGTTATGTACTTGTTTTAGGAAGTGTGAAACTTTCTTAGAGATGACAATCCACTTTTTCGAGATAAACGAATAATGAATAACTAAAAGAGAGGTAAAGAAAGAGTGAAAGAGAGATAATATTACCATTATTAACATGTATGTAGCAGAGAGTGATAGGGTGTAGGTGGTGTATTTTTTTTTTTTGTTTTAGAAGTTGTTTATGTAAGTTTTGAAAAGGCTTAGAAATCCATAGTCACCGACATTGGTAGGGAAGTGACTAATGTAAGTTATATTGTCAATGTTGGTGGTGAAGGTGATCGATATCGGTTAGGCTACTAAGGTTGGTAGGGGAAATAATTATTTGGGAGCTTGTAGAAGGCTTTTTTGGGTTTGAAATATGGTTTTGATCAGGTCTAGGAGGTTTGGGAGAGTTATAAGAGAGGGAGAGAGAGTATGGTTTGGGTAGATCTAGTCATAGGTTTGGTGTCTTAGGTTAAAGGGAAACAAGTGAGAAAGCTTTGTAACTCCCTCATGGGGGTTTAATCAGTAGTGTGTAAAGCAATGCACTGTAGATATAAAGTGTTAGTATAATAAATGTTTAAAAGACCTATAGAATAAGTTATGTACCTAGATATAGTTAGTGAATGATAAGTGTCACATTGATGATCCCTATCAAGGAGTTTGAACCTAAATACCTGAATAGAGAGAATGAACATGTATTGTTGGTCCTCAAGAGTGTAGTTCCTGATTGTGATTGACTTATGTAAGATGATAGTAATCCAGGATGTCAAAAATAGAATGCCAAAAGCTTGAATGTAAGTAAGAATGAATTTTATTGATTTCTAATGACCTAAACTTTAGGTTGGAGTTTGGCTTATATTTCCAACATCAGTGATCTTGTCGATGTCAGTCATGGGTTGACTAATGTTAATGGCCCTAGAATAGGTAAACCTTATTATTTTTGGCTTGCTTTCTATTGTTATTCATGCCAAGTGTAGCACCCATTACAAAATGGTAAAAATAAGAGGTTAATGAGGTAGTTGATTAGGAATTTAGTTTCAAAGTGAGAATAAGTCTTGGATAGTTAGGATGAGGGGATCAGTTCTTTGAGGTGACTCATTAGGTGAGAATTATTCATAGGGTGAGGTAGCCAAGTAAGGTGGAAAAATGGGTTTTTAATTAAATTAATTAAGTATTTTAAATTAATTAAATGTGTGAGGGGTAAAATCATGGGTTAGGGAGGTTAATTGTTATTATTGAAAAATGGGCTAAAAAGGGATTTCGACATAGGGACTTACACACGTGTGTGATGTAATTTTGGTGTCTACATTTTCCCATTTTTGTCTTGTAATTTGTACTGACAAGTTTTCAAGATAAAAATAGGATTTAGATGATGAAAGTATTAGATGAGGTATCCCCCCTCAAAATAGGAATCAATAGAGGAGAAACCAGAATTGGGTATCAATTTGATAAAAAGGTAATTGGGTGAGAGGTGAAGAATTGAGTATCACTTTGCATGTATATACTACTACAATTTATAGTTGAAAAATTCAAGAATAGACAAGGTTAAGGAGGATTAAGATAGAATTAACCAAAACCTAACTTATAAGTGATAGCTGAGAGGTCAAAATAATCAAAGTTATAGCTCCAATGGTCAATCTTTCCTAGGTATTCAAGGTAAGAAGTGCCCTTGGGAAACAAAAAAGGGTTGAAAGTGATAAGATAAACTTGGTTGTCATCCAAAACACCTAATATACATGCATTTGCATAATAGCCAACTATAGCAAAATAACATAAGCGGTAAGACAAGCAATGCAATGTTGGTGTAAAAGGGTCAATGAGTGAGGAGATATTCATGATCTCTAATAAAATTCATCATGAGTGAATATTGAAGTAATCTCCAATGGAATTTTGTCATGGTTGGGGAGATATATGTGATCTCTAGTTGCCCTAGTTTATGGGTAAAGTCTAAAAAGCTAGGGTTACTTTATTGGGGAAAACATTATTAAAATGGTGCCAACAGCAGTGACATTGTTGATATTAGTAATAGAAAGTGCCATCATTGGCACACTAGGGAAACATTGCTGATGTTGGTATGCATAAGCACCAACATCAATAGATTAGGTCAAGAATGCTGATGTTGATGGCCAACCAAACCTAACAAAAGGGGGTTTGGTAGCCAACGAAACTCATTTACAACTTTTTGATTGGATAGAAAAAGTCGAGCTTAAAGAGTGATTAAGATGGTAGATCAAGAAGGGGAACCCAGTGGGAGGTGCACCACCACAAAATCTAGTTGTGCCAGCTAGGAAGAGATAGAGAGATGAGGTAAGAGTCTTTGCTAGTTATTGTGAAATTTGATTTGGGTATTTGTAGTTTTTAGTCTAATATAGAGGTGGAGGGTATAAAAAATGTTAGTAGAGGGGTAGAAAATGGGTAGGTTAGTTTTAGGATAAGTTAGGGGGTTGTTTGGGTAGGTTTTTAGGTTAGATTTATAATGTTGGGTTTGGGTCATTTGGCCTTAGGGCAAAACTAGTCACCAATATCAGTGAGGTCCATCAATGTTAGTTGACATAGAATCAAGGTTGGCAGGTGTCTACTAACATCAGTTGATACTTAGTTCCACAAAGCACTGATTTTAGTATTAATGTTGATGTCGGTGACTATAAAAAAATAGAAAAATAGGAAAAAGGGTTAGTTTGGATCCCCAATGGAAGGAGTTAACTAGCTTAATGGCTAAGCTAGCCTCAAAAGACCATGTGTGGACTGAGTGTTTCCTACATAGCCTAATTTAGGGCCTCAGGCCAATGTAGTTTTCCCAGAGCCTAGGAAAAAGATCTAAGGTATAGTTAAAAGGTGTGTTAGGAGAAATCATTAAAAAGGTAGGTTTAGATAGGCCAAGAGGTCTAGGGATTAAAAGATAGGGCATAGTTTCAAGGATTAGGGATATAGGCCATGAGGCCTAGAGTTGTGATAGGTAGGTAGGCCTAGGGTAGAGAGAAAGAAGAGGTAGTAAAGCCTAGGGTAGAGAGAGAGGGGTAGTGAAGCTTAGGGTAGAGAGAGAAGAGTATGGTAGTTATTTAGGTGGGTATATGGCTGAGATAACCTTAGAAGACCCCTTGTCAATTGAATGCTACCTACATAACCCCATTTAGGGCCTCAGACCAATGTAGTTTCTCCCAAAGAGAAGGGGAAAAGTCAATGATATAGTATATTAGAAAGTATGTGACTTGAGTAATGTGTGTATGGTTGTATTCAAGGATGGAGCTAACATTACGAGATCATATACCAAGGATATTGACATGTATGAGATAGGATGTCACTCCAGATGAGTGGGAGCACATGGAAACCATGGGGTTAGGAGTGTGATGATATTGTCAAGTCACCCACGATGTGTCCCTTATGATAGCATTGATTGAAACGTGGGATCACACCACCAACACCTTCCATATGTCGATCAAAGAGTTGATAGTGACTCAAAAGGATGCTTATAGGATTTTATAGCTACCACTCTAAGGTTAGGAGCTCTTCACATGCTCAAGAGAGGAACATGATATACACATGGTCACATTCTATTAAGATCATGTTAGTGAGGTGACTTATCATTTAATGAGTTTTGTATATGAGCCACTCTATATAGATGATGAGGAGTAGCATTAGTTGAGCATCTTAATGATGATTAGGATCATGGTGTATGCATTACCAGATGTAGATGGTGGTATATTTTTTATTACATTGATAGGTGTGCTTGGATAGATGGTTGAGTAGTGGATTATTTTTACTCAGGGTCCAATATTTATAGTGTAGTTATACTAAGAGTTGTGGGGTTTGAGACTATGATGATGATAAAGTTTTTGTGTCAACCATCTACTACACTTTTAGTATTATGATCACATCATAGTGACATGACCATTGGGGTTACCTACCATGATCCTAGCCAACTTCAGGGTTGGTTTTAGATGGTAGAGAGAGGGTATGGCATAGACTTGAGTGGATGGTATGGTTTGGGACATTTCCTACTATAGGTGCATGATTAAGGGCTTGATCCCTTTTGATATTTTGTGGATACCCAACTTAACATACCTAGTTTCTAGAGGATAGGCATAGTATCTTGTTAGTTTGTAGAGCTCACTATGGGTCAGGGGGAGATAAGTTGGTGAGTTGGAGATGGTACCCATGATATGGATTAGAAGGAAGTTTAGTCTAGTTTAGGATATTCTACCTACCTTCCCTTGATATAGGAAGGATGACATTGAGACACCCCTACCATTTCCCTAGGAGATAGATGGGCTAGATTTTGAGGAGCTACTAATAGGGCTCGGTGTTGGAGACCCAAGGTGCACAGTGGTGTATAAAGCTTGGTGGGCAAGTTTACATCTCATGATGGAGGTCAAGAGGCCACCACCAAATTTATAGGGGTTGGTGAGGCAAAGGGATGTAGTGTTATAGGGTCAATATGAAGTAGTGAAAGCTATAGATATAGCCTACGAACATGTACTAGCCTTACATGGGTAGGTGGTGACATTGTAAGGTCAGATTGGGGCACTACAAGGTAAGGTTGTAGCACTACAGGGCTAGATTGTATTTTTATAAGGTCAAATGACTGTAGTGACAATAGAGAGAGATATTCTAAGAGTAGTAGGTCAAGCTACTCCACCACCATAGGGACCAGTACAAGCTAGGACATCATTAGGTGCTATGGTAAATCCACAGACTATATCTTTGGTGACATATTTGATTTCCCTAGATGAGATTGCCTACTATGAGAGTGGTAATTAGAGAGTTTTCATAGATTTAGAGATATTTAGAGTTTAGAGAGTAGGAGAGGTCTATGTCATGTGACATAGCTTCTAGCTCACATAAATGTAGATAGGTAGAGAGTGGTGATGACACTACTTCCTCATGACCATGTGGAGATCCTCAAGGACCCTGAATGTCAGAGTTTACCATTTTTTATTATATATGTTATAGTATACCAACCTATGAGTTGAAGATGTGAGATGTATATTTTGAGAGAGAGAGAGAGATGTTATTATGATGATGTAGTTATGGACATGTATTTTGATCACACACACACACATAAATGAGATGTTCATTTATTGTGTTTTTGAGATGTGTGTATTATGATTATGATGATGATATGGATGATAATTATTTAGATGATAATTTTATGCTATGTTAATTTGATGTTAATCCTAATCATGTTAGTTGAGTTAGACTAGCCTTTCCCATATATGTGATGGTATATCCATAGTTAGTTGGTTAGTTTCATCTTAGTATTTTTCCATATTTTGTGATGGTGTATGCTTAAAATGAATAAATTGGTTATGTTAGTTTATTTTAGTATTTTTCCATATTTATGATGGTGTATGCATAAAATTAATTGAGTAGGATTTGATAGTGTTGGTATGACATTATTTTTTCATCTCAAATAGAGAGATCAACATGTGATGTGGATGGAAAAATAAAGAGGTAAAATGCTCATGCACTAGCAAAGACCATAATCAGAACATAAATAGGCTCAAGAAAATGAGCCTCTTTCATGCCTTATATATTTAAACCATTGTGTTTATTAGAGAAGCATCGTGTTTACCTTATATTAAGTGAGTTTCACAGTCCCTTGAAAAGCATGAGGGAAAGGAAAAAAAGGGTAAAGTGAGGGAAAATGTTTGAGTAGCATAACCTACAAAGGAGGGATGATATGCCCCTACTATGGGTGACCCAAAAGCTACTATAGGAAAGTCCATGACTTAAAGATTTTTTTTTTAGATTTTAGTGCAAGTTGATCAATGTGGGAAGCCTACAATAGGATTTTGTTTGGGTGAAGGTCGTATAAAACTGATCGATATGAGAAGCCTTTTTCATTTGTATTTTCCTTCAAGAACAAAGCTTGGCTTAGCCATCCTTCAAGGGAATGGTCTAAGAATTTGTTTTTAATTTTAAATAGTTATCCTTCAAGAGAGTAGTCTATTTATAGTAGCAAAGGGAAGTTACATAGATATCCTTTAAGGGAGAAGTCTACATTGAGAAGCATGACTTTAGAATTTATAACTTTATCACATATCCCCTCCCCTTTTTTTTTGGCTTTTAGTCATGGACAAGACTATAGAGGCTTAGGATTTTTCCACTTTAAGGGCAAAAGCATACCACTGCATAAATTAACAGTGTATAGGAGTAAGGGTGAAGAGGAAGGGAAATGAATGTAACAAGAATGCTTAAGGTATGAACTCAATTTAAACATGAGGTAAAATTATGCTTGATTAACAAAAGAATGGTCATAGGTGTAAGGCATTTAAAGGCTTGGGTTCTGGCCTCCCTTCAAGAGAAGATAAGTGATAAGTTCCTAAGACATACTTGTGATTTATAATATAAGGTCTAAGCTAATTAGGAGCAAACTTAACCCATTTACTTTTCTCCATGTTCATCACATGTTGATTTTATTTTAAGACAAGATCTCCTATATTAAAATCTCACTCTTTTAGGTTTTTATTATAATCATGTTTGATACACTCTTGATAGATTTAGAGGTGGTTGAGGGCTATGAGATAACACTTGTCAAGCAAGTCAAGTTAATTCAAATGTTCTTGGAAAAAGTCATTGTTAGTAATTATGTCTTGTAGAGAAATGTGAAGAGAAGGAATCTAAACTTCAAGAGGCAAAATAGCCTCCATCCCATATACCATTGAAAAAGGTGTAGCACCTGTAGGGGTTGAAATGCTAGTGTGGTAAGCCCATAAAGCAAAAGGAATGTGTGTGTGCCGATCCTTGCCCATATCATTGACTACTTTCATTAGAATTTTGGTCAATGTTTTGTTAGAAGCTTTTGTCTGTCCATTAGCTTATGGATAGTATGTTGATGAGAAGCTTAATTTGATTCCAAATGTATCACAAAGGCTTTGAAAAGTCTTATTTTAGAAATATTTTGTGTTATCTGTTATAATTTTATGAGGGAAACTAAAATGATAGATTATGTGATGGTTGATAAAGTCAATAATTTTGCCAACTTTAGTGGAGATGAGAGGGATAGCCTTGACCCACTTAGTGAAGTATTCAATGGTAGTAATGATAGAAAGATGATGGATGGATAAATGAAGGTTAATTTATCTAATTAGATCTAAACCCCATTAGGAAAAGGGTCAAAATTCTTTAGAAACTTGTAATAGATGACTAGGAATGTGAAGGAGTTTAGTATGTTGTTGACACTTGACACAATGTCAAATGTAATTAACACAGTCTTGATGGAGCATAGGCCAATAATAGATAAGTTAAAGGATGCACTTGGAAACTATGTGACCATTGAAATTCCCACCACAAATCCCATCATGGACGTCTTTAATAGTGAATGGAGCTCAGTACTAATGAGGCATCTAAGGAGAAGACCATCAAAACCTCACTTGTAGAGAAGTCCCCCTAGTATAGTGTAATGAGAAAGGCTCATTTCCCATTATTGGAGAGATCAGAAGGGGTAATAGAGAAGGAAAGATAATCTATGAGTTTCTTGTACCATAAGTCATGCAAGTTGGTTGTTACATTTCTAGCAAAGAGAATGTTAGCTAAGACATAAGAGGGTAATGTTAAGTGATGTACGGTGACATAGATTCTTGAGGAAGAGGATGAAGAGGGTATGTGTGAATAAAGTGAATCCATAGTGTTATAAAACTTGTTTATAGATTGATGAATAGTTTGTAAGAGATAAGAGTCAAATGATCCCAATAAAATATCTACACAATGTTTATATCAGTGCAAAATTTTGTTTTTGCATAGGTAAGAACCATTAACATAGTTAACCACTAGCTGAGAATCACCAAAAATGGTTATGGATTTGATACCCAAAAATAGAGCTATTTGAATTCCTAGAATCAAAGCCTCATATTCAGCCATATTGTTAGTACATTCAAAATCTAGTTTAAATGACAAAGGCATAGGCTTGCCATCTAAAGGAATAAGAATGATCCCTACACCCCCACCATGTTGAAATTTAAATCCATCAAATAACATCATCATTTGATAGGATATGCCATCGATGGAGAGAATTATAATGGATTCATCAAGGAATTCAAGGTTTGAAGGTTGATTATCAGGTGAAGGGGTAATAGCTAACTGGTCAACAATTATTTGCCCCTTAATATACTTTTTTTCAATGAAATCTAAGTCAAATTTAGAAAGAAGCATGAGCCATTGAGCTACACATTGGTTATGATATGGCTTGGAATGCATGTATTTAAGGGGATCAGTATGGGTGACCATGTATGTTTTGTGATTTAGGAGATAATGGCAAAGCTTGGAGGCAGAAAAGACCAACACAAGGAAAAAAAAATTAGTATGGGTATATCAAGTCTCATAATCAATAAGTGTGTGACTAATATATTAAACTACCTGATCTTGATGTTGGTCATCTTGATGTGTAATCATAGCACCTAGAGAATGGTCTATTGTGAAGATGTATAGGTAGAAAAGCTGATTTTCCTTAGGTGGAATAAGAACTGGTGGGGAAATGAGATATTGTTTAAGTGTGTTAAAAGATTCTTGGTAACCTGTATTATAATTAAAGAAGACATCCCTTTTGAGGAGATGGTGAAAGGGTTGGCAATGATCTGAAACCTAGGAAATGAAGTGGTGAATTGACTGAAGTTTTCCCTGTATGCTATAGAGTTGTTTGATATTAGTAGGTGGAGGCATCTCAAGGATTGATCTAACCTTAGTAGGATCAAATATGATACCACAAAGAGAAATGATAAACCTAAGAGTTTACCAGAAATAACTCCAAACACACATTTACTTGGGTTTAGTCAAACATTATATTCGAGGAGACGAGTAAATATGGTTTTGAGAATTGTCAAGTGGTCTTGACAAAGTTAGACTTACCAAGTAATTCATCCATGTAATCTTTCATAATTTT
Source organism: Torreya grandis (assembly GCA_037957365.1). NCBI lineage: Eukaryota > Viridiplantae > Streptophyta > Pinopsida > Cupressales > Taxaceae > Torreya > Torreya grandis. The sequence goes on along the minus strand of JARHVA010002532.1, from coordinate 832,432 downwards.
GTGTAGGAAATCATGGAAAATGTAAATCATGGCATGTTCCTAAGTTGCACCAGTGTTCTTTAGGCCAAAAGGCATGACTCGATAATAGAAAGTCCCCCATGGGGTAATGAAGGTTGTATTTTGTTGATCCTTAAGAGAAACTAGGATTTGATTATATCTAGAGAATCCATCCATGAGTGATAGCATCTCATGGCTGACCATTAGATCAACAAGTTAGTCAATACTTGGAATTGGGAAGTCATATTTTGGACAAGTGAAGTTTAAATCATGATATTTAGTGCAAATGTGGATTCCCTTGATTGCTTTTATGATAGGAACAATATTGGAAATCCATTGTGGGTAGTCAATGGGTTGGATAAGTTTAATAGAAAGGAGGCATTGGAACTCTTCTTTGACAAAGAGATCAATATGAGGATGCATCTTGTGAAGCTTTTGCTTAACAAGTTTAGCATCTTGGTTGGTGACAATGTTATGGGTGATGATAGAGTGGTCAATACTAGGAATGCCATTGTAATACCAAATAAAGGATTTGATATGGTCATTAATAAATGTGGCATAATCAACTTGCTTAGATGAATCTAAATATTAGCCAATCTTGAGGATACAAGGGTTATCATGAGAGGGTAGGTTGATGTTAATTATTGATTCATTTAACATATCTTGGGTTTTAGATGGGAGTGATCATTAGATATAGGAATCATCTGCACCCATGTAGGTGAAAATTGCATCATCATTTTGACATTGGATATTGTTAATAGTGGGAGAGTCTTCATCAATTATTTTAGGATGAATGAGTGGAAGGCACCTTATTTCCTTGCCCTGACAATAGGTGAGAGGCTCCAAATGGATGGCATTTATTGAAAAAAAAATTGGAGGTATAGATACCTCTAATTCAATAGGTGATGGCAGAGAAGGAGAGACTAGTTCTTTGATAATTGGTATATAGGAAGTCTTAATGAGTTTAGTTAGTTTGTCATATTTCACTTCATGCCTCTTTTTGGCATTTTCAATGGTGCTACTAGTAGGATATTCAATAGGCATATGGACACCTTGTTCGTAATGACCCAAACCAAATCCTTTCTAGGCACACCTATAGAGATAGGTGTGAGAGAATTTAGGGTTACTCAAGAAAGATAAGTCATAGGTAAATGGTTATGGTGAAGAAGATGGATTACTAATAGTGGGAACTTGATCAATTCCCCCATAAGTAAAATTGGTTTGAAGGTTAGGGGGTCCATAAGGGATGAACATCCAAATATGGGGATCATAATTTGGGTGCAGTGAAGCCTTCCTTACTCTTGTGGAGTATATAACATGTTGAACATCAATAAATGATATTTATCTAGTGACAAACATTGAAAAGTCTCCTTTATGGGATCTTTGTCAAGAATTTGTGTTACTGGTATTTGAGTAACCATGAGAGTGGAGCTTGTAGAAGCTTTAGAAGTATCATGAGGAAAAGATGATGTTTTCAATGGAATGAGAGCATCATTGGGACTATGGGTCATGTTGTATGTTTTAAAAGGAGGTGGGTTAGTAGGTATAACATGTACTTGTCCATCATGGTCAAACTTGACACAATGGTGCAAATTTGAGGGTACACATTCCATATCATGTATCCAAGGTCATCCAAGAAGTATGTTATATTTGAACTCTCCTTCCACAACATATAATATCTCAATAATAGTGTGAGGACCTACACGAATATGTAAGATAATAGTGCCCATCATAGTAGTTGTAGTATCATTAAAGGTGTGGATTATTGCATCAATTTGAGACATGAAATTATCGAGAAGGGATAGCTATTTATAGGCATGGGTAGAAATAATATTAATACTAGCTCTCCCATTGATCATAACTCTCTTTATATGAGTTTGATCAATATATGCGATAATAAAAAAGGGTAGAATATTGATCTTCAAGGTGTTGAAATGGAATTTTTGAATCACTAAAAGAAATCAAGGAGATAAAATTAAGGGAGTTGACCAAAGCTTCAAGAGGTTGGGGATCATCTGATTATACCTCAATCACTTGCAAGGAACTAATCAAATCTTGATGGTGTTGGGATGATTTTTGGATTAACTCATACAAAGACATTTTCATAAGAGTTTGATGAAGCTATTTCACCATTGAGCTTTGAATAACATCTGAAGATGTTGTTTTAGGAACACCCAAGATGGAAATCTTAAGATTATGAGGAGGAGTGTATTTGGTGAAGGGATGGGCCCAAGGAGCAATGACCTTTTCCTTAGCTTTATCTTTTTAGTTTTGTGACCGTGTGGCCACATTAGTTGTGTTGATCTAAAATATCAGTGAAGGAGGTGGTAAAAGGGTTATGTTGACATCTTTAGATTTTATTTTATGTGTAATGGTAGGAGGCATTATGGATGATAAAGGTGTAGTAATAGGAAGATTAGTGGGAGTATCATTGAAGAGAGTGTTGTCATCAAAGTGTTGTTGAATAACTACTATGAGGGCTTTATAACTCTCAGAATCATGTCTAGGTGAATGATGATATAAACACACTTATGTATCATTAAACCAAGATGGATTCATTCTAAGAGGACTATAAGGCTTAATGGGAGGAAGAGTTATTATAGAAGATTACAATAACTGGCATAATAAAAAGCTATGTGAGCTTGTAGGTGGGATCACACTTATGCTAATGGGAGTACACACCTTATGTTTTGGTGTTGAAAATGTAATTTTACATGGTGCTTTGTTTGGTGATGGTGGAGTTACATGTTTTTCTATCATTTTTTTAGTGTTAGATGTGAGAGGCCTACCAGATGGCAAAGGTAAGAGTGGAGGTAACTTAACCTTTTGTTTTTCTTGGTTAGGTAATATTTCAACTAAAGTAGAAGGTTGTGGCCCAAAATAGATGGTAAAATTGAGGATTGAAGAAGGGATCAGTGAGATCTAGGGAGCTTAACATTTTTATATAATTCAAGATAAAAAAATCCAACTTGTGGTTGAGGAGCTTAATCTAATTTCACCTATGGATGAATTAAATTAGAGATGGGGTATATGCCTAAGGGCTTGATCTAATTTAATGTGGTATGTTCCTATGAGGGTGAGGGTTCTAACATAGATGGTTGAACTTCAAGTTTTTTTGGTGAAGAAGCTCTAGCTTTGTCAAAGAGCTTAAGGTAAAGGATAATGAGAGGGTTGGCAGTAAAGGTTGGCATTTATTGTGTTGGATAAGGAGTTTCAAGTAGGTCCCAAAATATTGCATGATCTAGCTTAGTGGAGTCAAGAAATTATAGAATTTTCACCATATGTGAGAAAGGTTTAACTAAAGTTGACGTAGGCCTTATGGTTATGTCTTTTGAAGGCTACAATGTTTGGGAAAGAGGTAAATTGTTGGTTTTTGCTACTTTAGGCCAAAGATGAGAAAGAACCGCAATTAGGTCTTCTTTAATAGATAGGGGAGAAGAGACATGGTTTTCCATGGATGGGGGAGAGGTAGGTGAAGAAGGTTCCTCAAGACGGTAAATCATAGGTATTATGGCTCCCTCAACATGTGGGTGAGGTATGGGTAAAGTATGATCTTCCATAGGTAAAAGAAGGGGTAAGAGTGGTATAATTAGAGTAGGCACAATAGGTCTCTCATCTATTATGAGAGTAGATAATACTAACTCCTCTAAGTGTAAAGGTGGAGTGGGTGTGGTAATACTCTTTATAGGTGGAAGAGAGGTCAGTGAAGAGGTCCCTCAAGTTTGTATAATGTAGGAATGATGTTCCTTTCAACATATGGTTGAGGAATGTGCAGGGTGTGGTCTTCAAGTGGTAAGATGATAGGTAATATTGGTGCAAAGGGAATTGGCATTACAAGCTCCTTAGGTGGAAAAAGAAGTGGTAAATGAGGCTCTTCCTCATGAGGGAATAGAATAGGTAAAATAAATTCTTCTACCTGAGGAGGAAGAATGGACAAAATAGATGCCACTGAATGTTGAGGAGGAGTCATTAAAATGGATGTCTCCTATTAAGGGGAAGGTTAAACTAGAGGTAAAGGAAAGACCATATTAACCATATGGATATTATGATCACTTGAGTTAGTTGTGGTCTAAAAAATATTTTTATTTAGTGAATGGTTAGGAAAAGGGTGCTTGAGCACATCCATACTTTAATTAGGGGGTGCATTAGGATTATCTAACATGAGATCACCTCTATCAAGTATATCTTGAACAATGTTCTTAAGTGTCTTATAGTTATTGGAATTGTGGCCTTTAACTTGATGGTAACTACAAAACTCATCTTCCTTATACCAAGTTGGGATAGGATGGGAAGGGTTAAACTATATAGGAGGTTTAATCTGAGGAAGGGTTAGGACACCTTATTATAATAGTTTCTCTAAGACATATGTATATGACTCCCCAATGGGAGTGTATTATCTTTGTTTATACCATTGTTTGAGTTGCTTGGTTGGATTTTGGGAAGTCAAAGAATTTAATTGGTTTATGGTTGTGGAAGAAGTTGACTTAACAACCACCATGTTGGTAGAGCCTTTAGCTTTTTGGTTAGGGGGAGAATTTTTAGAGGAGTTATTTGATTTGGAATTGGGATTCTTACTACGTAACTTGACTTTGCCTTCATCTATAGCACAAACCTTGAGTTTATATGAAATTTTAAAGGCCTTATCAAATGTGTAAAAATTTTGTACCTAGAGTGTGGATGAGATGTACTTAGTAAATGCCCTTGAGAAGATTTCAATAAGCTTATATTGGGAAAGGAGAAGGAGAGTTGATTAATCAAGCTTCTCTAATGAGCAAAAAAATCTACAATAGACTTGTCATCAAATTGTTTGATAGAATAAAGGTTTGTTATAGAAACCTTCTTCAAAATGTTAATATAAAAATGGTCTAGGAATATTTGTGCAAGTTGGGTAAATTAATAAAGAGGGTGCTAAGGTATAGAGTTATACCAATCCAAAGAATCACCTGAAAGAGACATAGGGAAAGTGTGAAGTAGTAACACATCATCATGCCCTATTAAATAATAAGCATGTCTAAATGCTCACAAGTTCTATTGTGTATCCTCTTTACTCTAAAAATAGGTAAATTTAGGGAGTTCCCATTGTCTTTGATAAGGGTGAATATGCACAGAAGGATGGATTGGTTCATTACATATCTAATCATAAGATAACACATTCTTTGAACTAGAAACATATGTCTTTATATTAGACATCTTATACATCAACATCTTAATAATTTTTTGGAGGGGGATTAGTTTTGATAATACCTATTAAGATATTGGGAACCTGATAGGATGTAGAGGGAGTGTATGACATAGCTTGATGAGGTTATGTTGGAGAAACATAAGGATAATGAGTCATAGGCTAGGGTAAGGAAAGAAATGGAGCTTGTCCCATTGGGTTGGAGATTATGCCTTGGTTGGTTGTTATTATTGTTAGTTGGATTATTGGCATGGTTAGACTAGATAAAGGGTGAATCATAACTCAGGTAATTATAGGCATGAAAGTAGATGGAATAGGTACCACTAAACTCTAGAATGGGATGTGACTTGACTGAATTGGTTGTGGTTATAAAACTAGGGAAGTCACACCAGGGTTTAGGTGTGATTGGGTAGTTGGAGATGCTACACTTTGAACATTATTTAGAGTTGGGTTACTCATTGAAGTGGTGGTTTGGGTAACCATGGAGAAAATAGTAGAGGCAACTGAAATTGAGGTTGTCTCCATTAGAGAGGTTGGCATACCATAGATTGGGTCACCTAAAGAATTATGGGTTCAACTCATAGCAAGGTAATGTTGAAGGGATATCACATTGTGATAAAAAAATTTAGAAAAATCTTGATCTCCCTCAAGCACAATGGGAATTTGGTTGGGGCTGGGAGTATGCTCTGTATCTAAAGTATGCTCCATGATAAAATTAGAAATGAGAGGGGAAGGTGGAAGTGTTTTCTAACTTGCATGATTGGCAATAATTTTGGCTTGAACTCATGTCAATACCATGCAAGAGGAAGTATAAATAGTCTTATTACCCTATATTAGAAATAAAATAAGGAAAAACCAAGTTTGAGTATGGGTAAGTGGGTTATTTTAGCTTGTTGGTTTGAGCAAATGAACTTACATAGTCATTGACATCGATAAATTGACTGATGTCAATAGAAAAAGTTTACTGATGTCAATGGATTAACTAATTTTGGTAGGTAAAATATGTTGATGCTAATAGAGTTAACCGATGTTGGTCACTATGATATCCTAGGAAATGGAAAATCCAATGTTTTAAGAAACTAGAAGTTGAAACTAGGTAAAACAGTGGATGTAAGAGGTCTGTGTAAAAAGGAAGAGCACTTATAAAACCTAAGATAACAAGCTATACAAATGGAGTATTAGAAATAGTATTGATTTTGTGAATTAATAAAAAAATGTCCTTACCAACATCAAAATACAAAATACAATAAAAAAGTAGGAAAAGAACATACAACCAACAACTGTTAAGTCCTAGAGATTTATTTTTAGTCTCATGTTGGATTATGCCTTAATCAAATAGTGAGAAGAGAATTTGGTTATCAAAGGTACTAGAAAGAAATCTAGAGTTGGTTTTAGGTTATTTTTAGTGCTCAAGAGGAAATCTATGTTAGACTAGGTATGTGTCTTGTTATAGGAGCTTGCTCTCTACACTTCACAGACCTAGAGCTGAGCTAGGCCACTTAGCCAAAATATACCTTCTATCTAGAGTTTATAATTTTATAGAGAATGGAGTGGGTTCTCCTCTTGGTGGTGAAATCCAAGTAGGATAGCTAGTGTAATGAAATTACTTCAAGAATTAAGTATAATAGCATAATTATATCCAAATATGACTGAAATATATCCAAATATATGATAATAGATAAGCCACTTTGAGGGGGAAACCTCCACAAGCTTCAATAAGAGCATAATTCACAATATGATGATAAATGATTACCCACTACCTCCTATATATAGTCTATCTAGGCCATGGTTACTCCATAGGCTGACCTATTAATCAAAAGAAAGCATAGATAAATGTAATATAATGTTAAAGAGGGATAAGTAGGTCACAAGTCATCTAATACTATCCTCATACATGTGATAGGTTAGGGGCATAGCATGCCCTTACCCTTCAAACCAATGTTGTCCTCAATGTTGAACAACTCTGGATGTTGTTGCAAAAAATCTTCACCTTCCCAAGTTGCATCTTCACTGCTTTGTTTTTTCCACTTGATCAAATATTCCCTAATCTCTCTGGTTCTCAACCTCTTAGTACATGTTTGGAGGATCTTCTCTGGTTCCAAAATGACTCATCATTCTTCATCTAGTTCTGGGAGCTCTGTCTGGGCAGAAAATTTCTATCTAATGACCTTCTTCAAACAAGAAACATGAAATACTGGGTGTATGTGAGATGAATGAGGTAGCTCGAGCTTGTAAGCCACACTTCCAATTTTTTGTAGAACTTGATAAGGGCCATAATACTTAGGAGCAAGTTTGTTGTCCTTTTTATATTACTTCAAGGACATCTACTTGTAAGGTTGCAAATGAACAAATACCTAGTCACCCACCTCAAAATTTTGCTCACTACAGTGTTGATCTGCTTGTTGCTTCATCCTATTTTGTGCCAAGGCCAAATTCTCTTTCAAACTAGCCAAAACCTCTTGTTGCTGTTGAATGTGTTCTTCCACATCTTGAACCTTGGTGTGCACCTTTAATGAAGAAGTGATGGAAGGTGGATGGTAACCATATAGTGCTAGAAATGGAGACATTTTAGAAGAGGTATGGAAAGATGTGTTATACCACCATTCTGCAAGTGGTATCCATTTAACCCAATGTTCTTGTTTATCTGATACAAAACAATAGAGATACCCCTCTAAACATTTGTTAACCACTTCAGTTTATCCATCAGATTAGGGGTGGTAAGGTGAGCTATGAGCTAGCTGAGCACCCAAACAAGAAAATAGTTCAGTCCAGAAATTACTAGTGAAAATAGGATCATGATCACTTACAATTATTTTTTGGGTTCCATGTAATTTGAGAACTGCTTCCATAAAAATAGCCACTACTATACTTACTGAAAATGGGTGTGAGAGAGAAAAAAAATGGGCATATTTTGTAAGCCTATCCACAATGACCAAAATAACATTCTTTCCTTTAGAACAAGGCAACCCAGTGATGAAATCCATGGAAACCTCCTCCCACCTTTGACTAGGAATTGCTAATGGTTGTAACAAGCCTAGGGTCTTAACTGTTTCACCTTTATTCTATTGGCATATCAAGCATTCTTCCACAAACTTTTGTACATCTCCCTTGAGTCCTTCCCAAAATAATTCTTTCTTAATTCTATGATAAGTTTTCAAGAACCCTGAGTGTCCCCCAATTGGAGATGCATGCAACTCTACAAGAATCTTATGCTTAAGCTCTAAATTTTTTCACAAGTATAACCTACCCTTATACCATAGGACATTACCTTTCCATTCAAATTTGTTAGAGGATAAATTACCTTGCTAGAGATTTTGAATCAGAACCTTTGTATCCTTGTCTTGCTCCCATTCTAACCTTGCTCCATCCACCCAATTTGCTTGCAATATGGACATTGCATAAATTAATGCTTCTGTGGATGCATCTCATCTGGATAGTGCATCTGCTACTAAATTATCTTTACCCTTCTTGTAGATTATTTCAAAATCATAACCTAATATTTTGGTTACCCATTTTTCTTTTTTATCAAATGATAATCTTTGCTCTAAAAAGCATTTGAGACTATCATGATATGTTTTCACCTTAAAGTGTCTACCCATCAGATAAGGCCTCCATTGTTTAACTGCATGAAGAATAACCATCATTTCTTTCTCATAGATAGGTTTTTGTAGATTCTTACCTTTGAATTGATGACTTTTAAATGCAATGGGTCTTCCATCCTGCATTAGTACTACCCCCAATCCAAACCCAGAAGCATCACATTCAATAGTGAATGTTTGTGAGAAGTCTAGAGTAGCCAAAACTAGAGTGGTGCACATAGTTACTTTTAGTTTCTCAAATGCTTTGGTGGCATCATCATTCCAATGGAAAGCATCCTTCTTTAGCAATGCAGTGAGTGGAGCTATTATACTGCCATAACCTTTCACAAATCTTCTATAGTAACTTGTTAGTCTAAGGAACCCTCGAAGGTTTTTGAGAGTTTTTGGCATGGGCCATTCCATTATTGCTTTGATATTTTAGGGATCAACTTTGACCCCTTCATGGGAAACAATGTGACCAAGGTACTCTACCTCTTATACTCTAAAAACACATTTAGATGGCTTCACATAAAGTTGGTGCTTCTCCAAAACTATCAACACCTCTTTCACATGTTGCAGATGTGCTTCCCATGTCTGACTATAAATCAATATGTCATCAAAAAAAATAGCACAAACTTCCTTAAAAAAGGCCTATAAATAGTGTTCATCAAGCTATAAAAAGTAGATGGTGCATTTGTAAGACCAAAGGGCATTACCAAAAACTCATAATGGCCCTCATGTGTTCTAAAAGCAGTTTTATGAACATCTTCATCCTTGATTCTAATTTGATGGTACCCCAAGCGAAGATCCAATTTTGTGAAATAATTAGCACCATGCAACTCATCAAGTAAATCATCAATTACTAGAATAGGAAACTTATCTTTGATGGTGTACTTGTTGAGTTCCCTATAATTTGGGCACATCTTCCATGTGTCATCCTTCTTCAGCACCATGACCACTAGTGATGAATATGCACTTTGGCTATGCTTGATGATCCCTACCTCTAGCGTCTCATAGACCATCTTTTCAATTTCACTCTTTTATGCATATGGATATCTATATGGTCTAATATTTGGTGGTTGACTACCTAGAATTAGTTGAATGGCATGATCATGTTCTCTTTTTGGTGGTAGTCCTTTTGGCATGGCCCCAAAAATAGATGAGTGGTCTTCAAGAATTATTTGTAGATCAAGATGTGTAGATACCTGTGTGGGTTGAACATCTATGGAGCATAATCATGCAATAATTCCCTCTACCCCCTTTTTTAGCATCTTGGTCATCTAATGTGAACTAATCAATTATGGAGATTTTGCATGTAATCCATGTAGTTCAATTTTCTTACCTTCAGAATGAAAGTGCATGAATAGTTCTTGGAAGTTAATCTCAATGGTACCTAAGGTTGTGAGCCATTGGAATCCCAAAACAATGTCTATGTTACCCATGGGAATAGCAAACATATGAGAGTCGAGATTGTACCCACCCATAGTAAGCTTAATACTATGGCATTTGCCTGAACAATTAATTGTGCCACCATCTACACTCATGACCTAAAATTTTGGTGTTGGGTAGATGAAACAGTTCAATCGAGTGGCCAGCTTATAGTTTATAAAGTTATATGTGCTCCTTGAATCAATCAACACTGTCACCTTCTATTTCTTGAGGAACCCCACTACCTTAAGAGTTTGTGGAGTGCTAATACTGCAAGTGCATGACAAGAGATTGTAGGTTAGGAATCTTTAGGTACCTCCTCTATAACTTCCTCATCATCATTGGAGGCATCATCTGCTTCTTCATATTTATTTGGTCCCTCAATGTAGAATAACTTCTTCTCAGCACATCTATGTCCTTTACTCCACTTGCTATCACAACTAAAACATAATCCTTTTGCATGCTTCTCTTCAATTTGCTGAGGGGTCAATCTAGTAGGTAGAGGAAATGTTGGTGATGAGATGATATGATCTTTGAAGTGAGTGAATGGCTACTTCTTGTTGGCTATGAATTTTTCCTCAGCTCTATGTGCTAGGCTAGTAGAATTAGAAATATTAAGTGGATTAAACATGTGTACCTCATGTTGAATGTGGTCCTTGAGTCCACCCAAAAATAGGTCATTCAAGTTTGCTTCAAAAATTATCTCCACACGTAAGGATAGGTTCTAAAAATGATGAATATAATCCTTGACAGAGTCAGTTTGTCACAATTTTTCTAGTTGGCTAAATTAATTCTCTGTCACACTATTGCCATAGTGTAATTGTATCTCCTCTGTAAAAACTGACCAGGTGACATTAAGAGTCATCTTTTTCTTATGAGCACACAACCATCGATACCAAATGAATTGATTAGGTTCAAGATACAAGGATGCCATGGTAAGCTTCTATCCACTTGGAATCTAATGTAGGTCAAAAAAAAATTCCATTTGGTTGAGCCAATTGAGTGGATCTTTTCCATCAAATTTGTGTATATCCACCTTTGGTAATAGGTTCCTTTGTGGCCATGGAGTTAGATTTGAAGTAGACTGGTTAGGAGAACCACCCTAGTGGGTTTGTGAAATAAAGTTAGCTTGATGATTTGACTGATTAATGTTTAAATCCATCATGATATCTCCCAAACTATCTTGTATTGATTGCATATTAGATTGTATGTATTGCACCTCACTCTAAATGCCTTGCATACTATAGTCAAGCTGGCTCACTTTGTGATCTATGTCAGAAAACCCTGGTATAAAGGGCCTAGTACATCCCCCTTCTAACTCCATCTCATCCTTTTTAGGATATTTACCTGGAGTTTCATCACCCTTTCCTCGGCCCCGAGTTTGTGGACCTGCCATAAAAGGAGTTTTACGATGTCAACCCTTATTAGCACTTTTGACTTAACCTTGACCAAGTGATTTTAGAATTATGTCAGCCTCAAATCAAAATATACAAATAATAAACCATATCCAAATTTTTCTAATATTTCCAAAAATGTAAATAAATCAAAAAAATTCTTTGAATTGCGCACTATAGAGCAATTTTATGAAAAATCATAAAATAGCGATAACTTTTATAAAACATATCCAAATGAGATGAAATTTTAATGAAATATTTATTTGATTATTTTTCTCCAATAAAATTTTTCCAAAGAAATTTGCAATTGTTTTTTATATATCATAAAATTTAAAAATTTAGTGTTTCACCCACAAGATTGCCCAAATCACAGCTCTACTACCACTTGTAATGAAATTACTTCAAGAATTAAGTATAACGGTATAATTATATCCAAATATTACTGAAATATATCCAAATATATGATAATAGATAAGCCACTTCGAGGGGGAAACCTCCACAAGCTTCAATAAGAGCAGAATTCACAATATGATGATAAATGATTACCCACTACCTCCTATATATAGTCTATCTAGGCCATGGTTACTCCATAGGCCGACCTACTAATAACAACAAAGCATAGATAAATGTAATATAATGTCAAAGAGGGATAAGTAAGCCACAAGTTGGCTAATACTATCCTCATACATGTGATAGGTTAGGGGCGTAGCAGCCGGGTAGGGTAAGGTGATCCATCAGGTGATGAAATCTTGATGGGCCTTTTCTTAGGTGAGTTTAGATGTTTGTTTGTGTGAATGTGATTTTATTGTGTAACATAGGTGCACTAAAATTTATTCATAATGCTTGTAATTAACTAGGTGAGTTAATATGCAACAAGCAAATAATGAAATGTAGTAAGTTTTAAACCCAAATCTGAAATGTTTAGATATGAATGAAAACAGAGATGAAATAGGAATATACTATGAAATTAACTATTCTAATGTGCATGCAAGAAGAAGTAAAGAAGTAATTATTTTTTTTAACTTGTAAAAGAAAATGATAAATTACTTTTAGAGGCAAAGAAAAAATAGAGAAAATTTTAGTTTTACAAAAAATAAAATATTGAATTTTTCATTTTAAGAGAAAAGAGGAGGAAGTGAAAAAAATGAAATTTTCACTATAGTGCACCTAAATGAGAAGTAAACCCAAGGAAAACACCAGGGTCCCACCAAGCATGCCAAAAATGTTTCACTAAATTTTGTCTATTTCAAGTCTAAAGGAAAATAGAAAAAAATGATAGGGATAAGTGATTAGAATGAACCTAGATTGGTTTACATGCTATATCCAGATGTTGTGACCACTCCTTTTTGGCTAGGGAGGACTACCTACAAGTAATAAATCACTAGCATAAGATGTTTGTTAGTAGATAAATGAGTGGGCTTCCAAGCTATGCACTTGTTCTAGGAAATGTGAAACTTCCTTAGAGATGACAGTCCACTTTTGAGAGAAAAAAGAGTAATGAATAACTAAAATAAAGGTAAATAAATATAATATTACTTTTATTAACAACCTATATGTAGCAGAAAGTGATAGGGTGTAAGTGGTGTATTTTGTTTGTGTTTTAGAAGTTGTATGGGTAGGTTTTGAAAAGGCTTGGGAATCCATAGTCACCGACATTGGTAGGGGGTGATTGATATTGGTTATATTATTGAGGTCGATGGTGAAGGTGATCAATGTCAGTTAGGCTACCAAGGTTGGTAGGGGAAATAATTATTTGGGAGCTTGTAGAAGGATTTTTTTGGTCTGAAAATTTGTTTTCATTAGGTTTGGGAGGTTGGGGAGAGTTATAAGAGAGAGAGAGTATGGTTTGGGTAGATCTGGTCATAGGTTTGGTGTGTTAGGTTAAGGGGAAACAAGTGAGGAAGATTTGTAACTCCCTCATGGGGGTTTGATCAAAAGTGTGTAAAGTAATTCATAGTAGATATAAAGTGATAACAGAATAAATGTTTAAAAGACCTATAGAATAAGTGATGTACTTAGCTATGGTTATTAAATGATAAGTGCTAGATTGATGATCCCTATCAGGGAGTCTAAACCTAAATTCCTGAATAGAGAGAATAAGTAGGTGTTACTGGTCCTCAAGAGCTCAGTTCCTAATCATTATTAACTTATATAAGATGACAATAAGCTAGGATGTCAAAAATAGAATACAAAAAGCTTGAATGCAAGTAAGAATGAATTTTCTTGATTTTTATTTACCTAAACTTTAGGTTGGAGTTTGGGTTATATTGCCAACATCGATGATCCCATAGATGTCAATCATGGGTTAACCGGCATTTGCAGCCCTAGAATAGGTAAACCTTACTATTTTTGGCCCACCTTATGTTTTTCTTCATGCCAAGTGTGGCACCCATTGAAAAATGGTAAAAATAAAAGGTTAATAAGGAGGTATTTGATTAGGAATTTAGTTCGGAAGTGAGAATAAGTCTTGGGTAGTTAAGATGAGGGGACCAAGTCTTTGAGGTAACTCATCAGGTGAGAACTAGTCATAGGTGAGGTGGCCAGGTAAGGTAAAGAAAGGGGTTTTTAATTAACTTAATTAAGTATTTTAAATTAATTAAATGGATGAGGGGTAAAAGCAAGGGTTAGGGAGGATTATTGTTATTATTGAAAAATAGGCTAAGAAGGGGTTTCAACATAGGGAGTTACACACGTGTGTGTGTGTGTGTGTGTGTGTGTTTGACATAATTTTTTTGGTCTATAATTTGATTTTTGAGTGTTAATTGAAACTACCTATCCCTAGCTTAGCCATAAACCTATCCTAGAACCTACTGTCATACTTGTCTAGCCTTTGTAAAGGCCACATGCATCCCTAGTCATCCCTAAAGTATTTTTAGATCCTCATTTCCTAATCTTGGTCTTTATGCCTAGGTTATACTAGTTAGACACTAGCATCATAATAAGGACACTAACACCACATGGTGTTAGTGTCTCAAAAATGGTGTTAATGCCATTTTACTCTATTTATCCCAAATGAATATATTTTCAAAACTATAACCTCCTAGGGATGGCCTAGACCTCTTTTAGAACCCATAAATCAATAGAATAATGTAAATACATGACTTATATCCCTCTAAATACTAGATGGAAATCATATGTAAAATACACATTCAAACACAAAACAAGCTGTGCACAATTAAGGTTATCATTCCCTATTTTGCCCTACTTGTTCATACTACTATCTGTAGTAGTCCTAAGCTCATATTACATAGATTTAAAATCTCAAAAACATTCAAGGTACTCAAGGACACTATCATACTAACTTCACTTAGACTTGCATGAGCACTTAGGTGGGGATAAATACCTTGGGCTTTATCCCTCCTTGTAGTATTTTTATGTAGGAAACTCTCATCATAATAGGGTGTTAAGGATGTCCAACCTACCCTACTAATAAACACACTTTTAGATTATATCAAAAATATGCCTTAGATACATGGAAGATTAAGGTTTTCTCACAAAATAAGTCACTATACGAAAATTATAGGGTTTTAGGATTCATGCACATAGGAACAAATATTAGAAATCTAGACACATGTACCCAAAAACTCTGGATAGTCCTACACAAAGGACACTACCACCAATATCAATACACTACTACCACATTTCTAATAATGTTATTACTATCCAATTATAACACTACTATCTAGGAGAGGTTCTAACATTGAGATCTAGTTTCTATCACTTATACTATCTTTCACCTCAGTTTGTAGTACCTAGATCATCCATCTTAGCTGTTTTCCAACTAAGTTCTTACTTGCACTATTTATTTTTATTTTTAGAAAAGTTAAATCTATTTAATTCTATAAAAAAATAGTGGTTATTTTATTGCATATTATTTCTTTGATTTAGTCTATATAGCTATTTGATAAACATATGATTTACATATTATTAATTCCTAAAAGGTTAAAACATTTGGTGAACCCAACTTACTTCAAATATTGCACAAACCCTAACCTTCGATAACCCTAGGGTTTATGTTTCCATCCTTATAAGACCCACACTCAAATTTTAGATCCATATACCTTCTAATTTTTATTTCATATAAACATGCTAATCATGACAAAGGAATTTTATCACTTTTGTTACAAAGTTTAATACTTTCATTTACATGCTTATTTCCTATAATTAAAAATTAAATCCAAAAATAAATAAACACATGTATGTATGATGTTTTATATCAATTTCAATACATGTCATATTTAATTATATCTATATCATGTTATTATTCTCTTATGTAGAATTTAATTAAGAAACAAATCCTTACATACATAGAGGATCTATTACATAAGCTAACAACTTGGTTTCAAGTTTTAATGTCATATCTTATGCACAAGAGAGAATTTCCTTCTCCTCATCTCCATGAGGATGATAAATAATTTCTCTCTAACTAGGTCAATATTATCACTCCTACACAAGATGAATAATATTATACCATTGTCACTAATCCCCATACTTATCCTATTCACACCTCTTCCCTATGGGGTGTGTGCCTATATGTTCAATTAGAAGTAACTAAGTTTTGCACTTTCGAGACTCTTAGGGACCAAATTATCAGTCTAATCAAACTAATATCAGATTTATAGAATAAAAATTATTTATTAATTGAATAGGTAAAATTATTGGTAAATCAAATTACTTGTATATAGTCTTCATAATATGCTATCATAAATCATGTAAATGCATCTACATCTAGCAAAGTTCTACTTAACAATCTTTCATATCCCAATCATAAATCACAAAAAAGTACATCTACAACTAGTGATTAAAAAATCATTCAAATATCAAATACAATTTCAAGTGATGTACTAAGGGAAATGATTAAATCTAAGTTGATCAACCTACCCCCTCTACACACAATGAGGAGATCTAGATATTATTATGTATCATAGAATGCATGGGCACCACACCGATTCATGTTTAGCATTGAAAAGAAAAATAAAATAGATAATGTATATAAATGACTCAAATAATGACACATAATCTAAACAAAATATAATAGAACATATACAAATTCAAAAAGGGTCAAATTTAGAAACAATACAAAAATTATTACTCAAGCATAAATCAGAACAACATGTTCACAAAGCATAATCGGATCAAGAAATAGTAAACTAAGCATAGATAAAGCAAGTAAAGGATGCAAATATACCTCTCTAAAATGAGGCTCAACTTTTAAAGTAGTATGGGTTTGGTCATAAATATCTACAACAATTTGATTATCATGGTCAACGTTTGGGTAAGCAAACCCAAGGAATCACTACTCCTATTCTAGCGCTTGATAATGTTGGTCAACACCATTTGGGATTTATTGAGCATCCTAATGAAAATAATTCATATATATAGTTTATCAATGAAAAATATCTAGATACACAAGAAATGTTACAAAAATATCAAGAATTTAAGTTGCAAAGTCAAAATCATGTTAAGCCAAGAAGTATTCTCAAAAAAGGCTTTCTAGGAAAAGAGCCTTCAAAACACCATATGATTACAATAAGCATAGTTTCAAAGTGAAAAAATGCAATCAATATTATAAGCATAATTTTAAAAATTCAACTCCATATTATGAGGCAATTCCCTCTAATATTCTAGGTTATTATGATTTTGATGATGAATAATATTTCAATTCCTACTACCACACCATTCAATTACAACAAAGCAATAACACTACACAAGAGATTACCATTCCTATTTTTGACACAAGACATATTAATAGTGAGTCCTTAATAAGGCTCATCGGTTAATGTTTTTCCTCCCTTATTGTACATACTTTCCTTCTCTCTTTCTCCTTGTACATAGTTCATTTTCATATTTCTTGTACATATCTTATATCTAGAAAATAAAAAAATAATATAATGTGTCACAAAACATAGAAACATTCAAATAATTACTCAAAAAACATAAAATTATAGATTTTATGAATTGTTATATTTACACTTCTTATATTTTTGAGATACTAAATATGTTATATATTGGTATAGTTAATTTTATCATACATACATGATTCACTTATTTTTATCAAGTGCTTATAGATTGCTATAAGAAATAGGTCCACTACCCCAATCCATATTTGATACTATCTACCCACTAGGGGTATATACATTGATACATGGGTCTTCACTTGATATATTCACCCACTTGGGGGTAACCTATATATAGTTTCGATTCTTGGGTTCTATCTTTCTATACTATACATCCTAAATTTATCATTGTTATATCTTGATATTGATCATGCTCCTCTTACTTTTTTTTTTTTGGATATTACTACTTTAGACTCAACATATGTACATCTTCACTCTTACACATATTTGTATTATATCATTCATGCATACTTTTATTTCTAGTTTTCCTAGTTTAGACTTTATTATGTCTCTATGTTTCTTCTATTCAAGGACATTTGAATATGTCATTGTTATTTCGTTTTATGCCACTTCTATTCATAATACGTATAATTTGGACATGTACCCATGTCCTTGTGTGTGCCTTATTTATTATGTATGAGGAAATTTGAACATTTCTTTATATGTGGCTCTATGCCAACTTACTTGTTTCTTGTGTATGTGAACATTTGAATATGTTCTTGTATGTCTTGTTTTCTCAGATTTGGTGACATGTACCTATTTCCCTTGTATTTTATCCCCTTGGCGTACTTTACATTCCTCATGTGTTTTTTATGTATTATTTATTTATATATGTCATGGCCATGACACTTGTCTTTATTTTTTACACACTCTAGTTTTAGATGTCATGAGGAACCTTGTGCATCTCTCCCTATTTAGGTGCCATGATGGACATCATGCCCCATCCCCAAAGTAGCTACCAAGTTTTTACTCATATTTTATATTACATACATTTTTATATATATCATAACAACCTTGAGAATGCTATACATGACATACATCTTATATTAAAAACTTATGCTTAGATTATCTTACATTTTGATGTTATTTATGCACATTATATTAGATTATTATGTAGTTATCATATATGCTCTAGATAACACACATTTAATAGATATTTCTCTTTTGAATATAGTTTTTACATAGGTTAAATAACTACCCTCAAAAGAGGGGGAATTCACAGTGGTTTGTCCTAGAGATCAAGATCATATATTACACTCATAATACATTTTTTAGAAAATAGGCTTAGATTACAAAAAATTGGACTCAGGAAAACACATTGAGAAAATAATGACACAAAAAGTAGTATAGTTTCAGATAAATTAGACCAAAAGGACACTAGAACCTAAATTGAGACACTATCACCACATGACAATGCTATTTAAGATATGGAACTATTGTCTAGTAACATTAGTTTTATAAAAACCTATATTATACAAAAGAGTATTGCAAATACAATAAAGTTTGCATAGATTCAATTACATATATATGAGTTTTACTTAGATTCATACTAGTTTAGCTCATATTTAGGTCATCATGTATGGCATGACCATTACCATATAAATTTTAGATACCCAAATACAAACTATTACAACTCGATCTATAATTCATATGCTCAAATATTAGATTCAAGGGCATGTGCACAACACATTATTTTTGTATGCTAACGTACACACTAATTGATCAAATGGAATGATAAATTCCATGTCATTCTTTATGATGTATATATCTAACATCATATTCTAGGTTGTAAATCATTTTCATGCCTTACTCCATTTATAATGGTTGGCATTCCCATATGGCCTAGAGTTGCCTAATGTATCTGAGTGGATATAGAGTCAAAATACCTAGTTATATATTTATTGTTAGTTTACACAATTTCAATTTTAGATGCATATTCTACACATGGGTGGGAAATTATATATTCATAACCTACTTTAGTTCTTGAGCCACCTACATGAGAGGTTTGGACACACCATTAGACTAATTCAAGCTAATCATAGATCATGATCTACCAAGCAAGGGTGGGCAATGATGGAGTCAAAATCAGATTGAGTTTTTGAGCCACCCACACATGATGATTGAGCAAGCCTTTAGCTTTGTCTAATATATTTATTGAATTATCACTATATACATATACACATATATAGGTTATCACCAAGTTTATACATTGCCCACATACCCAGTGAGGTGTATTCATTCCTTTCCTCTCTCTTATCTCTTTTACTCAATTTTACTTATTTACTCAGTTTAGTATTTGCTTTTGATATATCTTAAGTAAGCATTGATTTATACACATTTCATTTGTAGGACATGCATTAGATCATGATTCACATACTTAGACCTAGTTTCACATGTTTCACCTTTTAGGTAAGTCTAGGTATGATTCTTTTTCCTTTAATTTGTTACATTTATACAATAAATGGGAGGCAAATATAATCATCTAAAAGAGGTATTTGAGTGATAAAATTTCTACTTGAGACTACTTCTCCCTAGATTATCCCTAGACCTATTCTAAAGCCTATTATCACATTTATCCATCCTTTGTGTGAGCCACAAGCATCCCTAAAATAGTCTCAGACCCTCATTTCTTGATCCTAGCCCTTCATGCCTAGTGTTTTGCTAGTTGGACACCAGCACTGTTGTTCCCAAAATCTATCACTTGTTTTTGTGGACAACATGCTGATCATTTTGGTCTTGCAGGCCAAAATGCTCTCTTTCTTTCTTTCAAAATGTTTTGAGTAGTTAAGTTTTTCAAATATTCAAGCCTTTTTAGCTAAGGAAGTCATAGGTTCAATAGGTGGGCTTTCTCAAAGGGAAGTTCAAAACACTTAAGGCATTTCCTTAGTGTTTTGAGGATGGTTCAATGTTGAGGTTCAATTAAAAGACTTAACATCGGGCTTCAAACAATTGGAATGAACCATTAAACCATTGAACCCCACCTTCACAAGGTTGAAAGGTTTAACGAGTTCAAACTTTCAATGGCTTTGATGGACTTAAAGAATAAAAAGATTCAAAGAGTTAAGATTGAACCATTTAACCATTAAACCTTAAACTTTGAAAGGTTTAAAGGTTCAATGAGTTCAATGATTTTAATGGACTTAGAGAATGAAAGGATCCAGAGAGTTCAAAGCTTTAAAGGATTCAAAGAAATAGATATAAACCATTGAACCATTAAACCTTGAACTTTGAAAGGTTCAAAGGTTCAAAGGGTTTAAAGAGTTCAAAGTTTGAACGGAAGCTTAGAGTGAATGGATGAAGTGGAAGATTGCAGAAAGAGGTTCAACCAAATGGTTCAAATAAATGGTTAATCCAAAGAAGAAAACCAAGTGAACATGGCCCTTTACAAAACATTGAATCGCTGAACCATTGAACTGTTGAACCATTGAACCTTTGAACCAAAAGAGTTCAAGGTTTAAAGTAGTTCAAGTGATCGGTGACATCCCTGTAGATGTCAAATTTAGGGTGATGGAATAACCATTGATTTCCAAAATACCTAAGAACAAAATTAGTGACTAGCCAAGAAAAGAGTTGAAGAAGCTAGCTAAAAGTGAGAATATAGCCCTGAGAGCTCAAATCACTAGGAAGAGACAAAATGTGACAAGGAAGGAGGGAATGACTATAGAAATTCTAGAAATATCTACAAAAGAGTTATTCCAATAGGTGGAATAGTCCACCAAGTGGAAATCAAAAAGAGCAAACATTCAAAGGCATGGCCTATTTTTCTGCATTAAGTAAAGGTGAATAGACAACTATGTAAGCATCATAAAGAAGACAAGATAACCCATGCTTAGGAGGAGACATTTGAGATGATTTGGAATGCCAAAGTCAAGGCCAATGACCTATTCTAGCATGGCCCTTTCACAGATATTCAATGCATTCAATTTAGCATGGGTTATTTTCATGAAAACAAGTGCCCAAGTCTTTCATGTGATGTTATATACTGTAATCTCTCATTTTGGATTAAAGAGATATCTCTATTATCAAAAGTGAAGCTCTACCCAAATTGAAAGGCATTCTTGAGACTTTGAGCTTAGACTGTTAATCATATTTTGTTAAATGAATGAGAAAATAAGTGACATTTCAGACTTTGTGTTGGAATAAGCTTATGCCATCTAGGAAATTATTCTTATATCTATTTCCTAAATATAGTCTTGTCCATTTAATCAAACAAGTAGAAAAAGTGGAAATACACTAGAAGATGTCCTGAAGCTGACTATGGGAGACTTTTTGCTACCATAATTATCTTAGGTTTGTGTTTTGTGTAAAGGATACTAGAGAGACTTTGAGTTCTCTTTATCCTTTGTAATCATTTAATCTATTGTATTTTAAGGTGGAGACTTTAGGCTGCACTTAATCCTATGGTGTCCTTCATCCTAATCAGTGAAAGAAGCAATGAAAGACTTTGTGCTTTCATGGGTTTCTTATGGTTACAGTTACTACTTAGGAAGTCTTCCTCTAGTTTTATGAACATCATTTCTGAAAGAAGAGAAATGCCTTCAGTAATTACCCAAGAATTCTCCTCTATTTTGTGAACATCATCTCTAAAAAAAGAGAGATGGATGGTATGATTTCACCCTTGAGTGTATTTTTAGTTTATATTAATATATAAGATATATTTTATAGGGAAGCTCCCCTTGCTAAGAGGAGAGATTTATCTCATTCTAGCTATGGTCACCACACCCATTTCGCCACATAAATCTCCTTATGTTGTGGTTGAAATAACCATTTTGCCATCAGTCAGCTAGTGACAAAATATTCACCCAATATTTTTTGGTGACTCCATTGGGGATGAATGAGTAATTTTGATATTTTTCCAGTAGCTCCATGCCAACAATTTTTGGTGACTACACTGGGGAAGAATGAAATATTCAGTTCTTTTCCATTAGCATTTCATATCTGCTGGGGATAGAACATAGATAGCTCCATGCTAATAGTTTTTTGTGACTCCACTTGGGATGAATGAGTAATTTTGATCTTTTTCTAGCATCTCCAAGCCAATAGTTTTTGGTGACTCCACTAGGGAAGAACAAAATATTTAGTTTTTTTCCATTAGCATTTCATATCTGCTATGGATAGAACACAAAAAGCTCCATGCCAATAGTTTTTGGCAACTCTGCTGGGGAAGAACAAGTAGCTTAAAGCCTCAAGCTTCAAATTGAAGTAGTTCTAGTTCTTTTCCATTTTCATTTTACACTCTGGTAGATCCACTGTACATGCGAAGACAGAGAGCTCAAGGTATTGTTGACCCTATATTTGAGTTGGTGCAGTTAAGTAATTTTGATTATTTTCCTCCACCATCTTGCCTTCAGTGAACTAGGAGTTTTCCTCTTACAAACATCAGGTCCTCAATACCAGAAAAAAATTTTCTTTCCTCTACTAGCAGAGCTTTGTCTATACATATCCCATAGAGATTTATTATCCCTCCCTTCAACAGCCACATCAAGGTAGCTCAAGGCCTCTGGGGTAATACTTTTGGTCCTCTGAATCTAACCCCACCTCTACATGAACTACCTCGTAGTTAAAGAAAGAATTTTCCCAAGTTTTATGGTGATGGGAAGGTTCATCTTGATGAACATATTGCAGCCTTTTGCATAGCCCGTGGTGTGATAGGCATTGAATATGAAGACATTATAGTTAGACTATTTCTGGAAACATTGCAAGGTGCTGCTGCAGACTAGTTTTATCATCTGCAAGCACAAATAGTGACTAATTAGAACACTCTCAAGGCCAAATTTGAGGCTAGATTCAAACTTGTAGAAGATGCACATGCCCTGTTAGCCTAGCTTACACAAATGAAGAAGGAGCCTTATGAACCCATGAGAGACTTCATTTCTAAATTTGACAAGCTGAGGAATAGGATTCCCATAATTGCTCAGTTGACACCTAAGAATCTCAAATGCTTCTTCATTAATTCTCAACTTTCTAAAGTGAGTTTCTTGTTGAGGTAGGCTGGCCACATAGATCTTACTGTAGCTCAAATTATGGCCACTGAGGTTGAAGATGATCTTATCTTGGCAGGAAAGATAAGAATAGATCCTAATAGAAGTAAATCTTCTAAATATTCTTCTATAGGCACCACTAATCATATGGTGCAAAAGCTAGAAAATGAATTGATAGCTCTAAAAAGAAAATGGCACAAGGGATGTCTATTCCTCCTTCTTATCAAGATATACCAAGGATGATGTTTCCTAACTAGTCATATTAGAGAAATGCTACCAGAAATCAAGGGAAACCAAATCGCCTTCCTCCCCCACCAGGGAAGCTTGCCATTGAAGCAGCACTAGTTAACTCAGTAGTTGGTTATCTTGAAACTGAATCTAATTTTTATTTTCAAATTGAGTTGAACCAAGAAGATGACGCTGATCTCCTTGTAGAAGGCCAAGAAGAATCAGTTAGTGAATCCAACATTGGTTTCTTGAATTAACAAGATGAAGTGAGAAGTAAAGGAGAAGTGTTTGATGGATCATACACTATATTTACTAAGTCCCAAAACTAATCAACTCAACAAGCTGATAAGGGAAAAATAGGGGAAGAATCTCTACTAGCAATTTCAATTGCTAAATGAGGGGCTTCTCTGCCTTTCTAATCAAAGGACCCAATGAGTAATAAAAAAGTAAGTACCTCAAACAATCCTACACCTTCAGCTTTAATTTTTTAGACTAGTCCCACACCTAGTAAAACCCAAAATGATGTACTTCCTTCCACTATTCTTAGTTCTTTTTAGTCATTTGATATAATTGACCATGCTAAGAAGACCAAAATTCAAATGTCTGAGTTTGAATTCTTGCAATCTAACCCTGAGCAATTGGATAGGTTAGTTCAATGTATCAAAAATAAAACCATCCCTGCAGGACAAGAAATTTTGAAAGTAACTCCTGGTCCCCCAAAGAACACATCTACCTAAAATAATCTTGTCATCACTCCTCCAGCTACCCCTGGGAAGATAGAACCATTTTATGTTTCCCTGCTTATAAATGGTCATCAGCTGAACAATTACAGTATAGATTCTAGCACCTCTGACAATGTGATGCTTGCCAAGGTGGCAAAATCTCTTGGTCTCATGATAACTAAAACCTTTAGGAGATGTTTCTCAATGGAAAAAAAATAAGTGCCACTTTTGGGACAAATAAAAGATGCCCAATTTGCATTTGTGGCCTTCCCAGATAAGAGAATTAAAATGATAGTCTTGGTGGCTGACATTCCAACCTCCTATGGCATTCTACTTGGGTGAAATTTTTTCAAGGATGATGGTGGAGAATTGAGCATGGACGTATCTAAGGTGAGGATCCATGTCAAGGGCATCATGTAAAGGCTACTTCTTGATAAGGAGGCAAAGTACATTGTCACTCAAACTTCAGCCCCTAAAGCTCAAATTATGTTTGAATATTCAGGAATGGGTAATTACTTTCTATCTACTAAAGACATTCTTTTTTTAGTAGATGAAATATCTATAAGTGACAATCCAAAAAAATTAAATGAGAAATCAGAAGAATTGGTAGGGCACAATATAGATGAAAAAGAATCTTCCCCTCCTAATGAAGAAAAATTTGAAATAAGATTAGATTCTAATGATGTTTTGATTCTGGAATTTAATGACAATAATTCTTCTATTAGTTCTGGAGTTGAAATTGTTTTAATATCTCCCCAAAGAGATATTTTTCCATACTCATACAAGTTGTAATTCAACAACACTAACAACACTACTGAGTATGAGTCTTTGCTACTTGGATTAAAGGCCACTCAAGCTAAAGGCATCAAGTAGCTTCATAGCTGGGGAGACATTGAACTAGTGGTTTATCAGGTGAGGAATCTGTATCAAACCAAGAATGAGAGATTGTGACATTATCACAATCTAGTATGGGATTATCTTGAAAGTTTTAATGCTTTCAATATATTTGTAGTGCCTAGAGAGTTTCATAATCATGCAGATTCATTGGTTTTCTCTGCAACCCTCATGGTTCCTCACAAAGACTTTGAAGAGCATAGTTACACTATTAAACTGGTATTTTGACCAAGTGTACCTAATAATGCCAATGATTGGTAGGTGTTTGATGTTGATAATCAAATAATGTGCTTCACTAGACCTGAAGAGCAATGAACTATAGTAGTGGACCATACTACTGTGCATCAACATCAGGCAAAGAAACTCTTTGTCAAGAGAGAAAAGATTCATGGTAGAGATTGAGTCTTGTTAAGGGGTAAGAAGAGGAAACCAAAAGGAAGGCATAGAAAATTAGATTCCTGGTGGAGAAGTCCATTTACCAATCACTGATTTTGGGGTGAAATAGACTCTTGCTGATTTATCAAGATGAGATGCCATTTTCTCTACCTCATAATGGGTATCATCTAAATCACTTCAATCTTTGAAGTATCAGATAAGTCCAGTTGTACATATGTATAATCTTTGTATATTCTTCCTTTTGTTTTGTGTTATTCATTTATTTTTGGCACCTTTATTTTTGGGTAGCATGACTCCATAGCCCAATGGCATAGTTGAAGGCATTGAGATTATAGATTCTACTCCCTTTGATTGTTTTAAAATTTCAATTGATGGAAGTTCCCTAACTGGAGCCAGCTATTGTTCCCAAAATCTATCACTTGTTTTTGTGGACAACATGCCAATCATTTTGGTCCTACAGGATAAAATGGTCTCTTTCTTTCTTTCAAAATGTTTTGAGTAGTTAAGTTTTTCAAATATTCAAGCCTTTTCAGCTAAGGAAGTCACAAGTTCAACAGGTGGGCTTTCTCAAAGGGAAGTTCAAAACACTTAAGACATTTCCTTAGGGTTTTGAGGATGGTTCAACATCGTGGTTCAATCAAAAGACTTAATGGTGGGATTCAAATAATTGGAATGAACCATTGAACCATTAAACCCTAACTTTGCAAGGTTCAAAGGTTTAATGAGTTCAAAGGTTCAACGGCTTTGATGGACTTAAAGAATAAAAGGATTCAAAGAGTTAAGATTTAATCGTTGAACCATTGAACCTTGAACTTTGAAAGGTTCAAAGGTTCAAAGGTTTAATGAGTTTAATGAGTTTAATGGACTTAGAGAATGAAAATATCTAGAGAGTTTGAAGCTTCAAAGGATTCAAAGAAATAGATTTGAACCGTTGAACCTTGAACTTTGAAAGGTTTAAAGGTTCAAAGGTTCAAAGGGTTCAAAGAGTTCAAAGTTTGAGTGGAAGCTTTGATCGAATGGATGAAGCAAAATATTTTATAAAGAGGTTCAACCAAATGGTTCAACCAAATAGTTCAAAGAAATGGTTCAATCGAAGAAGAAAACTAAGTGAATGTGGCCCTTTAAAAAACATTGAATCTCTGAACCATTGAACCGTTGAACCATTGATCCTTTGAACCAAAAGAGTTCAAGGTTCAAAGTGGTTCAACCAACTGATGATATCCTCAAAGATGTCAAATTTAGGGTGAAGTAATAACTATTGATTTTCAAAAGACCTGAGAACAAAATCAGTGACCAGTTAAGAAAAGAGTCGAAGAAGCTAACTAAAAGTGAGAAGATAGCCCCAAGAGCTCAGATCACCAAGAAGAGAAAAAATGTGGTAAGGAAGGAGGGAATGACTATAGAAAGTCCAAAAATATCTATAGAAGAGTTATTCTAGTAGGTGGAATAGTCCACCAAGTGGACATCAGAAAGAGCAAACATTCAAAGGCATAGCCTATTTTTCTACATTAAGTAAAGGCAAATAGATAGCTGTGTAAGCATTATAAAGAAGACTAGACAACCCATACTTAGGAGGAGACATTTGAGATGATTCATAATGCCAAAGTTAAGGCTGATGACCTATTCCAGCATGGCCCTTTTATAGATATTCAATACGTTCAATTCAACATGGGTTGTTTTCATGAAAACAAGTGCCCAAGGCTTTCTTATGATGCTATTTATTGTAATCTCTCATTTTTTATAAAGGAGATCTCTCTATTATCAGAAGTGAAGCTCTACCCAAATTGAAAGGCATTCTTAAGACTTTGAGCTTAGACTATTAATCATATTTTGTTAAATAAATGAGAAAACAAGTGACCTTTCAGACTTTGTGTTAGAATAAGCTTGTGTCATCTAGGAAATTGTTCTTATGTCTATTTCCTAAATACAGTCTTGTCTATTTAATCAAACAAGCAGAACAAGTGGAAATAAGCTAAAAGATGTCCTGAAGCTGACTGTGGGTGACTTTGTGCTACCACAATTGTCTTTAGTCTATGTTTTGTGTAAAGGATACTAGAGAGACTTTGAGCTCTCTTTATCCTTTGTAATCATTTAATCTGTTGTAGTTTTAGGTGGAGACTTTGGGTTGTACTTAATCCTATAGTGTCCTTCATGTTAATCAGTCAAAGAAGTAATGAAAGACTTTGTGCTTTTGTGGGTTTCTTGTGGTTATAGTTACTACCTAAGAAGTCTTCCTCTAGTTTTTTTAAAATCATTTCTGAAAGAAGAGAAATTCCTTCAATAATTACTCAAGAATTTTCCTCTATTTTGTGAACATCATATTTGAAAAAATAGAGATGGATGGTATGATTTCACCCCTAAGTGTATTTTTAGTTTAAATTAATATATAACGTATAGTTTATAGGGAACCTCCCCTAGCTGAGAGGAGAGATTTATCTCATTCTGGCTATGGTTCCCACACCCATTTTTCCCCATAAATATCCTTCTGATGTGGTTGAAATAACCATTTTTCTGTCAGTCAGCTGGTGACAAAATATTCACCCAAAAAGCACCATAATAAGGAAACTAGTACCACATACACTAGTGTCCCAAAATGGCATTAGTATCCTATATCTCCCTTTTTCCCAAACAAATATCTCTTTAAAAATAGAACCTCCTAAGGTTGACGTAGACCTCTTTTAACACCCATATAAATAACAAAACATTATAAATACATGAATTATAGCCCTATAACCAGTAGATGGAAATTAGAATCAAAACACACATTAAAACTCAAAATAAGTTATTCAAAATTAAGGTTATCAATACTTATTTTACCTTAGTTCTACATATTACCATCTATAGTAGTTTTATCCTCATATTACCCAAATTTCTAGTCTTAATCACATTCAAGGCACTCAAGGCCACTATCATACTAGATTCACTTGCATATTCACTAGCACTTAGGTGGGGAGAAATACATTGAGATTGATCCCTCTTTGGAGTATTGGTATGTAGGCAACTCTCATCATAGTAAGGTGTTGAGGATATCCAACCTAATGTATCAAAAAATACATTCTTAGCTCATATCAACTAGATGCCCTAGCTACATGAAAGATTAGGTTTTGCTCATAAATCAATCATTATAGGAAAATATAAGGTTTCAAAGGTCTATACATGTAGGAATAGACATCAAAGATCTAGACATAGGTACACCCAAAATTTTGGGGTAATCCTACATAGAGGAAACTACCACAAATATCAAGACACTCTTACCACATTTCTAATAATGACACTACTATCTAATTATGGATCTACTATCCAAGAGGAGTTTTGACACTAGGATCCAATTTGTGACACTCAAACTAGCTTCCACCTCAGTTTCCAGCACCCATATCATCTATCTTAGTTATTTTTTAGATAAGTTATTACTTGTACTATTTATTATTATTATTAGAAAAGTCAAAGCTAGTTAATTCTATTAAAAAATTAGTGGTTTTATTTATTGAATATTATTTCCATGATTTAGTCTACTTAGCTCTTTAACAAATATAGTATTTACACATTATTAAGTACTAAAAGGTTAAAAAATGGGTAATGCCTTCATGAAAATTCATTAAACCCCCCAACTTTCCTAAATTTTCATAAAATATCCCTTTTTTCAAGGGTGATGGTTCTTTCCTACCTTCACTTAAAATAAATTCCATATCAAAAAAGGTGTCCTTACCAACCTTTTCTAAATCTAAAATTGTTATACCCTTACCAAAGTAAAACAAAATAGATTATTTAAATGGTACAATCTATTCAAATGATATACCAAATGTACCAAAATTCAAAAATCCCATACCATTACCAAAATATCTTAAATTTAGTGATAACAAACTTCCACTTGTTATACATAAGGATGATGATATTCATATTCCTAGATTTAAAAGAGGTGGTAGGTTTCAACTAATGATAACACCTATGATAAACATCTCTATCCCCATAAAAATATCTAATGTCTATCATGCCCACTATTAGGGACCTTCAAAATCAAGTTTTTATACTCCAAATGCAAATGGATTTCCATAATGATCATTCACATGTTATCCCATTCAATAATCAACCTCTTGCATAATTCTTACTTGAATATTCTTACCCACATGATTTTAAATTACAAAATTTACCTATCTTTTTGACAAATAAGGACCCATTTGAAGACATGATTAGCTATGTATATTCTTTTGATCAGTGGGCACAAGATGACAAACTATTGTTAAAACTTTTGCATATGAGTATTTATGATGAGGCTAAAAACTGGTTATCTTGTCTACCAAAGGGTTCCTTAAGCATTTTACTACAATTATAATATGCATTATTCATGGCTTTCAATATCCACAAGATGTCAAAATTTACATTAAAACATTTACACAATTTAAAACAATATGATGATGAGTCCCTTCAAGATTATACTATTCAATTCAAAAGTACATCATATGATCTAGCATTTAGACCTTTAGATTTGGAATTTCAATTTGTCTTTAGTATAAGTCTTCTTTTCACATTAAAGGAAAGGACATTAAATAAATAATATGAATCATTTACATATTTACATAATGATGTGCATAGATATGTTTCTTTCATAATTATTCATTCAATAAATCATAACATTTCTCCCTCAAAATAAAAAACTTTTATCCCTCACACAAATGATGTAGGTAGGTTTCCTAAAGACAATTATGAACAAAAATGTTGTATCCGTATTCTCTATATGTGTAATATACCTAAATTGGGGTATATATTGTATATGAGGGTTAGAATAGTGGTAGAATGAATAGTAGTGAATAGTAATAAATAGAAATAATAATCCCACATACATAGAGTAGAAGAGTGGGATAGATTAGAATAGTATAAATAAGAGGGCTTAGTCCATTGTAAGGCATCCAAGAAATTAATTTTAATAGAGCCTTGCTCTAAAAGAGGTAGCCCTCTCAAAGTGGCAAGTGATTGTGGAGTTATTATTTTCCATAAAAAAGGATTATTTTGTTAATATAATTAGTATTTATCTATATCTTGAGTATGTGAGATATTAGGTTCTTAATATCTGGTATCATAACATTTTCTAGAGTTATTTCTATGATCCTTATTATAGACATATTTTTAAGAGGCATATTTGGGAGCTTTATTTTATCTTGGAAATTTTTAAAAGTAAGATACATATCTTTATTTCTTGTTCCAATCTGAATCTAAAACTAAAAATTATCATTTGCAAGTGTAGATTTTTTTAGCCCTCAAAATCATGACTGGTTTTCCTCAAACTACTCTTAAACTATAATAAATTGCATCAAACCATTTCTAGGTTTTGTGCACATCACTTCCAAATTTATAAAATAATTTGTAATTTTCATTTTCATTTTGTATTTTAAAAGATATCAGAGTTTTTGTGACTACCTCTTTTATAAAACAAAAAAATATGTTTTTGTTTTGTATACTGCTCTCACATGGTAATGAATCATGTCAAAAGTTTTATAGGTTTTATGCATCTTTGCCTCATTTTTTTTGAATATTTTCAAGTTTTAAATTTCATTGAGTATTATAGAATTTATCATAGTTTTAGTGACTAACTCTATTTTTAAAAATCTAAAAAAAGTGTTGGGGGGGGGGTGGTGTTTAGTGGAAGTTTTTATGTAAGGATGCATTTTATATTGAATCCAACATCCAATAAATTGTAATTATAGGCCTTCATAGTTTATCTAGCTCATTAACTAAACTTCATCAAACTATTATGGTATGAGAATATTAAATAATATTTGAACACCTCATGAATCGGATTGTAGGCTTATCTAATGAATTCTTACAACATTGTTTCATTAGTGGACTTCAAGATAAGATTCAATTAGAGGCTCAAATATGGTAACCTCAATATATGATAGAAGCATGGGGCTTGGCTAAGCTCTCCAAATATCACATCAACTAGAAACATCTCCATAAAATTCCCCTCTTTAGACTATAAAATCATTGAAGCATGTACTTTTATCACCTAAGCCAACAATAAAAGTGACCAAATAAGCCCCAATTGAACATGAGCTAGTATTCCAAGCATTCAATCAAGTAACAAAAGATTTCAATAAGGCACTTGAAGACCTTACTCAAGCACCCAAAGTGCATGAGTCAGTCATTGATGAGCCCATTTAGGAAATCACCATGCTCAAGCAGGCCCCTAATGAACCCAAGCTAACAATCATAACTTCCAAGTAGGGAACCAAGTCTTCAAATACCTTAGAGAAAAATGCTAATGGGGGTGGCATGTATCCTCAATTCATTCATCAATACAACTATTTTAAGAACCCTTGCTCTCACTTTGAATATATTATCATTATTGTACAACTTGGACTTCAACTTTTAGTTATAGTGTTTATGTTCACCCTATTGATTTACCTATTCATATTTGAGCAAAAGCAAAAGAAATGAAAGTAGAAAAGGACACATGAATTTTCCTTTATTTGGTCATGTACATATTTTTTATATGTAATTCTTTGCATGTTCTGAGAGTGAAATATTTTCAAGAGGGATGGAATGTAATATACCTATATAGAGGTATCTACTATATATGGTAGGTATAATAGTAATAAATAGAAATAATAATCCCACATGCATAAAATAGAAGAGTGGGATAGATTAGAATAGTATGTATAAGAGGGCATAGTCCATTGTAAAGCATCCAAAAAATTAATTATAATAGAGCCTTGCTCTAAAGGAGGTATCCCCCTTGAAGTGGTTAGCGATTTTGAAGTTATTCCTTCCAGCCAAAAAGGAATATTTTTTTAATATAATTAGTATTTATCTATATCTTGAGTATGTGAGATATTAGGTTATTAACAATATGACCAGTTCATAAATGTTACTCAACATGAGGATAATCCATTGTCCACATCTTATGTGATGTTGGGTTTTTTTATTCTTAGCTTCGCTCAACTAAGTATTAGTCATGCACCTAGAATAATGAAGAAACTAATAAGCTAACACACTATCATATCACATGAGTAATGACCTCACACACTCACCTAAGGAATTCATCATGTGGTGATGGATAGGTAACTCTATTTATACTTAGGTGGTTGGGTTAGCACAATTAGTCATTGTTAATACAAACAACACTTTAGAGTTAACCATTTGATTCATTCACACAATCCATATACTTATAAAAATAGATTTAACACCAAAAATATTGATGAAAATATTCATAGATAAATTAGTGGTTCCATTGATCTCATTTGATAAAATTATAAATATATTTCATTCAACACATTCTTTATGCTCATTACACATACATCTATATATCTCTATCTCGACAAAAACTAGTTGATAAGTAAATCTAAGGGGTATTTATATAAAAACTAACCCCTCTCAAGTTACATCATTAATACAATATAGATGACAAGACAAATACTATTTTAGAAAAATAAGTTGTAGTGAGCCATTACAATTAAGTCCTTTTGATTCAAACCTAACATCCCTCTACATACTCTCTCTATACTAGATATTCATTTCCATCCTCCTCCTGCTTTATGAACTACTGATAGATTCACACTTTATTAATCTCTAATGTTTCTACAAACTTCTTTATAACCATCTCCACTTCATGCACCGTTGTCCTAGCCTTGATATTTTTTGAGTCCTACATATTATGTTCCTTTTTCTCTGTTTCCTTGTCTTAACTCAATCTTCTGTGTCAAGGTATTATACATTATTCTTCCTTGTTTCTCTCTTATAAGTCATTATATTCCATTATAAGGTCATTTGTGCTATTATTTTTTCCTTATCTATGTTAAGTATTCAAAAGACTTATAATATATTACTAAAAAATTGGGGTTCAACATCACCCCTTACTAAACTGATAGTCCATCCTAGACTATGTTTCAATATTTTTAGATAATAAAAACTTTGGACATGCCTATTTCAATTAGTACTTGAGCTCCTCCCATTGGTTGAAATATATCTAAAAATTAGCAGTAATGACTTCCACTTTACCTCTCAGTCATTTCATATCCTTAGGTTTTTATAGAAAATTATCTCTTGAGTCATCAAAATCTCAAGCTGAGTAGTTACATCTTTGTGGGCATCCTAAAGTGACTCAACCTCCACTAAAACCTACCCTCTTAAATCACCAAGAATATATAATTAAGATCCTATCAATGGATGCTTAGTTTTTCTAGTTCTTTGATGTCTTATGATACTCTCATGTTCTAAGCCATGTCTTAATGTTCAATGTATTCTCAACCAATTGTTGTTGTTGTTTTTCCTTAGGCAACAGTCATGGTTCTAACATTTTACTCAGTCATGCCAAGTTTACAAAAACACAATCAATAATGAGAATAGTGTTTCTCAATTTATTCAAAAAGGCTTAGTAGACATCCAACTAACTAATGGCATCACTAGTAATAATAATACCATCTACAAGTGCTAGTTCCCTCCTTTAAATTATGACAAATATATAATGTCCTAAGTCAAGATGCCTTGGTTACATCCTATTATCATTTTAGTTCTTCAATTTATTAGTCAAACTTACAACATTCAATGTTCTCTTCTTTGTATATGCAAATAATCTCATAGTGATTGTGGTGAAGTTGGCTAACATCATGGGTATAGAGAGTGTTTTACCTAGAAACATATAGAGAAAAGTTTATGAGGTTGCCCCTCCTTGATTTGGATATCATTTTATGGGATCCATCCAAAGAACATCTGGAACATCTGCCACTTATGGGCTTATATAGGTGTTGGACTTTGAGAGCTTAAAGAGGACTTCATCATGATATACCTTCATCACAAAATATATATAATCCCATAAATATAGTTACTTATTTAGTATATCTTGTTGGAACATAGCATGAGCAAGAGTGTCCCGATTACCCATAGTTGTATGTTATTGATTATTTTCTTCTTTCATATATTCCTTACCCTGTTGGTATTCATGATCTAGACCAAAACTTCAAGACTCTTTTCCCATTATTCTCTAGTACCAGTGCCAAGATCTTTATCTACGAGCTTCCCTTATTCATGTTTCTTCCCCAAGATTTGAAATTTCAATGTCTATTTATTTCTCATCAATAGGTTATTATTTTATAGGCTTATGATTAGGCTCCTTTGTATGTTACACTTCTAGAGATGTCTCACCTATTTCAAGAATCATCACTTGGGGTGTTTTAAGCTCCGTATTTGATTAGGTAGCTGGTTGGGGTGTAAAAAAGTCATATTTTATTCTATAGGTAACCATTGGGCTCTTATTGGTGATGATGCCCATTGATGTTTTGGAATGACCTTGGGTTGTTCTTATACCCCACTAGAACTAGTAGCCTTAGGTCTTGGATTTTTCTCCTTCGTTTTCACCTTTTATTCTAAGTGTGTTTTTGGCTAGGGATATGGTTCATTTTCTACCTCTTGACTTCTTGCTGTTCTCTTTTATGGCCTAAGTATATAGTAAACCAACTATATTTTTCCTTACATGATTAGTTTGAATGGGTTGATGTCATTTTTACCTAAATCATATTGCTATATATATTCTTCCCTTACTATATATACATAGAGATTGTAAAGAGTGTGAATATCAATGTTAATGTTTTCAACATCCATAGTGTGACTTATAGAATCTATAAAATATTTGGATATGAAGGCATAAGCCAAATTGAACCACTTTAACAAGTTATTAGTGGTCTCCAACTAGATCCACATGAGTGAATAGTGTTTATTAACAACAAACTCAACATAAATTCTCATATATGTGGGAAGATCCTTGGGAATACACCATTAATTTACAAAAACTTCCTTCATCCCCTCATACCAACCCTTCATCTTTACTTTATAGGATGGTGTGATAGTGATGGAACATGTGAACTATTTGAATCTATGGGTGGGAGACTTGTGATTAGGTGGGTAAACCACTTAAATTATTTTCTAGAATAATCTAGAATGAAAATATCATTAAAAATAAGAAGTAAAAAAAGTATGACCCATGGAAACTTGTGGCTAGGTAGGTGATCTGCCTTTGCAACATCTTCAATTTTATCTACAAAGAATTGGGAATAATTATACTTATACCCTTGTCCATTTGAATTAAAAAATAAATGTGAGACCTATTCACCTCTTTTCACCTATATACACCTCCTATCTTTGTCATGGCCAAGTGTCCAGTTACCTGAATGAAAAGAGATATAAGACTTGTAATATGCATGGCATAGCCTTCTTTCTTGTATTTTAGTTTTGTCATTGTCTATTTAATCACCACATAATAATTGAGATCCACATTAACATTAGTTCCAAAATAGAATAACCTAGTTACCTTATTAATCCATTGAGAAAAAATCCTCATTCTATGATCTATAAAGTAGATATAATCTTCATAGATATAACCAAGAACTAAACTACCTTGTGGGGTTTTCCAAAGTAAGGTGTTGGACAATTTGTAAACTATGAGAAAGTAAGAGATCCCATTTATTATATTTTGGCACTTAACCATAGTAGTCACATTGTAATTTGCCTTCATTAATAGATTAGTGATTATTATAATCTAGGAATTAATAAGTGAAAACTTTGGATTCCTAATTATATGCACCTAAAACCATGGAAGGCTATTGTTATAGGCTTAATTTTCACCCTTGGAGAGGGTTCTTCAAGTTCTCTCTAACTAAGCTATAAAAGTAGGACAACCCTAGGCTATGGGTAACCTATAGTCAAGATAAACCTCCAGAGAAGGCCAACTTCCTCTTCGATGCTCACCTAAACTATTGCTAATATTAATGCTTTATAGGGAAAAGGGTTAGAAAGGGGATAAGGGATCCTAAGAAATCTAACCAAATAATACACCAAATTCAAAGGGGAAACTCTCATAATCTTGAACCCACACTAGATCTTCTAAAGACAATACTAGCTCACATAATCTCAAGGCTAAGCTAATTTGCATAAGTATTTCATAGAAGAGGTTCAGAGTGGAATACTAACCTAGACCTACAAAAAACATTGAAAACTCCTTAAACAAGGTTAGAAATAAGGACCATGGATGAGTAAGATTCTCCTTCACATAATTTCCATAGTGCATGACTCAATAGACACAAATCTAAGGCAAGAGATAGGCAAAAAAAGTCCTTTATTACATCAAGATGTAGTTCTTACAAATGCTTGATAGGGTTGAGCCTAATTAAGTTAAACATAATTTTTAGTATCTCAAGGAATTTCCCATCTCTTAGAAAGATAAAAAGGTTTAAAACATAAGAACCCTTTTCAAAATGGAAAGAAATGGATAATATAGGAAGAGAAGAGAGAGAGAAGGGGGGAACACATTGTTCATAATAATCAATGAGCTATTATTTTCAAGAGATATTTCACCAAGATTTTGGTCCAATCAGAACAAGTTATTATGAGTGAGATATTTTTTTTTCCCAAATAGCCTCTGGATGATTCCATTGGTTGGACAAGCTACAATAGAATAAAAGAATTTGCCAAAAGTGTTAAGTAATGATCTTGTTGGAAATGAATGCTCTAACTGCTTTCTATTTCCCTAAGTCCTTTTATTTTGGATCCTCCACCTAATCTCATTATGAGTACAAAATATTCATATTCATGTATCTAATTGAGCCATGCCTCAAGTTTTCCTGAGTGGTGATTTGTTGGAGCTGAGATCATGTTGAAAGGACTAAACCTCCCTCTATTGAAAGTGCATACCTACATCATGCTTAGAAAACTAGACCTAGCTCAACTATATATGACAACCAATCTAAGGATATTGGTTTTACTATAATCAATATATATGGCACTCTCTTCAATGTTAGATCTCTCTTTTGAAAACAAGCTACCACCCCTTTAGTACATATTAGGTCTAAAAGACCTATTTTACCTCTACAAACCTATCTTAATACATTCTAATTCCACTTGAGTCTACATCAATCTCTTTCCCTTACCTTTTCTGCTAACTTGAGTCCTCTTTTTTCTCTTGCCAAGTCAAATCTATATTACTTTATTGACTTTTGTTGTATATCTTGGCTCATCTTTTTGTTATTGGCTATAACAAATAGATCTATATCATTGACCCTTTTGACTCTTATTTTTCTCCATTATATTTTGAGATTTGATTAAACATAGACCATTGATATTTAGGACCTACTACCCCAAGTTTGGTTTTTCACTAGTCTATGGGATTATCTAACCATTTGATCTACTTGAGCTCTTATGTGCTTAACACTTGTCAGCTACATGTTCCTTCTTAGGTTCTCATAGAGGATTTTGAATCCAAATGATCACTTTATGGGTCTAAAAATGACATCCACTTAGACATATAACACTTTTTACCAACTCTACAATTTTATAACTTGAAGTGCAAAGATCATGGGGGTATCAAACTTATAGGAAATAGACCTAATGCTAAAAAAACAAACCCTCCTTATCTACTAGCTACTTGAGATTTCTCCATGGTTTTTTAAAATGTTAAAATTGATTGGTCCATATGATCTTGCATGACTTCTTGACTATGGTCTAGTCTAAAATGGCTAAACTTAGCAAATTTTATGTTATAATCTAAATTTGAACATGTGTATCTTATTGTTCACTTCATCATGTGAGTTGGCACTTGGTACATATGAACTAGAATCTAAAATCAATAGACCCATATTATTATTTCTTCTTGATACTACCACACATGCAAGATATAACACCATGAAAATGTTGACTCTAATTTTCTACCACTAGAACTAAATGTCTAGACAAGCTCTAGATGTAACGAGTGGACCAAATGAATACCACATGGTCTCATGCTTATCTTGAGCACTCCATAAGGTATCTATAGCTCTAGACTAGTCTTTAAATATTGATGAATTACATTTTGAGTGAACTTAAAGTGCTTCAAAAGCTTTGTGAGATTCATGATTTCTCCATTCCACTCATTCCATCCAGATCTAGTTCAAAAAAATTTGACCATTTTATTAGTCAAGAACTCTACCTCTTTCTCTACATCAAGACCATTAGCCACTAGACATATGCTTGGTATGTGGTCAAAAAATTACCAATATGTACTACATTTATTTAATCAAAATTGGTAGTGGTGATGTGGTAACTACCTTATTTACTACACATGCCATCCTTGGTGCCTCTCTACCAAAATTATCTTATGTTAGCTTTGTAGGTTCCTCACCTTACACACTACATAGATTATATCATTTTTCCTAGATATAAACATGACTTCCTTATTTTATTCCCTCACACTCCTCTACTTTAGGAATGAATGGTAGTGGATCTTTCCTTCCTTTTTGATTTAGCTATATAACCAAAAGAGGTATTCAAAGGTTAACACATGGATATCCAATTATCCCAAATGAATATGTATTAATTCCTTTTCCTAATGAAAAAATACTTTGGCTCCCTAATTTATCCTCCTCTAATGGTGGATGTATTGTCTACAACTTGTAACTTCTTGCACACCTACTCCTATGATAACATTTCCACTTCTTTTATTGAATTCTCTTTACCACAATCTCTAATTTGCTTTTTATCATTATAAATACTATGAAAGCATGTTTTCTATCAATTGTTCACATATTTATATTTTTACAATCACTATAATTTTTCAAGAATAAAAAAATAAAATGAGAGTCCTCAAGGTCTTTTATAGATGGAACCAATTTTTACATTAACTATCCTTCATGCCACCATCCATCACTTCAACCATGAATGCTTAAAATGTTATGCCTTGGTATCCATTTGACATGATCTCCATTTATACCTTATGTCTTTAATAATGAATGTCCCATCCTTCCATCAAGATTTAGTGTGCCTTTCCCGTAGTGCATGCTAACTGTAAAAATTCAAATTTCCCATTTTATTCATGGGAACTACCTTTTAATTTTAGCCCATATTTATAATAGTTTTTATTTTTATCTATTCATACCACATCTTTAGGTCATGTTTCATATTTTTCATGCCTCCTACACATACCTCCTATTTCATGATTTCTTCACAGGTTATAACTTATGCACCTTTTCCGTGTACCACATATTATGCACAGCCTTGTCCTAAACTTTTACTTGATCACTCATGATTCCTCTAAACCTTTTCTTTATGAAATTTTACATTAAGTAACTTATCCACCTTCAAACTTACCCCACCTTAAAATATGTGTGTGGTCATCCACATCATAACTTAGTGAAATTCATTTGTCAATTGATAGAGAATATAGTTCTAAATACCAAAGAACACCAAAAGTATGAGAATAAAATTATAAAAGGCATGAAACTAATGCCGTAATTATTCAAAAACTAAACTAAACTAGTGGAATATTCCTTATTTACTAAATTTAAGGGGTTACATAAAATGGTAGGGTTAGAACTGACTACCAATAAAATGGCATGGAAGGAATGGTCCATCTAATCATTTTAACTTATAGGTGCATGTAAGATAGATATCACAAATAATAAAATGACCATTCCACCATATCCATAGTTTTCCTAGATGGCATGCCAACTTTGAATCATAGACCAAGACATGCATACCAAGACAAAAAATTTAGTTTTGATGTGTTGGTCATACTGGGCTTTTTCTTTTTCTTTTTCAACCCCTTAACTCTAATGTGTGAGGATACGTCCTTCATCCAACTGAATTATAATGTCTAGAAGATATTTGAAGTAATATTTTTCATCTAATCTACCCACATGTATAATACACAAGGAAGGGAAAAGGAAATCCATTGGTAAAAATACTTCAATGCCAAAGATAAGGTTAGAAAGAGTACTCTTGTTCAACCTTTTGTATGGGGTCTGATAAGCCCATAAAATTAATGAAACATGATCATCACAATATTTATACCTAATATTGAAAATATTGGTTAGTTTATTACCCAAGACCTTGTTTAAGGATTCATCTGTGCCATTGGATTAAGTTTGGTAGGGTGTGGTCTTATGGTGCATAATCATAAACTCAGCTAAGAGGATGCACAATGTTTCATTGAGAAAGTGAGTGCCATAATCATTGGTTAGACTTAATGGGAATTCATATCATGTGATGTTATTTTCCCATATAAATTTAGTAGTGGTGGTGGTGGTGGTGGTGGTGGTGGTGGTGGTGATGGTGGTGGTGGTGGTGGTGGTGGTGGTGGTGGTGGTGGTGGTGGTGGTGGTGGTGGTAGTAGTAGTATTAGTAGTAGTAGTAGTAGTAGTAGTAGTATAATCTTTTGTGGGTATTGCTTTAGCCCAATGTGTGAGATAGTCTTTGGTAGTAATGATTTAGCATGCACTAGTCCATATTGTATTAGGTTGAATGGGGATAATAAAATCCATATCCCATTTATAAAATGGTTCATAATAAATTATTGGATTAATTGGAATGGTACCTACATTTCAATTTACCTATACATTGATATATATCACATTTATAGACATAGGATTTGGCACATTTGAATAATGTGACATCATAACCTAGCTAGTAGAAACTTGCATGTTATTGCATTGACAACTTAAGATCCTAATAATATACCCTTATGGACCTCATGAAGGATTTTAAAATGATATTTTTGAATTATTCAGATTCATAAGACCTTATCCCATCCTATTTTATATCGGCCTCCTGCAATAAGCTATAAAGGGGTAGTGTGGATAGCTAGCTACTTTTTCTCTTGGGTCCTAAGGTGGACTAGTGCTAAACCTATTACAAGAAAATTTATAATTTAATATAATTATTTGGGTACATGCATAACTTGAAAAAGTTTTACATAACATAAATTATCCTCTATGGCACATGCCAATTCACTAGATTGAATGCATGAGAGGTGGTCTGGACCAAAATTAACTTTTCCTAGTTTCATGACCACAAAGAACTAGAAATTTTGAAAGAAGAGAATTGATTGATAGATGAATCCATGAAATACTAGAATATTTACCAAATATTTGAGCACTTCATGATCCATATAAAATACAAATACAGTGACCAACAAGTATTAGTGAAACTTATGGAACACATAAACCATGAACAAGGCCTCATAGTCTATGGTAGAGTAGTTGTGTTCTACTAGTGTGAGTTTCTAGTTAGAAAAATAAATAGGATGATCAAGGTTGACCTCACCTATTTGTTCAAATATGTCACCCACTGTCATACTTGAAGCATCGACATGCATATGAAATGGCTAGGTCTAGTTCAAGAATAGGAAAATGGGCACAAATACTAGTTTTTCCTTTAGAACCTAAAATGCTTGTTGGTTTTGAATGGTCTATAAGAATAGGCCAATGTGTTTAAATAGTTTTTCCATCAACATGAATATGTTAAAATAACCTTAAATGAACTTTTGATAGTACCCCATGTGACCTAATAAGGCATGAACCTCATGCTGAGTGGTTGGAGCTAAGAGTTGGAAAATGACCATAATTTTAGCTAGATATACCAATAATCTAACCTAGAAAATGATGTGTCCCAAAATAATTCCAAATGGAGTGGAAAAAATCCAATTTTTGAGATTTAAGTAAATATAGAGTTGAAATTAAGTACCTAATCATGAGGTGAAAGTTATCATAGTGGTCACACACTAAATCATACAAGATCTAGTCATCCATGTACACCTAAAGGAACTTATGGATGAAATCCT
Organism: Torreya grandis; assembly: GCA_037957365.1. Taxonomy (NCBI): domain Eukaryota; kingdom Viridiplantae; phylum Streptophyta; class Pinopsida; order Cupressales; family Taxaceae; genus Torreya; species Torreya grandis. The sequence goes on along the minus strand of JARHVA010002532.1, from coordinate 790,165 downwards.
TGAAGGCTTACACAATGATGCATAAGAACATTTTCAATGAATTATTTAGGCTAAAAGGCATAAAATTATATGAAAAATAAACCCATTTGGTCTCAAAGGTTGTTTTTTCCTTATCTTCCTCATCAAATTTTACTTGGCAATATCCAAAAAAGCCATAAATGAAGGTGTAGATCTCACACCCAAAAACACCCTCTAAATTTTCCTTTATGAAAGGTCTTGGGAAAGGGTCAATTACATATACAACATTAAGTATCCTATAATCCATGTAAAATGCAAATTTTACCATATTTATTGATGTTGATAACTATTGGACTAACCCACTTAGATTCATCAATGAGAATAATAACTCTAACACATAACATGCTATCAATTTCCTCTTTAACCCAAACATGAAAATAAGGGTTCATCTGATATGGTCATTTACTCATGATTCAAGCACCTTATACCAAATTGATATGAAAATTCACCAAATATGGATGTAATCCCTTCATTTATAAGTAGTTCCATGAGAAAATGTCTTGCTACTCCTACAAGAGTTTAATTTTTTTGGTTAACTCAATATTAGACTAGTAGTTGCCCATAGTGGACATTTTAGTGCATCCTCCATACAAATATTATGCTAAACCATTTAAATTGTCATGGATTATGGTTTTTTCTAAAATTTCATCATATATTTGACATCATACACCCCATATTTTATATGCATATTTAATTGGTTTAATTTTAGCTCTAGCAGATCAGAATTCTACCCTCATTAATCTAATATATGATGTTTTACTTACTTTTTTAGATCTAATCTTAATGTGAATATTTTTATTAAGAATATAATTCCAAATGATCTATGGCATGAGTATTGGGTTCTTGGAATATTCTCAAATTATCCTCAAGTGTGCCATGTATGTTCCATACGTGCTCTTTGATTGGGGCCTGATCTCCAACTACCTGATGGATTACTTGAAAATAAAAATTTAAATCCATTCATAGAGAATAAAATTAAAAATTTATAATTAGACCATGTGTGAGGCACTATTGATAATCTATTTCCCTAAGGTTTTCTTGATGGATGTACCATACTATAGTTTAGGCACATAGAGTACCATAAAAGGCATGAATCTATAAAGATTCAGGTAAAGTGTGTCTTTGTCATTATAAATTATTTCATAGGCTATTATATGGTCTTATATAGAAACAATAACATCATAATTTAGGGTGGAATGAATGAATTTATCATGGTGGAAGTGATAATTCATGGCTATGCATACTTATCCCCATATGTGCAATTGGTATCAATAAATAAATTAAGTAGTTATTTCCTGAAAAAATAAATTAAGTGCATTAAAATTTTCATCCTCATTAACATAATAGTCTTCCAACTTATACAAATATTCCCTAACCTCAATTTGACCATGGAAATGAGGTGCATGGTCTAACCTCAAGGGTGGTATCATATCTATTTATATCTCAACACACATGGTCGAATCCTTTTCCTTTTATAACTCAACTTTGCCTTGCATCTCTCATACCAAGTACATTGTGTCATGCAACACTTCTTTCTTATGTTGACATCAGGATAATGTTATGCATGAGGTTCATAATGCTAAACTATTTTAACATGTGGATTTGAAACTAGTTGGGAATGAGCACTACTTTGAGTAGTAATATTTACCTTAGGTTTAGTTGATGGAGTGGTATGTAATAGTCTCGACTGATATTTTGGATTTTTTAAACATTATCATCCTAATTGCCTTCTCATTTCATTCTTTGGTAATGGCATCATACATCTCTGTACATTCTTCTAGCCGATGTTCATTTTTACAAAAGGTAAAAGTTGGGTAGACTATGTAATCATGATAGTCATGTTCTAAAGATACACACTTGTAACATGTACTGGGTGAAAAGTGACCACCTCCTCATCCATTACCTCACCCTTAACCTTTAAAAGATCAACTTACACTAGCATCCTAGGTTTTAGCTATATAATTTTGGTGAGTACCTCATGTTTGTGCTTCATGAATCTCATTGATGACTTGATAATCATTAGTATAATGTGTATATGCATCACATATTTTATAATAAAGTGACACTTTACCTTGGGTGTCACACAAAACTAAGGTACAAATCTTTACATCATGATCTATTTTTCAGATCTCATAGGACTATATTAATATAGCACAAACATTGATCTATGGACTATTGTTCTTGTTATGACTCTCCACTTCACATTCAACACACCACAAGACACTGTGTCATGATCATTATTGGCTATGATATTCTCTAGCCAAAAATCCATAGCATAAATATGATCCTCCATAAATGGGTTGATCCCTATATCTATGCTTCCCATGAATTTGGTGTGGAGAGCAACTTTTAGTGCCTTACACAGATCAATGAAAGTCTTGGGGTATAAAGCACATCAAAAAGGAAGTAATAACCCTCCCATAAAACACTAATAATGCTATGTGGAGTTGATCTTAAATGATAGATTTGAATTTTTTTTTTTAAATGCACACCATATGTATGCACACTCTCAATGAGATCTTTCTTAATATATTTCAATGTATAAATATTTTATTACTCAAACTCAAGAATATAAAATTCTTAGATAAAATCAATCTTCAACAATTCATAATTTTCAAAATATTTTTGAAAATCAAAATTTCTATACCATTTGTGCACATGATCCAATAATGTAGTGGAAAACTTAGTTTCCTTTCACTTGGTATAATTTATACCCTACACCCACCAAATGAGTTCATAATTATGAAAATGTTTTGTTTCATTTTTGACACCTCAATATTTAGGTAGATGAAGTGTCATCTTGTGTTAGACTATAGGTACACTGGGTGGTTTTAGTGGACCCTAAAGTGGTTCACCGCTAGTTCCCCCTAAACCCTATATTATAAGTTTAATAATTTCTCCTGAGCCACCTCATGTCCCTCTCGTAACTCTATTAGAACCACCATTGGTATTGCCTTTTGTACCTCCTATAATAATAAGAGTATGTGTAATATTGGGAACTAAGGGAGGTTGGTTAGTTATGGTTGGGATTGTATTTTTTAAACTACTTAAATTTGGTCCACCTTTCATTCTAAGGTGAGACATAGGTATTAATTGTAATGTAAAGGTAAAGATTAATGGTAAATTTCTATTTTGAACTTGCACTCCTAGAGATTCCTCTACGAGCTTGGTTTTAGAATCAACTTAGATTCCACACTATCAGTATCCCAATTTCTTAAAATAATTTGATCAAAATCAAATGTATGATAATGCATTATGGTGGGGAAAGTGGGTCTATTTAGATTGGGTTTCACTATCATCAATTCTTGTCTTTATTCTTCTACATATACCTATTTCATAGAAGGGCATGTACCCATGGTTAGGAATTACTCACCATTCCCTTCCACCTTCCTATAGATTCTCATTGCACATCTATTATCCTCCTAATTTACATTGGGATCACTTCCTCTCATAACCTTATGTTTGGCCTTAGCATAATTATGATTTTTTAGTTATTGTTGATTAATTTTCATGCTAAAATACCAATCCCATACCAATATATACCCCTCCATTTCCCCATCAGTCACACTACTCATGCATGAGATAGTTTATACATCCATGGGGAGGTTCTCAAGTCTAGAATCAACCATAAGTTTCTTATTTTGTAAAGTAAATTGATTGAGATACCTTATGTGTGGTTCCCTAAGGAATTTGTAGTATGATTCCTCTAGACAATAATATATAGAAACAACATATTCCAAAATGTAGCTATTGAGCACTCCTTTCCACCACATGTCCACTAAATGTGTCCAAGTATAGTTTAACTTTTATAAGGCTACTAATGTTCTATTGATTAGAGATCCTTACATATATAATTTATTAAACTATCATATGTATATGTCAAAAGGTAAGCATGCAAGTAACAATTTAATTCTACAAATAATGTTTCATATAGGGAATCATATAGATGTTTCTCTACCCATGTGTGCATATAAACTCCTAGTCTAATATATTTAATCATAATGTTATCTTATATTGTACCAACCCATAACATTACATTTTCCAAAGAGATCTACTCAAGGATCTTTATACCATCATGCTAACAAGTACAATGGGTCCTAACAATAGAACCAAAAAAATTAGGGTTATTTTATCCTTAGATTCACTCGATTAAGTATTGATCACACACCTAGAAGAATGAAAAAACCAATGAGCTAATGCATCATAGTATCACATGTGTAGTGACCTAATGCACTCACCTAAATCATGCATCCTAGATTTAATCCCATTCATTTTATTACACGGTGGTGGATAGACAATTCTATCTATATTTAGGCATGTGGGTTATCACATTTAGTCATTGTTACTAAAAAAATCACTTTAGAGTTAACCATTTGAATCATTCACATAATCCACATACTTATTAATAGATTTAACACAAAAAAAATTTGACATAAATATTTACAGATAAACTAGTGGTTTCATTAATCTCATTTGATAATATTACAAAGATATTTCATTTATCACACTCTTTGTGTCCATCACACACACACACACACACACACACACACACACACACACACACACACACACACACACACACACACACACACACACACACACACACACACACACACACACATTGACAACAAATAGTTCATAATAAATTCTAAGGTGTATCTATACACAAACTAACCCATCTCAAGTTACATCATTAATATAATATAGATGATAAAATAACATCTATTTTAGAAAAATAAGTCATGGCGAGATGTTACAATTAAGTCCTATTGATTCGGGCCTAACAACCCCATATATACTCTCTTTATGATAGATATTCATTTTCTTGATCCTCCTAATTTATGAACTAGTTTTATATTTGCATTGATTAATCTTTGATGTTTTTTTGAACTATTTTGTAATTATCTCCTTTTCTTGTGCACTTGTCCTAGTCTTGCACTTTTTTAATTCCTACATCTTATGATCCCCATTCTCTATTTACTTATCTTACATAATTCATTATTACACACCAAGTTATTCCATGATGTTCTTCATTGTCTCTATCTTATATATTGTTCTCTTATTTGCTAATGTCTTTCACATTATTTTCATACCCTTGCTTCTCCACACTAAGGGTTCAAAACACTTAGAATATATTACTACAAAAATTTGGGTCCAACATGAAATAATATCAAATTAAACAACACAAAAATAATTCTCATCAATAATATTTAATAATTACATTATATATGGGTGGTGATTATTATAGGCATAACCATATTGATCATACACAAACCAAAACCACTTGCCATATAAAACATTTTTAGCAACTTAGTTTTAACCTACAAGACTTGTAAAATAAGGTCACTTGGAAAGATTCTTTGGGAAACATAATAATACCAATTTCTTGTGGTCCTAAATTAATTCATACATGGGTGTGGGTTATTCCTACCACATCTTCATATGCATTTACACTAAGATCTATTCAAATATACCAAATGGAATCAAAATTGATACAAATTAACAAGGTATTTCCTTTCCTCATGAAGGCCAATTAATATATATTTCAAATGATAAAATTACATATTATACTACACATGTAAAAAATAAGGAGGAACATGTTGTGACATTTTAAAACTATCCAATCATAATGCAAACAATGTAAAAGATCCAGCTTAAGGTTATAAGGTTCACAGTGGGAGGATATATCTATGACCATCCTTTGAATGGCATCATAGTATGATATTTCCTATTTAAAAAAATTCTCAAAAAAATAAAAAAATGTCTAAAACTCCAAAATCACTTTCATCACTTACATGTTCTATTGGATCCTTGGCATCCATGTGTTAGTTATATGTTCATGGAAAACATAATCAATTAATTTTGCATACACATATGTGTCACACTTCTACTTGAGTGTGATATAGGCATACATAGACACATGATATATTCCTATTTCAGATGTTGGGCATTGTTTCTACTCATGTCTCATAGACTTTGGGGACATTCACTTCCTTGATATTGATACACATAGGTCATATGATTTTATGATCACTCTACATTATCATGTTTGAGCTTACATATATACTTACACATGCCTATTATCCATGATTATATCTTACATGGGGTACTTGATATGATATACATGTGACATAATTTTCCTAATATAGTGGATCCATAGGCTACTATGACATGTTTATGCTAGTTGATTATGCTTTACTTTATACATTTCCTTGAGTGACTTGCCTTGCTGTTTTATTTCTTATTCCATCATTTTAATATGTTCCCTTTCATATGGTCCCCATACCTATGTATGCTCTAATTGACATTTGAATATGTCATTATTTTTTGTATATACATTTAAATATGTTATCATTGACTTCATGGATATTTTACTAAGTCATATTCCTTCAATTATATGACATTTTAATATGTCCCTTGTTTGTGGTCTCCTTGGACCATTTCCTTTTGACCTACTTTTGCATGATCTTATGTGTGGGCTTGTCTGATTATTAAACTTGTACTATTACTATTTAAGAATTTACATTATATTTATCATGTATATTAGGCCTACATGTGATCATAGTGGTTCTATGTACTTAAATGATACATTTACCTAGTCAAATTTCCTTATATATGATACATGATTACATTCACAAAGTGTAAACTTATCTTGTCCTTTAGAGCTAAGGTAACTCCCAGTTCCTATCTATAACTCACCCCAAATGATGGTAATATTAGTATGGGGCATGTCATAGATACATGTTCTCCAAACATTCACAATTTCCAAATTCAGTGGGGGCATGCATTAAAATCATGTTCTCCACACTCATTTAGTATATGGTACTTATATCAGTTTTTAGTTTTAGTGGGGGAATGTCATATGGGCATGGATTATACATATTCAAAATTTATATATTTAGTGGGGGAATTATTTATAAACATGTTATCCACATTCATTGAATATGGTACTTATATAAATTATCAAATTTATTGGAGGCATGCTTTAAAAGCATGTTCTCCACACCTATTTAGTATTTAGCATCTCTAGTTTAAAGTAGGGGTATGTTTTGGAAACATGTCCTCCATATTGGTACTTTTTATAGCATATAATTTCACCCTTGTGGGAGAATTTTTTAGTCTCTCTCACTCCTAGCTATAATATTGGAGAAACCTCAGGCTGTGGGTATCTTATAGTGAGGTTGAACCTTAAGAAAAGGATGAATTCCTCTTGGTAGATCACCTAAACTAATACTTCTTTGAAAAGAGATAGAGATCAGGCATAGGATAATTAATAGAGATTAAAAGTTGATACACCAATTTTATTGACACTCACATAAGCTTGAAATAAACACTAACATAACATAAGATAAATTTTTTCACACAACCTCACAAACTAGCTAATTTGCATAAGTATTTCTTTAATTAGGCTCACCAAACAATGTATGAAGAAAAGATGAATTTAAAAATTCACACTAATCATCTGATGGTAGAAAGAGATAAATTTTAGACCTACAAATAGCTTTAAAACACCCAAAAATAGGCAAGAATGAAAGATAATAGACATAGAAGAACGCTTCTTTACAAGGCCATCATGCACAAGCTTGATAAACATAATTCAAAGGTAAGAGATAAGTGAAAATGATATTTAATAATTCAAAATGTCTTTCTTACAAATTTTGATATAGTTTTTCCTTGTCAAATGAGAATATTTCTCTTTTTTTAATTTTTATTGATGGGGGAAAAAATGGGAGATATAGGAGAAAAGGGGGAGAAAAAGAGAAGAGGCAAGCAAACATAATTCAATAAATGAGACACAACCACCATCCATGGATTCTCACACACATTTGGGTTATAATTAAGACTAGTCTTTCCTCAAAAAATTAACCTTAATTAGATATAATATCCTTCAAGCCCTCTCATTGGTTGAGAAACACACTAGAAGATTGGAACTAGTTGAAGATGATGAGTCATGATCTATTAAAAGGGAACAGTCTCCAAAGACTTTTAAAATTACATTGATTGCTCCACTTGCCTTTCTCAACATCCAAATTCTCCATCTTCTTAATGATCTTACAACACCATGATTCAATTTGATATGTTCTTTACATTAATTGGTGTCCCTTTGACACTCCTTTCATAGTCATGACTCTGCCCTTACTCCAAACCCTAAACATGGGTCCACTATAGATTAAAACTAATTCCCTTATTAGTTTTCCTATAGTCAAAACCTTAATGAATATCCATAGGCTACTTAGTCTTTTGATCATGATTGAGAGATAAATTTGAGATCTAATATAGATTTCATAACCTAACTGAGTAGACTTTTGCATAGCACTAAGATTTAATGGTGGCATATGAATTGGTCATATCTTCTTTGGTAACCCAGATCATATTTGATCTCATATTTATACATTTACATGCATAGGTGATGAATTTTTTTTATCTGACATGTCTACCTATGTGGCATTTTTTGGGGTTGCTATCTATTTCATTTTATAACATGATTACCATCACTTGGAGACATGTCTTCACCTTGTGCCCCTTAGAAATTTGATTAAATTTTCTCCATTGATCTCCTTAGGAGTATCCTAGATTTGACCTTCAACATTTCCATTGATATTTGATCAACATTCAAGATAATGACATTTGGCATCCCCATGTACCTTTTGTGGACCTTATTGTCAGTTTCCATCTAGTTAACATGCTTATGCCATGTAGTGGCCTTTCATGCAATCTAGGCTCATTGACTTCTTACCTCATGCACACCATCAATCTCCTTGGCATGGTTTGAATGGATGCCATTGATATTTGCTCTACATAACCAAATGTGTGCTATTGACCCACTAAATCACCATGATTATGACACATGGCATCATTACATTCATCCTTAAGATCCTTTAAACTTTTAACCTTATACTCATTGGTAGATATTTGGTGTATGATTGAACACACATTTTAGATCTATTTTAACCTATTGAACCCAGTTTGCAATGTGGATTGTCAATCAATATATGTATGTAAGAATATGCACCATTGATCTTGATCTGGGATATTTAACTTATTGACTTCATGAGATCACCCACGTGTTATTGATTATTGATCCATGATTTTGAGATCATGAAACTTGGCATCACCATGTTCAACATGAAACTTGTTGAAGATTTTTGAATCTAAATGGTTATTTCTTGTGGCTTTGATTTGACATCCCATGGCATGTCTCACACTTCTAGATCATCTTCAAATACTTATATATTGAGACAGGAAACAAAAAAAGATACGAAACTTGTAAGGGATATTCATGGCACAAAATACATAATTTTCATGTATTCCTTTAACTTTGACTAATTTCCCAAGTACAATTATCAAATGTATAACCAAACTGATCTATTCGTTCTTGCATGAATGATGATCTTATCCATAGAACCTATAGGTGCCCATTCATGAAGGGTGATTGTGCATGGAAATGTAGGAAATAAGGGTTCAAGAGAGTGGTCTAATCCATCTAGGCAAAATCTTTGTATGTGTGCCAATTTTGGCTAACATTTCTGGTGACCTCCTGGGATTGCATACATACTATGCAATAGATTAGTTGCCTTATCTGATCCATTAGGCATATAGGGTCATAATTATTTCATCCCAACTGATATGAAATTTATACAAGGTTTTCCCTTTCTATAAACCTCCTCTTGAAGCAACAAGGACAATAAGAAAAAATAAACACTATGTCTAAGGCACTTAAGGAAGGGAAACACACAACTAAGAAGATGTGCACAAGACACCTAGAGGAAAAAAACATCTACTCTATTATATATAATGGTTGTAAACTCTTTTAATAGCAAGGATTTAAATGAATCCTAATGAGTAGGATGGGTAATACCTCTCTATCTAGTTAGGTAAGCTAAAAATCATTATGTTGTTTGCATCCCTAGATCAAATAAGGGTCATTCCACAAGCTATCAAACTTAGTATGGTTACTTGGCTTAGCCTTATTTGAATCCCATTTGAGGTGTAGATCCACTTCTTTGAATTCCTTTGATATGTCTCTCTTGTCAAAGTCTTTCTTGACTTGATTTTGATGTGACTCTAATGTCTTCATTGTAAGGTCCCTTGTTTGTTCAAGCTCCATGAGCTCTACCATCCTCACACTCATAGGTTCACTCTCCATCACCTCAAGCTGATGGGATAACTTTAAGGTAGGTAACTCAAGAGATATGGGAAATTTGGCCTCCCTCACATATAAAAGGATAAATTGTGAGTTACCAATGGTAACTTTGGAAGTCACTCTATAAGCCCATAAGGTTATCCTTAACTTCATGTGCCATACTCTCTAATTCTCTTCCATAGTCCTGTTGATGATACTTATCATTTTTTTCTTTATTGACTATACCAATATATTATCTTGGGGGTATTAATTTAAGGATGTGCTAAGCTAGATGCCCATTTGAAGTGCCCACTCACTTATCTTGATGCTAACAAATGCTAAGGCATTATCTAAAATTATTATTTTTGGTACACCAAAACTCATTATTATGTTATCATAGAAGTCCAAAACTACTATTTCATTAGCTTATTTTAGGGTAATTGCTTACACCCACCTAATTAAGTAGTTAGTAGTAGTGATTACCCATTTGTGTCCTCCATTAGAAGGTGGGTTCAGCATTCTTATAAAGTCCAAACCCTATTGTATCAAGGGTTGTTCCACCTAGATTGGTTGAGAGGAAGGGATACCAATATTTATTTACCTATAAAGAGGACACACTTTTGACATTTTCTCACCTAGGCATAGGCATCCTTGAAGATAATAAGCTAGTAATAACTATCTATCATTACTTTTTCTATTATAGTCCTTAGAGAAAAATGGACTCCTATAAGCCCATCATGGAATTGTTCGAAGAGCCTTGTCACTTTGTTGTCATTGATGCACCTAAGTATCACTCCATTAAGGTCTTTTTTGAATAAAACCCCATAAACGAATGCATAAGCTATGGAATAAATTATAAAATAGCTTCTCTTTGCCCAATTTATACCTTGTGGGTACTCACTTATTATCAATAAATGTGTCATATCTTGAAGCCAGCTAGTATGAGGTGGAGGTGCATCTATTTGTGAGTTTTCTTGTGTCACCAAAACAACCTCTTTATCTTCTTAAAGGTCATCAACCATATGCTCACATAAGCCTTTGCCTTTCACTATCTTAGTGACCTTGATCTCCACATCATACTCTATGACCTTAGTAATCCAACCAACTATCTTCTCATCCAAGTCTTTGTTAAGAAGGAAATCCCTCACTCCAAGATGAGACACCATAAGATAGATTTTTTTCTTGGAGAGTATTGGTCTAAATTTTTTAAAGATTTTTACCACTATAAAGACTTGATTTTATTAAAAATTATACCTTACCTTGTACTCTTCAAGCCCTTTATTGAAAAATACTAATAAATGCTCAAGTCCTTCACCATTATTTTATATTAACATAGATAATATATTGTCAATATTGGCAAAGGTATACAATGTGAAATCCTATGAGAAATCATTATTCATGAGAGTGGGTGCTTGAGTAATGGTTTGCTAATAGCCTCAAATGCTACTTTAATTTCACTTGACCAAGTGAACACTTGGTTATTTTTTAGAATGGTAGTGATGGGTTTGACCAAGTTTTCAAAACCAAGTATAAAGCTTCTTAGAAATTTTTTATTCCCAAAGAAACTTTGAAGTCCCTTCTTATGCTTGGGTAAAGATAATGCCAAGATATCACCTATTATATTAGAGTCAATATCTAATCCATATTTTGAGACAATATATCCCAAGAGTTTTCCCTTTATGAATTAAAAAAACACATTTCTTGGGATTTAAATAGATCTAATATTGTCTACATCTTTTAAAGATCAATCTTAGGTGATCTAAGTGTTCACTAGCCTTCTTGGATAAAATTGTTATATCATCTAAGTAGATAAGCACCATTTTATTTATCAATCCATGGAAATCTATGTCCATGGCTCTTTGAAAATTTGCCTCAAATTTTGACAAGCCAAAAGGCATCTTTTGATAAGTATATGTGCCCCACTTTATGGTGAAGGTAATCTTGTATTGGTCTTCTTCTCTTACCAACACTTGGTTGTATCCTAAGTACCCATCCAAAAGAGAGAATCATTTTAAACCAAAAAACATTTGAAGGAGTTACTTCATGGATGGTAAGGGATAATGATATTTCAAAGAGACCTTTTTAAAGTCTCTAAAGTCAACACACAACCAGATTTCACCATTCTTTTTCCTTAAAGGTACCAGGTTGGCTACCCATAAGGAGTGCTTGATGGGAAAGATGATGTTGGATTCAATCAATTTAGTCAATTCTTTCCTCATGATCTCTTCAATTTTTGGATTTGTAATAATTTTATTTTGCCTCACAGGCTTGGCATTAGCCTCTAATTTTATAATGTGTTGGGCTAGCTTGGGATCAAAGCCTCTCAAATCACTGTATTCCCAAGTAAAGATTTCTAAATATTCTTTACAAAGTTCAATGAAAGCATTCCTTTCAACCTTAGTGCTTACCTTTCAAATATTAAGGAGCTTATCTTTGATTATAAAGACTCTTTCATAGTTCTCTTTATTAGTTGACATCACTGCTTTGTCTTTCCTCGTATGATCATCGTCGTGGAAAAAAACTTCAAGATTGTTGATGTAGGTTTTATGCAAACCATATTCAGACAAAGTAACCTCTAACATTTTAATATCTTAATAGAGGTAAACTCCACTCCATGACATGAGTTTTAGGTATGTGTTTTATTTCAACCTATATAAGGAATATGGGTAGGGCATGTAGGTTGTTGACAAGGTTCTTGGATGGAGATGTGGCCTTCTAAAAGAGTGAATCTCTATGTGAGTTAGATGGGTGAATTATTTCTAATCTAAAGTGGGTAAGTATTAATAAAAAACTAAAAAAAAGGAGGGTAATGTAGGTATAAAATTAGGCTTCATGGTTCTTGGGAATCACTTCCCTGGTTGGTTCTTAAATAGACCTATGCTTTCTAAAACCTATGCATGTTTATAGTAGTAATAACACACATATAGTTAGACATGGATAGGAAGTCTAAGGAAATAAAGATGTAGGGAATTCACAAGCCTTAGACAAAGGTTTTTCCTTTTAGGACAGCTGTTATACACCCTTAATTAGGAGATTATGTCTTAGGTAAATGAATTATCTGAGGTAGTTGTTGCACACACATAAAACTACACCAAAGAAATCACTAGTACATATTCAAAAATATGATTCAATCAACTTTTCTAACTTAATAAATATATTCACTAATCTTTCAATATATATTACACATCTATGATTAGTATATCAATAAAAATAATCAAGAATCTATTTACAAATGTAGCACACTAAATATTATTGAAACACATAACCATGGAAATAATAACTACATGAAATTAGAAATAAAATACTCAAGACAATTCTCTGATAATCAAAGTTGCTTCATCACTCTATATTACAAAAATATTATAAAAAAACCTAATTTGGGTTATAATTTTATATATAGACTTGGGGAAGGGGTTGTGTCATCCTCCAAGTTCATATAAGATGTTTAGATATGTCAGTTAAAACATGTAGTTCTAACTACAATCTAAAACCATATAAGAGAAAATTAAAATTTAAAAATAAATAAATTAAATTTTATAAAACTATGTAATGTGTGCATGTACATAAAATATAAAGTTAATTTTTATAATAAGTCACTAAAAATAAAAATAAAATCTAAGTATATACACTATTACAAAATTATACATGTATAAAATATTAACCTATCAAAGCTTAGTCATTTAGAGCACTGCATACACCTTGGTTGGTATAGAGGTTGAAATGGTAGTTGAAGATGTGGTCAAACCATCAAAATCCTTCTTATTTTATTAGTTATCTCATAAAACTTTTGTGCCACTCCATGTTACTGTCGTATAATGTCTCAATTTAGTAGTGGTGGTTGATGAAATGTTTTGGTCTATCTAAGGATCTTTGAATGATCGTCCTTGGCTATTTGGAAATTACTCTTAAATATTTCAAATTTAGTGACCTTTTTGTAAGCCTTGCTTAATTCAAAATCAATTTCTTCAAATTTCAAACCTTTTAAGCTCTACTTAAAATCATTGGTCACTTCTTAGATAAGCTTGTCAAATTAATCCTGCTAATTAACTTACTGGTGGAGTCCTTAACTTTAGATAACTTAAATTTATGTAAAATTTGAAGATGTTGGGCCTCATACACCTGATATCTAGTGATTAAATCCCCAAAATTTTATATCCAATCCTTTACCCTTTCTTACTAAAATATTACTAGATTTAAGGCATTAGATGCCAATAGCATCGTCATAAGGTCTAGATGACTATATAGAGATTTTCCCATATAAATAACTAATATCTTAAGTTTTGTGTTATCCTCTATAAAGTAATTAAATAATTGATTGGCTTATTTCATATGTGGGGCTATCTTTGCCTTCATGAACTCCTTAGCTTCCAAGGAGTTATAACATCTAGAAGTGACCTCCTAAACTTTAGCTTCTATGCCAGCAAGACTATGTATTATCATGGCCTACTCTTTTAGTTACTCCACTTTGGCCTCTAATTTTTGTACTTTTGCCTTAAACTCTTGTTGAGATAATTTTTTAACTTCATGGATTGTAACTATGGCATCCTTGTGTGCTTGTGCCAGGTCTACAAGATTTTCCTCATATAGAGATTATCTTGGTTATCGGTTCTGCCTCCTTATGAGGGAGAACACTTCTTGCCTTTCTTCAAGGATGATATTGGTGCCTTTATCATCTTATGATTTCCTCTTATTCACCCTTTGAATACTTTTAGTTATGGGATCAAACAAAATTGAGACACAAGAAGCTCAATGATTATAAAGTTTGTCATTTGAGATGCTAATTTGTTATTTTTGGGAATAACAGAGTTTTATTCCTATTTAATAAACAAGTCTAAGTATGATAAATTATTAAATAATATTCCTAATTATATCTACTAATTTATGAAATTATATTATGATTTTAACTTTCTAAAAATAGTAAGAGAGCAAGGAGAAATGTTACTTGGCTTATTCTATACTATTTCAACTAAGATAAGGTCTATAAATTTGCATGCAAGACTCAGACACTATCACAAACAAGTTCCTAAATTTCATTTCTTGATTGGATAGGATTACTAAAACTAGATACCTTGGGCTCTAATGTTATAGTCCTTCCTTAGAATTATTTTCCTTAGGATCTAAAATGTTTTAGTTTTGTTTGCCTATTTAGTGTGAGCCTATGTACTAAATTTTAGGTCTTCAATATTGACAGAGCTCCTTATAGATCTAATTTTTTATGTAATTTTTTTATCCAATTTAATAAACTTGGGAAAATATGGTAAAGGGGTTAGTATGTGTAAGATTCACTAGATTTTCTTCACATCCCATGTGTGGGCATGCTACCTATATACCAATACTCTAAGGAGGGATTAATCCATATATAGTTCTCCCTTTAAGAGTGCTTGATGCAATGGTGATTGAAATGCAAGAAATGATTAAACTGGGTATATTTGAGATGGCTAGGGACTAGTCTAAAGACTTGATTTAGCTTAAAGTGTACAGTCTAGCTATATGTAGAGAATAGGGAAGATTGCTTGAGTGGTCTTACTTGTATTCTTTCTTGCTTGAATGATATTTTCCAAACATTAGGGATCTATTAGTCATGGGTTAAATAAAACTAGATAGGCTAATATAATGGACAAAATGAATTAGGAAAAGTGGTAACCTAGGCTCAAAATGTGATTGGATAGGAGCACTAAAAAGGGGACACCCTAGGGTCCAGTGCTACTATCTAACTTTAGAACTATTGTCCTAGGTAGATGAAACCTAGGGAGATAGATTGGTCATGAAGAGAAGGTCCTAACTCACCTAGGGTCAAGTAAAAAAGGCCATAGATGACTAAATATTAGTAAAAACAAGCCTGAAAGGGTCTAAAGAGTAAGCAAGAGGGACTTATGGATTGGGTGTCTCTAGCCATGCTCAAGTTACCAATTTTTTCATTTTATATAACTAAAATTTCCCCTATTTATTCTAGTGATGATCAAAGCAAAATACTAGGATAAAGGAAAATAGATAACATACCTAAACTTACCTACAAAGGTGAATCCCATGAAGCTTATGTGATGTTGAGTAATGTTGAATAGTGCATAGAGAGAAATTTATGTAAGTGTGAATATGTAAAAAGAAAATAAAGAGTAGATTAATTATTATTATTATATGAAATATAAAATAAGAACGTACAAATCTAGGGAAGAAAGAGGAAGAGAAAGGAATGAATATACCTCACCAAGTACGTGACTCAATATAAAACCTATTGTGATATTGAGTAAGGTTGAGTAATGTTGGATGTGCTAGATGATGTTATACCAAAAGTTATATCATGAACAACGATGAGTGCTCAATTCCTTAAAAAGTGGCTCAAGAATGCAAAGGCTAGCCCTTTGGCTCCATCATCACTTACTAAGTGAATCTAGATGATCAAGTTTGTGATAATCAATGTTTATACTATGTGTCTAATTCTTTTAAATAGTTTTATTAATAATATAAAGGATATCCCTTTGGCTCCATCATTACCCCATGAAGTGAAGCTATAAACTAATACCAGTATGAAGAAGTATGTCATATGAGATGGCTCCTAAAGCCCATGAATGTTATGTAAATCTAATAATGTGGTGTGGATAGTCAAATATGTGCTAGAAACTAGGCTAATGTTGGCCAACTCAAAAAAGATAGAGATTAGGCTTGTATGAAAGCCACTCCAAAATTAAAAATTTGGTTTATGTGGAAAGCACTCAAGAACTTAAGTACTCAAAAATGTGGAGGTTAGGATTGTATGAAAGCCACTCTAAAATGATGACAGTCACCTTTAAATGGAATAAGGCATGCAAATGCTGAGAATGCTTGGGTAATGATAAAAACTATATTAAAAGAAGCAAAAGTGATATATAATTTTCCCCCAATCATTGGTGTTTGAAAGATGGATTCTGATCTAGAAGTTGTACCAACTATTATATCTAAAACTAGAATTGAAAACCAATCATGACATGAAAGATGCCCATATATTTAGATTCTCTAAGAAAACTATATTGAAAATTGTTGATCTAAACTAGTCTGATTGTGAAAAACTATAGTTGAACCTACCTTTTTACCTACTTTTATAAAACTTGTTTTTTTGCTATTTGGATAGGAGCACTAAAATTAAGACACCCTAGTGTCCAACACTATAGTCCAACCTTGGTGCTATTGTCCAAGTCTAAAATTGATCACTATTTTAGAATCTTGACTATCTGCTTGGTCTATTCTAAAGGGTTTGATAACTAGTTACTATTCTACTTGTTTTTAAACTAGATTTTTTGATTGATAGGAGCTTTGATCTTTGTAGCAAAACCCTTGTTTGTTTCCCCATCTTCTAAGGGTAGGAATAGGTACCCTGTAATGACTTGCCTCAAAAGAAGAAGCCCTAAAATTATGTTAAGATGGAAATATATATGATATAGTGGTGATAATCAACAAGATATATCAATATATAGTATTGATTGATTTGAGAAATTGTTAGATCAACATGGGTATGCCTAAATAGATATAACAATGTAGTAGAATGTGTAATGTACTAAATTGTAACTAATTGTTTTATGTGTTAGTTAGTTTTTTAGTTTTTAGTTGGAGGGATGGAGCATGATGTCCATCATGGCATCCAAAAAAATAGGAAAAATACATGATATGGATCAAGGCATTACAAGCAATCAAGAAATAATCACATAAATCAAGAAGCAAGATGCATATAAGAGTATCCAAGGGTCTATGTAAACAAGCAACATGGGCACATGTCAATCAAACTAAAAAACAAGCATATAAGGCATGTTTGAATGCCACATACACATATAATTAAAAAAATCAAGTTGGTGTGGAAGCCATAATCACATAGAGGAGTACAGGCAAAGGACATTGGTAAATGTCCTAAGGCATATATAGGAAATAAGTAAGAATTGGAAATACAATCCAACAAGATACACTAAGTAAGAAGAGAAAGCATGTAATAACTAAAAAGATATAATCACATCTAATTAATCAAAGCAAGAGTGAAAGTATGTAAGACATGTTTAATACAAGACTAGGTATATGCTAAGAGACACACAAGTGCTAGATACTAGTGAAATATCAATATAGTAATCTATGTAATCTAGTAAGTAATGTACATTATCATGATAAATTAGAGTGTGTAGTGTAGTAATGACATAACCTCAGTGGTGTAGTCATGTACAAGATGCCCCCAATGGGTATATATATCGAAGCGTGTCTCGAATGTAGATGTAGGATGCCCCCTTAATGGGTAGAATGAAACAATCAAAAAGTTGGATAGCATTGTACATACTCAAAGAAGATCAAATGAAGCATGGTAATGTAGACAAATCAACATACAATAGCATGAAACAACAAATATAAGTCCTATCATAGTAGTAGCAATGTAAAGCATGGATGATGCATATAATCAAAATGTTTGTGTTGTTTTGACATTTTTGAATGTTTTTGGATTTTGAAATTTTATATTGTTTTTGTAGTTTTGGAATATTTTGAACTATGTATAATCAATTATAATAAACTATGTACATGAATTGTTAAAGATAAATGATAATAATCAATGAGTATCATGTGAGACTCCTTATCATGGTGTCATGTATCAAGGAGTGAAATCATGCATGATCATGAAGCGTGATGGAAATGATGAGACTATGACTCTAAAAGCTCTATATGTTGTAAAATTTTTGATGTCTCTAAAGTAGAAATAAATATTTGGGCCCCTCTGTAACTCTAAGAAATGGATACAACTTTAGGTCTCTTATGGACCCATCTAGAAGTAGGAAAATCTATTTGAACATGTGCTCTATGTGTAGATGCATGAGATCTCAATGAAACTACTCTAGGTGTGAATATTATACCTAGAAGTTGTCTAGAATACTAAAGATGTGGAGGTCTATGAACCCTCTATACTAGTGATGGATGCCTCAACTGTGTCTAAATTTGAAGTGGAAGAGGAGCTAAAACTAGAGGAGAAGCTAAAATTGGTGGCAAAACTATCACTAGTGGTGAAATTAAAACTAATGGTGAAATTGAAATAGGTGGTGAAATTGAAATAGGTGGTGAAACATAAAATGGTGACTAAAAATTGGTAGATGGCTCTAAAGTATGGAGTGGTAACTTATATAGAACTCCACTAACTATAAAAACTTGATTAATGTGAATTAATTTCATGCATCTATGAATTATAGAAGGTACTACTATGAGTTTTTGAATCCATGGTCAACCAAGTAACATATCAAAAACTACTACACTAGGACTTGTAGTGAATGGTGTGGCCATATGTGTAGGACCAACCAATAGTAGAAGTATGATCTTGCCTAATGAACTATGTATATACCCACCACAACCACTAATAACTATGTTTGTTGAAGTGATATCCTACTTTGAATAACCCAAATGTTGTATTAGTGTCAAGGTGCACATGTTAAGACTAGAACCATTGTCAATAAATGTATTAGGAATAGGCTAATTATGAATATGAGCTCTGATAAAGAGTACATGATAATTTGAATCATCATTGATGATCTCTTAATCTAATAAGGAGATAAAATGTCTAGCTAAAAATTTGGAGTTGTATACATTTATCATGTTTCTCAAAGGATGTAACTCAACTAAAGGTGCCATGTATATATCTAGTGGTGGATGCGCATGATATACATGATAAACCCCTGATGTGTCCCCTATATCTTATTTTTAATGTTGTGAAAATAGACCTAATAATATTTTCAATTCTTTATCTTGTGTTTACTTTTCCAGTGGAGGCTCAATTGAAGTGCCAATATCAATAACATTTGAATCTATTAGGTCATGTATCTTGTGCTTTAAATTGATGCATCTATTTGTTATATGGCTTGGTGCCATATGATAGTTTCAAAATTCCTACTAATCATATCCATTTGGAAGAGGCTTTATTGGATAAAATTATTAAATAAGAGGGAGAGATATGATATTATAATCCAAAATCTATTATAAAACCTTGGCTTGAGAAACTGGAAGATGTGAAAAAGTACGTCGAGGGGGTGTTGACAAAACTATTCATTGAGAAGGATTTAAAGCCACATTAACTAGAGGTTGATTCTACCCTTTACTATCATTAAACTTGACCTTATATTGGACTTTTTTGTTCTTCTTATTAGTTTTTTCTAATGTATTAGTGTACTTTATTTTTCCCATTGAAATAGTTTGACTTCTCTTTCCTTTAATGTGTGACACAATTTAGTGAAGGAAGAGAATATTTTAAACATAATTGATTCATAAAGTGTTGGTAGAAGACTTTTTTTAAAAGATCCTATAACTCTTGATCTGCCATGGGGCTAGTCATCTTAGCCAAGATGGTCTTATATCGAAGAACATAATCTGTGAGCTACTCATTTGGTCATTATTTATGTTGAGTAATTTGAGCATATGAAACCTTATCACCAATATTGATATTGAAGTGTTCTAGGAACATGTCAGCTAAAGAATTGAATACATTGACTGACTAGTTTAGTAGACCATAAAACCATTATAAAGCATAATGCTTTAGACTCCATGGAAATAACTTGGTAAATAGCCATTCATTTAGTACATAATCCAAGCATCTTGCATGAAAAGCTCTCAAATATGTCTCTAAATCACCCTTTCCATCATAAAGAGTAAACTTAGGTTGAACAAAACCTTGTGGCAAGGGTGTAGAAGCAATGTGACATGCCAATGGTGTATGTAGAAGAGCAAAAGAATCCAAAGCCTACGTAGGTCTAGTGGCACCTTGCTCAAGATGTAACACCTTGGATTGAAGAGATCTTATCTCTTTCACAAGGGCTTCCACATCAAAATATAGGGATGTACTAGCTGTAATTGATGGCATAGAGGTAGGTTGGGCTACTATAGGGGTTATTGAGACATAATTGCCCCCATAGTGTCATTTGTAACTGGTTGCTTTATGATTTAAGAAGATTGACAATTGTTTACTTTTAGTTGTTCCTCTTGTATAATTCTAAGCATATCATCTTACATATCCAAATGTTTGGTTAAGAGTTCTTGAAGTTCTCTTTTATCAATTTCATCAAAACTAGTATATTGGGCCATTGTTAAATTATGAAAACAACTTGAATTATGTCTAAATGTTTTACAATAAGTGTTAATATGCAATGTTCAATAAAGAGAAAGTACTGAATATACGAAACACAAGGTCCTAAAAATAGTGAATTAGAATTTACGCAAAAAATATACTGAGCTAGGAAACATGTAAGGTGATACCCCAATAAGCAAAATAAGAGCTAGTAAATGCTACTAGGGATTTTTCAAAAATATTTTTGCAAAATACTATGAATTTTTGAAATTGAAATTAAATTTTTGAGTTAAGTATTCAAGAAAAAATTCAAAAATTTATGGGAAAGTGCTTGATTTAATGGGACCTAGTAGATGCGACTAGGGTTTTGAGAAAAACAAGTTTTTGAAAATTACTATGAATTTTTGAAATTTGAAGTGATTTTCTGATTTTAATATGTAACTAAAAATTCAAAAAAATGATTGGAAAATTACTGGGAGCTAGTTGATGCAAATAGGGTTTTAAATAAAATTATATTTGAAATTACTATTAAATTTGAGAATTTGATTTATATGTGCATGCAAAAAATCAAAAAAATATTGGATTAATGTTGGAAAATTACTAGGACCTAGTGTATACAACTAGGGTTTGGAAAAAAAAAAAAATTTACGACAAAATTTTAAAATTTGAGAGGAAATTTTTATTTTTATTTTCAAGAAAAAAATTCAAAAATTTATGGGAAAAATTAGTTAAGAATTTACCCTAGGGTTTCTAGAGTTTTTATGCAAAATTTGAAATAAGTCAAGTTCACCAAATGATTTGTTATTTTTAGGAATAATGGAGTTTTATTCCTATTTAATAAACAAGTCTAAGTAGGATAAATCAGTAAATAATATTTTTGATGATAGTTACTTATTTGTGAAATTAGATTGTGATTTCTCCTTTCTAAAAATAGTAAGAGAGTAAGGAGAAATATAACTTAGCTTAGTCAAGACTACTCCAACTAAGATAGGGTCTAGAAATATGCATGTAAGACAGACATTATCGTAAACAGGTTCTTGAACTTTTTTTTTGATTGGATAGGAGAACCAAAACTAGACACCTTAGGATCTAATGTTGTAGTCCTTAACCAACTCTTTTATCTTTAAGATCTAAGCTTTCTAGGTTTTTTTTGCCTACTCAAAGTGAGTTTATGTACCAAATTTTAGGTCTTCATTATTGATATATCTCCTTATAGAGTTGATTATTCATGTACTTGTCTTTTATATGCAATTTAATAAACTTGGGTAAATAGGGAAAAGGGGTTAATGTGTGTAAGATGCAATGGACATGCTTTACACCCCATGTGTGGGCATGCTACCTACATACCAATACTTCAAGGAGGGATCAAGCCATATGTTGTTATCACTTTAAGAGTGCTTGGTGTAATAGTGAATAAAATGAAATAAATGATAAAACTAGGAATGTTTGAGATTGCTAAGGACTAGTCTGAAGACTTGGTTTAGTTTGAAAGTGTATAGGTTAGTTGTATGCAGATAATAGGGAAGATTGCTTGAGTGGTCTTGCTTGTATTCTTACTTTCTAGAATGATATTTTTCAACCCTTTTCAAATGATCTTTGAATGGGATTTTATAGGGATCTATTGGTCATGAGTTAGATGAAACCAAACTAAGCTAACATAATGGACAAGAGGAATCAAGTAAAAATGTTAACCTAGGCTCAAAATATGATTGGATAGGAGTGATAAAAAGGGGACACCTTAGGGTCCAATGCTACTATCCATCTTTGGTTCTATTGTCCTAGGTAGATGAGACCTAGGGGATTGATTGGTCATGAAGAGAGGGTTTTGACATAGTTGGGGGCAAGTCTAGAAGGCCACGAATGATTAGGAATTAGTGAAAATAAGCTGGAGAGGGTCTAGAGAGTAAGTAAGAGGGACCTATAGATTGGATGTCTTTAGCCATGCTCAAGTTACCAATTTTTGCATTTTATATGACTAAAAAAGCCTTTCTTCTTAAATCCACTTCCCATTTATGAAACAACCTCTTTCTTAGCCTCCTCTTGAAATCTTTATTATTTATTATGGGCCTTAGTCAGGATGTTTGGTAGGGAAGGCCATATAATTTTGGACCAATCTACTCCTACAAATTGAGGAAGTGGATGGACCATGATAACTTAGGGCTTAGACTTCCTTCCCATTCTAGTACTTATCACTATGGCTTCCTTTATGAAATTGGTATATGGTAGTGTAAGGGTGATCTGGGTGGAGTGGACATGGAGTTATGAGGTGGCTAAAGTAGTCTACACCTTTCTAGGCACTTCCTTCTTTTTGAGGGCTCTAATAGTAGAGTTACTAGTAAAAACATAAGGGGTATATATGGTGAGTGGGATGGAAGTGGAAACAAAGGGATCAATAGTGTTAGTGGAGATAGAGGGGGTAGATGTGGGAACTTACATGGAAGTAAATTTCCCAAATATGGGTAAAAAATATAGAGGAAAACAAACAAAATATTGAGTACGTAGGAAAGTGAGCTCCATAGGCTCTATTTGGAGGCTCATAGCTTTGGTTGTCTCAAACTCTAATTCTTTGTATGTATCATCCTCAACATCCTTGATGATCACCCTATCCTCCATAGTTGGTTATGATAGTGGAGGTTGAATAGGAAAACCTTTTGATGTCTCCACTATAGGACTACTTGTATGAGTCATAGGCTTCCTCTTATAGACCAAAGGGGTCTTTACTTGTGTGGGAGAATCCTAAAGTGTTGATGGTTTTACTTCTAAAGTTTCTATCCCAATGGATGTAATAGTATGTACTTAGGGCATAGTAATAGATCCTTGACTAGAACCTATAATAGGCAATTTCTGTGTTTTATCTTCCTCATTAGAATCTATGTTGATGGGATCCCCTACTTGTCCTTCCCTACTAGAACTAGGCTTAGGTAGCCCAATCTCTTTCTTCATTATCTTCTATTTCAAATTCAAAGGAATTCATTGGGAAGAGGAAGCTACTTGGTCCTTGGATTGTTCCTCAGACTATCCTCTCCAAAAATTTGATAATTGCCACCCTTTATAGACTAGCTTTTTACTATTCAACTCCCTGGTAGAAATGGAAGGGTCATCCTAGATCATTCTCAAATGATCCTCTTATAGCCTATAAATCCTTGCCCATTCTAATACATCCTCATCAGACTTGTAATTTATAAATAAAAAATCATATTCATAAGGCTCATGATTGTAAGGGATGTTTAATCCATGTATGTGATTTTGCATCAGCCCATGTGGATCCCAATCTATATGTGCAAGTGCAGGGAAAGAATAACTCTTATATTTTCCACCTACTTCCCTCGAATGCTTCCTCATCATATATACCATCATACCAATAGTTACAAAATGACCAAAATACAAGGCCTTCTTCTAAATTAATAAGTCATCTTCAATGTTTTTCCATAATTGGAAGGTGATTTCCTATTTAACTAGTATATTTGGTACAAACTTTAGGAGACACAAGGGGGAAACCTTATTTCCATAAATCATGACAACAATGAAATTTGGGTCAAGCAAATAATCCACTTTCCCTGCCAATCTATTCAAAATGTTCTACCAATTTGAGGCATGGGAAAGCCATGAATGGCTTGCCAAACCTAAGGATAGACATCTTTGAATATCCTCACCATATGATTGGTATAGTAGTAGACATGCATTAATTGGTAATGGTTGTAGATCTTATTCTTCTCACAATTTGTGGTTGGAGTCTACAATTCACCAAGATCTTTGTAATGTGTACCCATGACTACATCCAATAAATAAGACATCATGTAAAAATGTCCTAAGGGCATGGGATGCTTATCCTTGTGGATAATATACTCTCTCAATCAAAGGCTAATTATTTTTCCTAGGACATATGCAACATCATGTGTAAGCATCATGTAAAATAGTGGTACCCAATCCAAATTAAAAAAATGAATACTAGGCATACCATATAATCAATTTAGAAGAGCCATAGCAATGTGAATCCCCATCCTAAATTTGTCAATAAAATTTTTTCCCTTTGGCTTATTCCCTTTCCATGTGATGGTCTAGTCTGGGAGTAGCCACAAAGATAGTACCCTATCCATTAATGTCTCTATATTAAACTATACCAATGTGTGCTTATAAAAATAGACATCATGTTTACTCAAAGATAAATATCTCTAGAAATCCACTCCTAAAATGCACATGAACACCATATTATTACTAGAATGATGCAAGAAAACATCCTAAAATATCTTCCCCAAAAATAATAGATCCCTTAGGAGGTCAATGCATGGCATTACTTCTGACTTAACTATATTAAAGTGTAATCATTGGCATTTGAATGCCAACATTTCGTTAATGAATAGTATATCTACTAGTGTCATCTCATCTTCCAGTGAAAATACATCCATTGAATTGATGATATCCCATAATGCTAAATAATTAGGGTACTTATCTCCAAATATTATAAAATTGAATATTGTATTTGTGAACTTTTTAGAGTCATTAATTGAATATAGGGATGGTGGATTCATCCCTTAAAACATCCTATATGTAGATGCCATTAATGTGTACTCTATGTTGTTTCTTTTATGAACTATGTATGTTGTGAAAACAATTTAGATCTAGCTTAGTCATTATTTTACTCATAGTGCTCTTGAAATGGGAACTAGGGATCTTTGTCACTATACGAAATTAGGAGACTTATAATTCCAATTATCTTGAATGCAATGAGGGATTTTCAATAGTAATATATTGCTTATATAGAATATTGCATTGAATACCAGTTTGTGTGACATAAATGTACAACATTCACTTGGCTTCTATTTTCCTATATAATTCAAACTTGTTAGCTCAAGTTGGTGGGGGTTTTTTAAGTATTGAAGGGAAATATTTTTACATTTATTTTGGCTAAGTATGGTGATGCTAGTATTAATCTTATTAATAAGACACTTAGGGTCTACATAAAAAAAGAAAAAATTGGGATAATGTTCGTAGACTAATTCATTCAAGAAATTTTGGACAAAATGTCTCTAGACTAATTCCTTTGGGAGATATTTCATTTGGGAAAAATTCCTAAGACAATTATCTTGAAGGAATATTTTAAAGGTCTAGAGGGAATTTTCAATTTCCCCTAAGGGAAATTTTGATTCAAAGGGTCCACTTCATAGGGCAATTTGTCCATGATAAAATTTCTGAAGGGTCTACTTTGTAAAGGCCAAAGGGCACTTTTTATTTCCCTAAATCTTAATTTCATACAAATAAGGGTCATTTCAAAAGTCTCAAAGGGTAGGCTACACAAAACTTGGAGGGTAAGTGCCTTGGGTCCAAAGGATTTTTTTGGTGGGAAAAGGGCTATGATAATTATCCCAAAGGGTAAGTGGTCACTTCAAAAAGGGTCAAAGGTTTAGGACATAAATATTGAAGGGTATGTCCATGTCAAAGGTTCCAACACAAAAATGTTGAAGGTCACTTTTCAGAGAGTAAAGAGATTGAAAAGGATATCCTAAAGGATAAGTCTCATAGGGTAAAGGGTTTGGGATAAAAGTCTCAAAGGGTCATTTACACAAGACCTGAAGGGTATGTGCCTTTATAAGTTTGTTGGAAGGGGTAAAGTGGTCAATTTGAAAAGGTTTAAGGGATAGTTCAAAGGATAAAGGACACTTTTAAAAAGGCCAAAGGGATAGTTCAAAAGTCTTGAAGGGTATGTGGAAAAGATTCGAAGGGTCTACTTCATGGTAAAACTTACCCGAAGGGCACTTTTGATTTCCTTGAAGGATAATTTTGTATAACTAAGGGTCAATTTAAAAGTCCCAAAGGTTTGGTTTCATAGGGTCAAATGGATAATCTATCAGGGGATTTATTTTGGATAAAATGTTTGTAGTCTAAAATCTTGTAAGGCAAAGAGCCTACAGGCTAAATTCCTTTGGGGGAATTATTTTAGATAAAATGTTTGTAATAATTTATCTAAAAAAATATTTTTTTGAAAAAAATAAGTCTAAATGAGTAAAGGCACCAAAACACCTAAAACATAAAACTTGAAATGATAAATTGCATAAGTTCTAAAAGAATTAGCCTAAAAATATAAACCCTAAAAATAGTCTCTATAGAACAAAATTTAGTCTTATGAAACACAATGCCAATATAATCCTACCAAAAGTGAAATACCTTAGATTTATTGAATTTACATAAACATATGAAAAAATGAGAGATTAATATTAAGACCAAAATCTAAAAAAATTGGGTCCCCATTTCTCCTTAAAGAAAAGGGGGGGTGTTGGTTACAACAAATGGTGACTTACGAGGGGAATATTCCTAAGTATTCGAGAACCTAGAACTCTGGTTTCACTATCTTTAGATCAATCATGAAAAGTTTCATAGAAAAAATAGTTAAATTGGAAATTTAAAAGATATTCCTAACTTAATTCGCACAACATACTTGCCTTCTAATATCTTGGATATGTGTGTGTTAAACATGTAGTTTATTTAACCCTTGTGATGAGTTTTTCAAAGGTTTTGATGAAATTGTTGGTTTCATTCTAGTATCTATTAAATCTCATTAAATCAAGGGAATCTTACGCATTAATCTATTACCAATTAAGCATCCATATCCCTAATATAGATACCTTGGGATCTTTCTCTTCTCCTTCCATTATTTTCTTTTAACCATGATGCATGGTGCATTGACCTTATTTCATCATGTGAGATTTTTAATTTTATTTAAATTTTCTTTTTCTCTATTGAACTCATTGGTTATTTTCTCTTTTTTTTGGTTTTTTTTTTCTCTTATGTTTAGATTAATGGAAAAGAGAGGAGATTAAACCTCAATGAGTTGGTATAATTATAAAACAAATTATTACTAGAACATCCTTGCCAACTAGATCTACACCTATAATTATCACTTTCAACAAGTATTTAATATGATAAGTGCATTTGATCCAATAAAATAATAAAAATTTATAAATTTGTATGAATTACCCCAAGATTAACTTCCACATGCCTAGTAAAAGTATTGAATTGTGACACTATTCAGAATAATCCTTTGATTACCTTCCTTCATCCTCAAGACTCAAAAACATAGAAATACACCTAATCTATAAACTAGTCTCCAATGTGTTAGGATTTTAATTTTTCCCTTTTGTATATGTCATAAAATTAATGGATTTTTTTATTTTATCTTGGCAATAATTAGATCAAACATAACTTCAAACATCAAAGAAAATAAATAATAACTAATCTAGAAAGCAAGAAACTACTCTAGAAAGCATTGGAATCTAATCTAAGAAAATATAATACTAAAAAAAGAAATATTAATCTAGAAATCCTAAATTTTTTTTGAAAATCATTGAAAAATAAACTAGAAATCATGGAAATCTACTATAGTCCTATGTCTAAATTTATCTGAATCTTCTCAATCAGTAATATCTATAGATGGGATAGTTCTAGAGTAATGATTTAGGAACTATCCATTGACTGGATATGTAAACTTGTTGCCTTAAAGGTCCTTCAAATGAAATGTGGTATTTCCCATGATATCTAAAATTTGATAGGGTCTATATCATAGTGGGGAAAACTTATCATGTTGTCATTTCTTTTCATGGGCTTTATCTCATAGTAACACCAGATCCAAAATCTTGAATGCTTTGACATTTATTATTTTATTAAACCACCTTCTGATGGGTGGGTAGCTTCAACATAATGGGGAAACTAGTCTATACCCATATACCAATAGGTAGGGCAAATCTTTTAGGGCTTTCTTATATCTCATCTAGTCTACCCAAAAAGTGTACTTTAGTAAATTATGCCAATCCCTAGGCTTGTCCCCTATTGATTTCTTGATTGTATCAATAAGATTTTTATTTATTGACTTGACTATTCCATTTCCCTGAGGGTAGTAGTTAGAATTTTACTTGATTATGATATGATTGTCATGTGCCCATTTAGTGAATTCCATTGATATAAAATCCAGTCCATTGTCATAAATCAAAGAGATGGGTGTGCCAAATCTAGCTATTATGTGTTTCTCCAAGAATTGAATCACATATTTTTCTCTACTATTCTTTGTGGCTATGGCTTCCATCCATATAGTACAATAATATGTATTCATAAGTAAAAATTTAAGGCTTAATAAGGAATTTAGGTTGATTACACCAATAAATTCTAAACCCAATTATGCAAATGGCCTTCCTTCAAAACTTAGATATAGAGGCATTATTACATGTAACTCTCTTTTGGCTAATGCCTTAAATTTATGGTAGGTTCCAATATGCATACTATCATCCTTAAATATGGTTGGCCAATAGTAACCCAACCTCAAGATTTTATGGGATGTGGTATTCCCAGCAGGGTGACCATTGCCTTTTTTTGATGCAAGTTCTTCAAGATTTCCTTAGCCTCCTCTAAAGATACACAACTAAGATAAATACCTTCATAATTATTTTTGTATAATACTCCCTTATTGATCATGAAATGAGTATATTTGAGCCTCAAATCTCTCCTTCTTTCTCTATTAAGCTCTAGGGGACAATTTCCTAAAAGTAAATAATGGATTATATATGTATAACATTCTCTTTTAGAAACTTGTGCTTCACATACCTCTTCAATGGTGATTCATAGATCAAGCTCAATCATGAGTTAAACAATTATTTAACTTATGAGAATAATTTTAGGCTCGATCTTTATGTCAAATTCCTAGAGCTTGGCCATCCATTTACCTTGACATTCTCCTAGCTCATTTTATGACAAGGTGAGCTTGACATAAGGGTTAAGTACAATAGTAATGGTTTTGTTCCTCAAAATGTAATGTCAAAATTTATTTACTAATTTGATAAGAATGAAAATTTGCTTGTTAATCATAGAATAATTGAGCTCTATATCTTTTAGATTTATGCTCATGAAGGCAATTAGATGCTCAGTTTCATCTTTCTTCTATATGCTAACTACAACAATAGTGTGTTCTGAAGTGAATGAATAGAAATAGAAATCTTTTTTGAAGTTTGGACTAATTATTACTAAATCATATGAGAAGGAATACTTAATGTATTGGAAATACTTTATGGATTTATCTATCCACTCTATTTTAGCATCTTGTTTGAGCATGGCATTTAGAGGCTTGACAATTTCTACAAACCCTGAGATGAACTTCCTTACAAAGTTGATCTTCCCAAAGATTGACTTGATCTCTATATTATTATTTGGTGGGTAAATTTTTGAATTTCTTGGATTAAATGGTAATCCCATCCTTTGTGATAATATGTCCTAAAAGTTTTCCCTCAGTGACTCCAAATATGATTTTCTTCAGGTTCAATGATACACCAAACCTTTTACATCTCTCAAATACAGACTGTATGTGATTTATGTAATCATTTTTATTCTTTCAAGAAACTATGAGATCATCCATATAGATGATTATGCATTTTCCTATTAGTCCCTTGAAGGCATGATCCATGGCATGTCGAAAGGTAGCTCCTACATTGATTAGGTTAAATGGCATCCATTTATACACATAAGTAACCCATTTCATAGTAAATATCATCTTCATTTTATCCTCAAATTGCACTAGTACCTAATTATAGCCTAAAAATCCATCCAAAAAGAACATCATTTTAGAACCACTCACTATCTATATTACCTCATCTAGAGAAGGTAGAGGATAATTATCTTTCTCAAAATCTTTGTTCAGATTTCTAAAGTCTACATATAATCTGATCTCACCATTCTTCTATCTAAATGGGACCAATTGACCACCTAAGTAGAATGTCAAATTGTAAAGATGATTTTTGCACAAATTCTTCACTTCCCTCTAAATAAGAGGCTCCAAAATAGGATTTACTAGCCTTTGCCTTTTTTTGAATGGCTTAGGGTCTTGCTTTAAGGGAATCATGTGAGCGATGACCTATGGGTCATACATCTTCAAGTATTCATACATCTAGGTGATAACATCTTTGTATTGAGTGATCAAATCTATGACTCACTATCTTTCCTCCATAATTCAATTGAGACCAATATTCACCTAACTTAGGTTATGATCATTTCTTAGATTTTCCCTCTTAAAGTTTGATTCATCAACCTTGGGCTAGATGAGTTGTTGTGCCTAAGGGTCTAAGTTGAATGGTATTTATAAAGAGACTAAGCTAGATAGAATTCAATTTTATTTGAGTTTGATAATGCCCTATTTATCTATTTCTTCTTGACAAAGGTGGTTAATGTCCTTGTCATTGATGATTTGGGACTTGAAATCCCTTGAATTAGTTAAGAACTAAATAATCTATTGATCATCATTAAAGACATAAAAAATTTATACATTATCTATAATAATAGGATAAGGAACCAATTTAATAGAAAATATATTTACCTTAGACTCCTGTAATGGCTCAAGATTGGTAGTAACATCAATAGTGAATCAATGGCTTGATTTTGCTCTCTTAGGAGTGTTACTATGTTAAAATATTTAAAACTTTCAATTAAATCCAATGATATATGCTTATATCTCCTTAGATAATACAATTTGCACAAATATTTGTTTCTTACCTGATTAACTACCAACTATGAGTCACCAAATAGTTTTATTTTTTTACATTATTTTTTAGCACAACTTGTAATCCCAAAATTAAAGTTTCATACTCAACTCTATTATTAGTACATGTAAATTGTAATCTATAAGCTACCAAGAACTTATTACCTTGAGGATAAATTAGCTTAATTCCTACACTCGATCCTTGCTTAGACCTAGCTCTATTAAAATGCATAGTCTATAGCTGATTTGAACCCTCAGGTTCTAGGTTTTATGCTAGATTCTAAGTGGTAAAAGTATAAATACCAAGGGTGGGAGAGTCATACTTTACCTCTTCATTTTTGACATTATATTTCATGATGGTATATTTCATTCTTATATCTTTATCAATTCTAATCTAGTTCATAATTCCTCTCCATAGTATCTAAATATGAGAGAAGTTTATGGAAAGATATACATTGAGTGTTTGGAGCAATCTTTACTCAAAAACAATCCATAGCCTTTTGGTATGTCCACTACTATAATATCAATGGTTATCTAGACTCTTGGTTTAGATGCTACTTGAATGCATACTCTATTCAATTCTCTAACTACTAGTACCACTATTTTGTCTAGTTGAGAGATTGTTCTCTTTGAAGGACTTGGAAATGAGACTAAGATTCTTACATATAGAGGTAGGCATGATAATTGAAGATACTCTAGAATTGACTAAATAGCTATGAATGTTCTTACCAAATAACCTGATAGTTAGCATAAATGGTGGTACTTTAGACTTACAATTATAAATGAAATTGGCATCATTAACTTTCACTTTGTTTGTAGTCACTCTAGTTCTTTCCATAGGGGCCTTTCTAGTAATGGACTTACATAATAGCTCTTTTTGTTTAGTGATTTGGGATAACTCATGAAGAGTTATATTCACCTTAATTTTCTTCATATCTTCTATATTGTTTATCCTCCTTTACTTGGTTCTTCCTTTCTTAGTGGTCGATCATTCCCCTTTGGAGGGGTGGAATATTATCTACTTTGGGATTTAGAGGAATCACCATGGTATTTAGAGGATTCAAGGTGGTAAGTGGTTGTTTGTTCCTTAATTTGTATACACCTCTCTAGAACTATTGGAAAGTATGAACTTCTTACATATTATCTTTTGGTTTGTTGTCATCTTCACTTGGGAAGGGGAACTCATGAGTTTCAAAGAACATGGCTATGCTATAAGATACAAGATCCTAATGGGATTTTGGTAAATTATTCATTTGATCCTGTCTAGTTAATTCCCTTTAAAATATCAAGAATATCATACATAACTCAATACAATCAAGCTCACCATATTGGAATGTATTGTGTATTATGCACCAATTAAGAAGATCCATTTCAAATATGTTTATTTTTAGGAGATTACTAGGTTGTTCCATGTTGTTTGTAGGCTTATTGAAAGGTATATTATATATATGGAATCCAGTGTTTTGATTTCTAGTTGGGGTGTTAGTGTTGCCCATTTTTCATTTCATATTCAAGAAATCAAAACACCAAATTCCATATATATAATATACCTTTCATGTTTCCCATTTTTCATTTCATATTCAAGAAATCATTGCTCAAGTTTTAGACCATCTTTTGAATATAATCCAATTCTAATTTTGTGAAATCCATACCTTGTAGAACAACCATGGAAAGTGTAGTTATGTGTTGGTTCTATTGATAACTATTTCCCATCACATTATCATTCAAGTAGCCAAATTTTAGTTGCATTATCTGTGTTAGCAAAGGTAGTGTGTATAATTGATTCTAATTATATACTAGAACATTTTACTTTACATGTGGTGTCTAATTAAGTACTGTGAAATCCATACCTTGTAGAACAACCATGGAAAGTGTAGTTATGTGTTGGTTTTATTGATAACTATTTCCCATCACATTATCATTCAAATAGCCAAAATTTAGTTGCATTATCTATGTCAGCAAAGGTAGTGTGTATAATTGATTCTAATTATATACTAGAACATTTTTCTTTACATGTGGTGTCTAATTAAGTACTGTAAATCCATTGTTGATGTTAAGTGTGCCAGGTGTCTATGGGTTGAGCTAATTATCAATGTTAATAGCCTCTTTAATTATTAATTCCAAAGTATTGGTAGCAAGTGTTATTCTTAGGAACATGATTGTGATAGGGTCCAAGGTATTCTTATAGATCTTTAATGTTAATGCTTCTTATGGTTTATCCATGGGGTCAACTAGTTGTACATATTCTACCATCTTGCATTGAAATCATAGATGGGATCATTAGGCTCCCCCTTCATACTGGTGAAGTGTTAGTATACCAATCTAAGATTGGTGATTTATCCAAACTAAGCAAAAAAAGCCATTTGACATTGCTCTTAATTGGTGATGGATTTTTCCATTAGATTTAAGTACCAATCATAAGTAATATCCATTAAAGTAAAAGGGAATAATCAACATGAAACATCTTCATCATCTACTTTCATTAACATTAAATTAGTTTTAATAGATTTGATATGTTCTTTACTATCCTTAGTCTTGAAGGAGAAAAGGATGGAAGGTACTTTTTAGTATTCCTAGGTAAATCATGCACATCTCCCAAGATATAAATATAATATCCAACTAACTATGGTAGTTCCATTGGTTTATTAATAGGTAAAGGGTTCCTTATGAGTAAGGGGTGCCCTAGTGGAGGTGGTAGATTATTATAAACTGGAGTTGTTGGCACATCTCTAGGTCTCCTATGACTTGTCAAGGGTGACACTAATGAATGAGACTAAGAATTAGATCTAGTCACTCTCATGGGTGACTCCAATGTAATTCTACACAAAGAATAACCTCTATTATTGAGGTTTTAGGCCCTCCTAATACTAGTGAAATACTATTGATGCAAGTTTTATGCACACCACAGTCAAATGAGGTAACCTCTAATGTTTTAGGATATCAATAAAGGTAAAATCCACTCCAAGGAATGAGTTGTAGGTATACAATTTATTTTAACCTGTTGATGGAATAGGGGTAAGGCATGCAAGTTGTTGACAAGGTTTTTGTATGAAGGTGTGGCCTTCTAAAAGAGTGAATTTCTACATGAGTTGGATGGGTGGTTGGTTTATAATCTAAAGTGGGTAAGTCTTAACAACAAACTCAAAAAAAGGAAGGTAAGGTAGGACAAAAACAAGGCTCCATGGTTCTTTGGAATCACTTCCTTTGTTAGTTTCTAAATAGGCCTATGCTTTCTAAAACCTATGTTTATTGCTAACAAAAATAACACACATATAGTCAGGCATGGCTAAGAAGTCTAAGAAAATAAAGATGTATGGAATTCATAAGACTCAAACAAAGGTTGTTCATTTAGGGTAGTTGTTGGCACACCCTTAATCAAGAGATTATGGCTTAGATTAATTAATTATCTAAGGAAGTTATTACACACACAAAAAACTACACCAAAGAAAGCACTAATACACATTCATAAATATGATTCAATAAACTTGACTAACTTAATCAATATATTCACTAATATTTCAATAGCTATTGCACATCTAGGATCAGAATATCAATAAAAAATAATCAAGAATCTATTTACATATGTAGCACATTAAATATTATTGAAACACATAATCATGGAAATAACAACTAATTACATGAAATTGGAAAGAAAATACTCAAAACACTTCTCTGACAGTCAAAGTTGCTTCACTACTCTGTATTCCAAAAATCTTCTAGAAAATAAATAAATTGAGTTACAATTACACACACACACACACACACACACACACACACACACACACACACACACACACACACACACACACACACACACACACACACACACACACACACACACACACACACACACACACACACACACACACACTCGGGGAAAGGGTTACATCATCCTCCAAGTTCATACAAGGTGGTTACACGTGTCAATTAGAACATGTAGTTCTAACTGTGGTCTAAAACTATATAAGAGGAAACTAAAAGTTAAAAATAAATAAATTGACTTTTCTAAAACTATGCAACATATGCATGCAGACAAAATATAAAGTCAATTTTTATAATAAGTAGCTCAAAATGCAAGGAAAATCTAAGTACATTTGTTGTTATAAAATTATACATGTGTAAAATATCAACCTATCAAGGCTTAGTCATTTAGATCATTGCATACACCTTGGTTGGCTTAGAGGTTAAAGTGGTAGTTCAAGATGTGGTCACACTGTCAGAAGCTTGATTCTTCTTTACTTCATTATCCTCATAAACCTTTTGTATCACTCCATGCTACTCTTGTATAATGTCTAAATTTAGAAATGATGGTCAATGAATTATTTTATTCTATCTAAAGATATTTGCATCCTCATCCTTAGTTATTTTTAAATTACTATTGAAGATTTCAACTTCAGAGACCTTTTATTGAGCTTTGTTTAATTTAGACTCAATTTCTTCAAGTGTCAAGCCTTGTAAGCTTTGCTTAAATTCATTGAATGCATTCTAGATAAGCTTGTCAAAATTGATCTTGATAATTAAATTATCGATGGAGTCCTTAATTTTAGATAACTTTAATTCATGTAAAAGTTTAAGAAGCTAGTCCTCATGTGCCTAATATCTAGGTATTAAATCCACAATGTTTTTTAGCCAATCCTTTGCCTCTTCCTATTAAATGACTACTAGATTTAAGGCATTGGATTCCTCTAGTGTTTTCATAAGGTCAAGATTATTATATAGAGAGTTTCATATATAAAAAACTAAAATCTCTAGTTTTTCATTGTACTCTCTTAAGGAATTTAACAATTGATTGGCTTGGCTCACATGAGGGGCCATCTTGGCCTTCATGAACTCCCTGGCTTCCAAGGAGTTATAACATCTAGAAGCTACCTCTTAAACTTTAAGTTTTATGCTAGTAGGAATATGTACTATCTTGGCCTACTCTTTCAGTTATTCCACTTTGACCTCTAATTATTATACTTTTATCTCAATCTCCCATCAAGCTATTTCATGCCTTTGTGGCTTGCAATTATGTCATCCTTGTGTGATTGTGCCAAGTTTGTAAAATTTTCCTCATATAGAGAATATATTGGCTATCTATTCTACCTCTTTGTGAAGGAGAACACTTCTTTCATTTAGTCAACGATGATCTTGGTTCCTTTATCATCTTCTAATTTCCTCTTCTTCACCATTTGAATACTACCAATTGAGGGATCAAACAAGGTGGAAATAGAGGGAAGATCAATGATTCTAAGGTTTGGCATTTGAGAAGCCTCGCTTCTTAAATCCACTACCCATAGAAGAATGTCTAACTAGGATGTATTAGAGGTTGTGATAACAACCTATTCCTTAGCATCATATTGAAATATCTATTGTTTTTTGTGGGCCTTAGTTAGAACATTGGGTAAGAAAGGCCATATAATTTTGGACCAATCCACTCCTCCAAATTGAGAAAGTGGATGGACCTTGATCACTTGGGGCTTAGCATTCCTTCCCCTTCTAGTAATTATCAATGTGGCTTCCTCTATAGAAGTGGTATATGTTAGTGTAAGAGTGATTTGGGTGGAGTAGACATTGAGTTTTAAGCTGGTTAAAGTAGTCTGCACCTTCCTGGACACTTTCTTCTTTTTGAGGGCTCTAATAATGGAGGCATCAGTAGGAATAGAATGGGTCTATATGGTGAGTGGGATGGAATTAGAAACAAAGGGATAAATAGTAGTAGTGGATATATAAGGGGTAGATGTGGGAACTTACATAGAAGTAAATTTCCCAAATATGGGTATAAAAGATAGAGGATAACTAAGAAATTGAGTACTGAGGAAAGTGAGCTCCATAGATTTTGCTTGGAGGCTCATAGATTTGGTTATCTCCAACTCTGCTTCTTTATGTGAATCATCCTCAATATCCTTAATGATCACCCTATCCTCCCTAGTTGGTTTTGAATGTGGAGGTTGAGTAGGCAAACCTTGTGATGTCTCCACTATAAGACTAGCTATAGGAGTCTTAGGCTTCCTCTTATAGACTAGAGGGTCTTTATTTATGTGGGGATGTTATGAGGTGTTGATGTTACTGCTTCTAAAGTTACTATCCCAATGGATGTAATAGTATATACCTAGTTCATAGCAATAGATACTTGACTAGAACCTGTAATAAGCAATTCCCATGTTTTCTCTTCCTCATTAGAATCTATGCTAATGGGATCCCCTGTTTGTCCTTTCCTATTAGAACTAGGCTCAGGTAGCCAGGATATTTCTTCATTGTCTTCAATTTCAACTTCAAAGGAATTCCTTGGGAAGATGAATTTTTTTAGTCCTTGGATTGCTCCTTGGACTATCCTCTCTAGAAATCCAAATGTTACCACCCTTTGTAGAGTTCCTTTTTGCTATCCAACTCCTTGGTAGAAATGGAAGGGTCATCCTAGATCATTCTCAAGTGATCCTATTTTAGCTCAAAGATCATTGTTTATTATAATATGTCCTCATCATACTTAGAATTCATAAACAAGTAATCATAGTCATAAGGATCATGACTGTAAGGGATGTTAAATCCATGTATATAATTTTGGATCAGCCTATGTAGATCTCAATCTCTATGTGAAAGTATAGGGAAAGGATAACTCTTGTGTTTTCCACCTACTTCCCTAAAATGCTTCCTCATCATATATACCATCCTACTAATAGTTACAAAATGACCAAAATATAAGGCCTTCTTCTACCTTGATAAGTCTTCTTCAATGTTTTTCCATAACTAGAAGGTGATTTCATGTTCAGCAAGTTTATCTAGTACAAACTTTGGGAGACATAGGGGGCAATCTTGTTTTCCCAAATCATGATAATAGTGAAATTTGGGTAAAGGAAATAATCCCCTTTCCTTACCAAGTTCTTCACATTGTTCTATCTAATTTAAGGTATGGGTGATCCATTAATGACTTGTGAAACCTTAGGATAGACATATTTAAATATTCTCACCATATGTTTGGTATAGTAGTAGACATGCATGAATTGGTAATGGTCGTAGATCTTATTCTTCTCACAATTTATGGCTAGAGTCCACAATTCACCAAGATATTTATAACATGTACCCATGAATGTGTTCAAAAAATAGGACATCATTTAAAAATCTCCTAAGAGCATGGGAAGCTTATCCTTATGAATAATATTCTCTCTCAATGAAAGGTTTATTACTTCACCCAAGGAGTATGTGGCATAATGTATAGCAGTGACACCCAATCCAAATTAACAAAATAAATACTGGGCATACAAAATATTCGATTGAGAAAAGCCATACCAATGTGAATCCCCATCCTAAAAATTTTAATCCAAATTTCTCCTTTTGGATTTTTCCCTTTCCATATGATGGTTTGGTCTGGGAGTAGCCACAAAGATACTACCTTCTCCATTGAGGTGTCTACATTAAATTATACCAATGTGTGCTTGTTAAAATACACATTATATATACTCAAAGACAAATATCTCTAGAAATACACTCCTAAAATACATGTGACCACTATATTATTACTATAATGATGCATAAAAACATCCTATGATATATTCCCTAAAAAGAATAGGTCCCTTAGGAGGTCAATGCATGACATTACTTTTGGTTTGACTATAACTAAGTGTAATCTTTAGCATTTAATGTCAACTATTCCTTAATGAATAGTCTATCTGCTAGTGTCATCTCATCTTCTAGTGAAAATATGTCCACTAAATATATGGCATCACATAATGTTGAATAATTTTGGTACCTATCTCCAAATATTATAGCATCAAAGACTGTATCTATGAACTTTGTGGAGTCCTTAATTGAATATGGGAATGGTGGATTCATCCCTAGAAATGCCCTAAACATAGATGCCATTGATACATACTTTGTGATTCTTCTTATATGTGTTATATACGATGTGTAAATAATTTGGCTCTAGCTTAGTTATTTTACTTTCAGTAATCTTGAAATGGGAACTAGGGAATTTCGCCTTTGTAAGAAAGAGACTTCAAATACTAGTTAGCCTGAATGCAATGATAGATTTTTAATAGTGGTGCATCACCTATATAGAATATTACATTGAATAGTATGTTACACCCTTAACCATTGGTATGTCTAGGGATATGTGTGGCTAACTCATGGCTTACATACCTTTTTTATTTAGTTGTTACATTTCTCTATGTTCTTAGATAGGTTGGCCTATGGAATAACCTTGGCTAAGTAGAATATATATAGGAGGTAGTGGTTAGTCTTTAATCATCATGTTAATTATTCTTCTATTAGTGCATTATTGTGGAGGTTTCCCCCTCAATGTCTCTTTCATATATTATCTAGTATTCTATTCTATTGTCAATTATCATTGTGTAATCTCTCATATTTTCTTATTCTATGTAATATAAAATCATTCTATGTAAATATCTAAGTAATTTTATTACAAGTGGTATCAGAGCTTTGATTTGGGTAAGTTTCCTATGATTTTTTTTTGGTATCTATCAAAGTGTGGCTTCAAGGAGCAGTGAAAGCAAAAAAAACATAAATTGCAATCTAGGAAGAATTAATTTTTTTTGCTAACATAGTACTGCTCAAATGCTTTTTTTTTTTTAAAATATTTAAAAAAAAATTCTAGAAATTTCTTTTCCCCTTGCATACTTACAGTCATTGGATTCATCTCAAAAAGATGATCACAATGGTATAATTTATCAGTACACTTTTTTGGTACCAAAAATTTTACTCTAGTGTGCAAAGGTAATCATTGGATTCATATTGATAAGGTGATCTCAATGGTACCATTTCTTGGTATACTTTTTTTGGGGTCAAAACCCTCTGAGGGTTTGTTTATGGTAAGTACTTCAACTTGGGGAAGAAAGGGGGCACTAGAAACTCCTAAGACTCCTTTTACTGATGACATGGAATATGGAACTCCAAATCTAGAAATTTCTTAGCTTCAAGAGGACAAAAAACTTGGTGAGGCATGATGACTTTGTTACCATCCAAGATGATGTTTTAGGTATGCATAGAGAGATTAATGGGGTTCATAGTGAATTGTATCATATCACTATGTAATTGGCTGACCTCACATCTCAATTTCAACCTAACAACCCTCCACTTTAGCATTTAAATCCTCCTCTCAACAACTCCCATGTCAGTATGAAACTAATGTTGCCAAAAGTGGACATGCATAAGTTTGATGGTAAGGATACTCTTAGTTAGATTACCCAAATTGAGAATTTATTTAAGTTGCATCAAAACCCTAGTTCTTAGAGGGTGATGGTGGCATCCCTATATATGAAACCTAAGTAATTCATTTGGTATCATTGGTTATATGATTAAAAGAACAATAATGGTGCTCATATTATATGGACTATTTTTATTAAGGAGTTGATAACTCATTATCAAAATAATGTCTCTAAAAACTATTTCAGCCAATTATCCAAGCTGTGGCAAATAGGAACTATGAAGGATTCTATTCATCAATTTCAGAATCTCTCTTTACAAGTGGAAAATATTAAAGAGATAAATTTGACAGATCTATTTTTGGGTGGCCTCAAAGATAGCATCCAATTTGAGGTTTGAATGTTAAACCCAACATATATATTAGAATCTATCCCTAAGGCACACATAATAGAAGAAAAATATGGTCAAAAAGAAAACTTTCACTATTGGTCATCGTCACAACTCTCCATCACCATCATTTCCACAACCCAACAAATTAACACAATGACAAATTAAGAAGCGATCCAAAGGGTTATGTTATGGTTATGATAGCAAATGGAGCAAAGACCATTGTTGTGCTAAAAATAAATTGTTTTACATTGAAGGTGCCAATGTTGATGAAGATTATGTAGAAGTACATGATGTAGATGCAAAATTTCCTCAGGAGGAATCTAAAGAATCTTAACCTACTATTTCATGTCATGCCCTATTAGGTATTAGTACTCCCTAAACTCTTAAGGTGATGGGTTTCCTTAATAAATAGAAGGTCACTATCTTGATTGATTCTAGAAGCATGCACAACTTCATCCATAATAAGTTGGCTGCTCTTTTAAACTATTTCATTTATCTAGCTCCCAAATTTTAGGTTATGATTGTAGATGGTGGTACTATTAGCTATTCAAGAAAATGTCATAGTATTAAGTTGGCCATGGGAGACTACTTATTGGATTCTCCTATGTTTACTATTCTGATGGGTGGAACTGATATTGTTTTGGGAGTCTAGTGGCTCACCACTTTGGGCACTATTGAGATGAATTTTCAAGATTTATTTATGCATTTTCATTCTAAAGAAAGGACATTTGAGCTAAGAGGATTAAATGCTAAATCTCCCCAACATGTTATCTCCCATCAAATGAGAAAGATTCACCATAAGGGTACTAAGGGATTTATATCTCACTTGTTTCTATGGAAATACAGCCAACTCAGCCATCTCCACCTCTTGATCTACAACAGATAATTGATGTTGATTCCACTATTTTTGGAGACATGCCAAAAGGGCTTCCACCTAGCCACACACATGATCATGCTATCACACTTATTCTTAATAGTACACCACCCAACATTAGGCCATATAGGTATCACTATGCCTAAAAAAGTGAAATCTAAAAGATGGTATAAGAGATGTTAAATGTAGGAATCATTCACCATAGCCAAAGTGAATATTCTTCACCAGTTATCTTGGTGAGAAAGAAACATTACACTTAAAATATGTGCCCTAACTATAGATAACTCAACAAGTACACCATCAAGGATAAGTTTCTAATTCTTATCATTGATGATTATTTAGATGAATTAAATGGTACTATTTATTTTACCAAGTTAGATCTTCATTCTGGGTATCACCAAATCAAGATCCATGATGAAGACATACCTAAAACTACTTTCAAGACTCTTGAGGGCCATTATGAAATTTTTGTTATGTCTTTTGGCCTAATAAATGCACCATCTACTCTTTAGAGTTTGATGAATACTATTTTTAAGCCATTTTTGAGGAAATTTTTTTTGGTATTCTTCGATGATATCCTCATTTATAGTAAAAATTGGGTAGACCATTTGTAATATGTGAAATAGGTACTCTTCATTTTGGAGCAAAATCAATTGTATGCCAAACCTTCCAAATATACTTTTGGGGTAGGTGAGGTTGAATATTTGGGTCATTTTGTGTCTTATGAAGGAGTGAAAGTGGATCCTAAAAAAATCTAAGTAGTGGTGGATTGGCCAATTCCTAAGACACTTAAGCAACTTTAGGGATTTTTGGGGCTTACTGGTTAATATCGTAGATTTGTCAAAAATTATGGTAGTATTGTAGCCCCACTTACCTCTTTGTTAAAGAAAGACTCCTTTCAGTGGAATAATGTAGCTACTCAAGCATTTAAACAATTGAAATTAGCTATGTGCACTAATCTAGTATTGGCCACTCCTAATTTTTCTAAGACTTTTATGGTTGAATGTGATGCATCTGGGTATGGTATGGGTGTTATACTCATGCAAGAAATTAGACCAGTGGCATTTGAAAGTTGTCAACTCAAGGGTAAAAATAAGCACAAGCCTATCTATGAGAAGGAAATTATGGCCATTTTGCATGTAATCAAACAATGGAGACCTTATTTGATGGGTCATCACTTTTAGGTAAAAATTGATCATGACAGTCTTAAATGTTTTTTAGAACAAAGGTTGTCATCTAAAGAACAAAATAAATGGGTAACTAAGATGTTAAGCTATGATTTTGAAATAGTCTGAAAAAAAAGAAAGGATAATGTGGTGGAAAATGCACTATCCAAAAAACATGAATTAGTCGAGGCATTGCTATGTGCCACAACCATTTTGTACGCAGATTAGCAAGAGGAAGCATGATCAGAATGGGAACATGATAGTACTATTCATGATTTAATTCAAAAATTTCAAGAAGGTTTAGGTGGATTTTAAAACCTCACATGGAAAGGTAATTTATTATGGTATAAAAATAGATTGTACCTATGTAAGAATTCTCTTCTTAAAAAAATTCCTTTAACAACTTCATGCAACTCCAATTGGGGGTCATTCAAGATTTTTAAAAACCTATCACAGAATCAAGCAAGATTTTTTTTGGGAAGGTCTCAAGGGGGATGTCCAAAAATACATGGCTAAATGTATGATATCTCAATAGAATAAAGGCAAAACCATCAAAACTCTAGGTCTTTTATAGCCTTTATCTATCCCTAGCCAGCGTTGGGAAGAGGTATCTATGGATTTTATTACAGGGTTACCAAGATTTGATGGTCAAAATTTTATCATGATTGTTTTAGATCACCTTAGTATGTTAATTTTTGTTCATTATCCCAACCATTTATTGCTAGTATAGTAGCTTCTGCTTTTCTCAATATAGTTTAGAAACTGCATGGGACCCCTAAGATCATTATTAGTGATAGAGATCTCATTTTTAAAAGTAATTTTTATACTAAGTTATTTACATGTTTAGGCACCCAATTGGATCATATTTCATCCTATCATCCTCAATCTGATGGACAAACTAAGGTAGTCAACAAATGTCTGAAAGGATATCTCCATTATTTTGTTTTTGATAAACAAGATAAG
This sequence comes from Torreya grandis, assembly GCA_037957365.1. NCBI lineage: Eukaryota > Viridiplantae > Streptophyta > Pinopsida > Cupressales > Taxaceae > Torreya > Torreya grandis. The sequence continues at coordinate 745,936 of JARHVA010002532.1, read as the reverse complement.
TGGGTTCAATGGCTACCACTTGCTGAATGGTGGTTTAATACTTCTATTCATAGTTCTTCTAAAATTTATCCTTTTGTGGCACTATATGGATACCACCCTCCATCCATCACTTCAACCTTGAAGGTCCATCCTAAATTTTGTAAAATTGAAGAACATATTCACCATCAATAAGAGGTCCTTGCAAGTTTACATGAAAATTTAGCTATGGCCCAAAATTTCATGAAGCAATAAGTAGATCAACATAGAAGTGAGAGGAATTTTGACATTGGTGATTGGGTCTTTGTTTACTTACATCCATATAAAAATATGTCATTGAAGCAAAAAAAGGATAACAAGCTGTCCCCTAAGTATTATGGGCCTTATCAAATCTTGCAAAAAATTGGTAGTGTGACCTACAAGTTAGATTTTCCTTCATCCACTCACATACATCTAGTATTTCATGTATCATTCCTAAAGAAAGTCATTAGGCATAGAGTTAGAATTCAAATAGAATCACCAGAATTGGATGAGGAAGGTAGAGTTGTTCTTGATCCTGAGGTGATCCTTCAATAGTGCACCAAACAACTATGTTCTAGAGAAATTATAGAATACCTGATCAAATGGAAGAATCTACCATGTGAAGATGCCACTTGGGAGGATGAAACATTTGTGTAGCATCATCCAAAGTTGCCACAATGTTGAGGACAATATTATTTTGAAGGGGAAAGGCTTGGTACACCCTTAACCATTGGTGTGCCTAGGGATATGTGTGGCCAACTTGTGGCTTACATACCTCTTTTATTTACTTGTTATATGTCTCTATGTTCTTAGATAGGTTAGCCTATGGAATAACCTTGGCTAAGTAGATTGTATATAGGAGGTAGTGGTTAGTCTTTAATCATTATGTTAAGTATTCTACTATTAGTGCATTATTGTGGAGGTTTCCCCCTTGAAGTGGCTTTGCTATAGTATCTAGTATTCTATTCTGCTATCAATTATCATTGTGTAATCTCTCATATTTTATTACTCTGTGCAATATAAAATCATTCTATGTGAATATCTAAGTAATTTCATTACATAGTATTTTGTGTGATATAAATGTGTAACATTCACTTGGCTTTTATTTTTATATATAATTCAAACTTGTTAGCTCAAGTTTCAAGGGTTTTTTAAGTATTGATGGGAAATATTTTTACCTTTGTTTTGGATAATTATGATGAGGATAGTATTAATCTTATTAATAAGGTGCTTAGGGTATATATCAAAAAAAATGCTTTTGGGACAAAATATATAGACTAATTCATTTAGGGAATTGTTTTAGATAAAATGTCTATAGACTAATTCATTTGGAAGCTATTTCATTTGGGCAAAAGTCCTCAGATAATTATCTTGAAGGGCTATTTTGAAGGTCTGAAGGGCATTTTTAATTTCCCTAAAGGGCACTTTTGATTTGAAGGTTCCACTTCTAGGGCATTTTATCCATGATAAAAGTCCTGAAGGGTCTGCTTCATAAAGGTCAAAGGTCACTTTTGAATTCCCTAAAGGGTACTTTCATACAACTAAGGGTCATTTCAAAATTCTTGAAGGGTAGGTTATACAAAAACTAAAGGGTATGTGCCTTGGGTTTGAAGGGTCTTTTTTCTAGGAAAAAGGTTGTGACAATTATCCCAAGGGTAAGTGGTCATTTCAAAAAGGGTTGAAGGATTGGGATAAAAATACTAAAGTGTATGTCCATTTTAAAGGGTCCAATACACAAAGTCCAAAGGGAACTTTTCATAGGGCAAAGAGGTCAAAAATGATATCCCAAAAGATAAGTCCCACAGGGTAAAGGGTTTGGGATAAAAGCCTAAAGGGTCATTTACACAAAACCTAAAGGGTATGTGCCTTAAAAGGTTTGGTCAAAAGGGGTAAAGTGGTAAATTTGAAAAGGCTAAAGGGATAATTCAAAATACAAATGATTCTTTAAAAAAGGTTGAAGGGATAGTTTAAAAGTCCTGAAGGGTACTTGGAAAAGACTTAAATGGTGTACTTCATGTTAAAAATTTCTCAAAGGGTTTACTTCATAAAGTCCAAAGGGCACTTTTGCTTTCCCCAAAGGGCACTTTTGTACATCTAAGGGTCATTTTAAAATTCTTAAAGGGTAGGTTCAATAGGGTCAAAGGGATAATCCATTAGGGATTTGTTTTAGACAAAATGTCCATAGTCTAAAATTTTATAAGGCAAAGAGCCCATAAACTGAATTCCTTTAAGTGAATTGTTTCAAACAAAATGTCTACAACAATTTACTTAAAAAAATAAGGTTTTTTAAAAATTAATTTTGAAATAATAAAGGCCCAAAAACACCCAAAACATAAAACCTGAAAGGACAAATTACATAAGTGCTAAAAGAATTAGCCTAAAAATATAAACCCAAAGACTAGTCTCTATAAAACAAAAGTTAGTCTTATGAAACACAATGCCAATATATATAATGAAATTACTTAGATGTTCACATACAATGATTTTATATTACATAGAATAATCAAATATGAGAGATCACATAGAAATAATTGATAGTAGAGTGGAATACTGGATAATATAGCAAAGCCACTTCGAAAGGGAAACCTCCACAATAATACACTAAGAGAAAAATACTTAACATGATGATCAAAGACTAACCACTACCTCCTATATATAGTCTACTTATCCATGGTTATGCCATAGGCTGACCTGACTAACAACATAGAGAAATATAATAAGAATATAAAAGAGGTATGTAAGCCATAAGTTAGCCACACATATCCCTAAACACACCAAAGGTTAAGGGTGTAGCATGCCCCTCCCCTTCCAAAAAATGTTATCCTCAATGTTGATTCAACTCTAGATTTTGTTGCACAAAGGACTCATCCTCCCAAGTATCATCTTCATAGGGTAGATCTTCTATTTGATTAGGTATTCCTTAATCACTTGAGACTGCTACTACTTAGTATGCATTTGAAGGATCACCTTAAGATCAAGAATAACTCTTCCATCCTCATCCAATTTTGGTAACTTAGTTTGGGTAGTAAATTTTTGTCCAATGACTTTATTCAAACATGATACATGAAATATTGGATGTATATGAGTAGAAGAAGGAAACTCTAACTTGTAGGCTACACTACCAATTTTTTACAAGATTTGATAAAGCCAATAATACTTAGGGGATAACTTGTTATCCTTTTTTGTTACTTCAAGAACATCTTATTATATGTTTTTATGAGAAAAAATACCCGATCACCAATGTCAAATTGCCTCTCATGCATGTGTTGATCTACCATTATTTCATGCGATTTTGGGCCATGGTTAAATTTTTAGGTAAACTAGCAAGGAACTCCTATTGATGGTGAATATGTTATTCAAGTGCATGAACCTTATGATGGAACTTCAAGGATGAAGTGATGGATGGTGGTTGGTATCCATATAGTGCCAAAAAAGGAGACATTTTGGAATAACTATGAGCAGAAGTATTATACCACCATTCAATAAGTGGCAACCAATGTACTCATTTATCCTATTTATCATAAACAAATAAATAGAGATACCCTTTTAGACATTTGTTGACTACCTCAATTTGTCCATCTGATTAAGGATGATAGGATGAACTATGTGCCAACTAGATTCCCTAACATGAAAATAACTCAATCTAAAAATTACTAGTGAAGATGGGATCTCTATCACTAACAATAATCTTAGGAGTACCATGCAATTAAAAAATTAAAATCTACTATATTAGCAATAAATGGATGTGATAAAGAACATAAAAAAGCATACTTACTAAGATGGTCTACCATAACCATGATAACATTTTGACCATAAGATCTTGGTAACCTTGTAATGAAATCCATAGACACCTCTTCCCAATGTTGGCTAGGGATGGATAAAAGCTATAAAATACCTAGGGTTTTAATGGTTTATCCTTTATTTTTTTGATAGATCATACATTTAGACACATATTTTTGGACATCCCCTTTGATTTCTTTTTAAAACAAATCCTACTCAATTCTATGATAGGTTTTCAAAAATCTTGAATGGCCCCAAATTGGAGTTGCATGATGTTTCTAAAGGATTTTTTTTTTAAGAAGAAAATTCTTACATAGGTATAATCTAGCTTTATACCATAATGCATCAACCTTCCATATGAATTTTTCAAATCCACCTAGACCTTGCTAAAGATTCTGAATCAAATCATGGGTATCACTATCTTTGTCCCATTTTTATCGTGCTTCTTCTAGCCAATTTGCCTACAAAATGGTCATAGCATATAGCAATGCCTCAACTAGTTCATCATTCCTATATAGTGCATCTACCACTAAATTGTCCTTGCCTTTCCTATAAACTATTTCAAAATCATAGCCTAACATCTTAGTTATCCATTTCTATTATTCTTTAGATGATAACCTTTGTTCCAAAAAATATTTGAAACTGTCATGATCAGTATTTACCTAAAAGTGATGACCCATCAAATAAGGCCTCTATTATTTAACTACATGCAAAATGGCCACAATTTCCTTCTCATAATGGGCTTGTACTAATTTTTAGCCTTTAGTTGACAACTTTCAAATGCAAGTGGTCTACCTTCTTACATGAGTATAGCACCCATTACCTAGATGCATCACATTCAACCATAAAAGTCTTGGAAAAATTAGGAGTAGCTAATATTGGAGTGGTGCACATCACCAATTTCAATTTTTCAAATGCCTTGATAGCTATATCAATCCATTGAAAGGAGTATTTATTCAACAAAGATGTGAGTGGTGCTGTAATGCTACCATAATTTTTGATAAACCTATGATAGTAACCAATTAGCCCCAAAAATCATCTTAGTTGCTTGAGTGTCTTAGGAATCGGCCAGTCCACCATTGCTTAGAATTTTTTAGGATACAATTTTACTCCTATATGTGAAACTATATGACCCAAATACTCAACCTCACAAGATCAAAAAGTATAATTAGAAGGTTTAGCATATAATTGATGATGTTCCAAAATTGAGAGTACCTATTTAACATGGTGAAAATGGTCTTCCAAATTTTTATTATAAATGAGGATATCATAAAAAAATACCAAAATAAATTTCCTCAAAAATGTCCTAAAAATAGTATTCATCAAACTCTAAAAGGTAAATGGTACATTTGTTTGCCCAAAAAGCATAACCAAAAACTCAAAATGGCCCTCATAAGTCTTAAAAGCAATTTTGGATATGTCTTCATCATGGATCTGGGTTTGATGATACCCAGAACATAGATATAACTTGGTAAAATAGAGAGCACCATTTAATTCATCTAGAAAATCATCAATGATAGGAATATGAAACTTATCTCTAATAGTGTACTTGTTGAGTTCCCTGTAGCTAGGACACATCCTCCAAGTGTCATCTTTCTTTCACACTATGACAACTGGTAAAGAATATTTGCTTTAGTTATGGCGAATGATTCCTACATCCAAAATCTCCTATACCATATTTTCAATTTCACTTTTTTGGGCATAAGAATACCTATATGGCATGATGTTGGGTGGTGTACTACTAGGAATAAGTTTGATATCATGATCATGTGTTCAGCTAGGTGAAATTCATTTTGACATGTCACAAAAAATAATTGAATTGAAATCAATCACTTGTTGTATATTAAGAGGTGTAAATGGTTGATTTGGATGAACTTCCATGGAAAATAAGTGAGTTAAAAATCCTTTAGCACCTTTTCAAAGAATCTTTATCATCTGATGGGAGCTAATAAGTTGTGTAGATTTATCCCTTAATCCCTTTAGCTCAAATGTCCTTCCCTCATAATGAAAATAAATGAATAATTCTTAGAAATTCATCTCAATAGTGCCTAAAGTGGTGAGCCATTATACTCCCAAAAAAAATTCAGCTCCCCCATGGGAATAACAAACATAGGAGAATCTAACAAGTAGTCTCTCATGGCTAGCTTAATACTTGTTAAGCATGGGATATACTAAGAGGGGGGGTGAATCAGTATCTCATATATCTTATAAAACTTTCCCTTTATCAAATTCAACTTAATCAAAAATTCAAGATATGTAACAAAACTAAAACAATAAACACCACACAAGATAGAGAGAGACACCAGATATAACGTGGAAACCCAATGTGGGAAAAACCATGGAGAACAATCTCAAGTATATGAATGATCACCAACCCAAATCATATTTGCAAGCACCAAATTTTAGGAGCACTAACCCCTTTGCTGAGCACCAACACAATAAATATTCATGAGCACCAACCCACAGGTTCACCAACCCCTTTACTAAGCACCAACACAACAACAATTTGTGATCACCAACCCACAAGAACACCAACCCCATTGCTGAGCACCAACATAGCAACAATTCATGAGTACCAACCCACAGGAGCACCAACCCCTTTGTGTATACCACACAACTATCTCTCAATGTTGTTAACTCAATAAATGATAGTTCATTACAACATCTCTTTCCTCTATCTCACCTTTGCTCTTCTAAGCTAGATATAAAAAATACAAATCATATTCATCTCTCACAATTGTTCTTTTAAGCTAGATATTACAATATCAAATTAACCTCTATCACTCACATTTCAAATGGCTTCTCAAGCCTTTATTTATAGCTTTCCAAATGACCTTTGGCCTTCCCCCTTTGTGACCCTTCAATCCTCATGGAAAATGGCACCAAACTTGTATGACCCTTTATATCCTTGCCTTTGAAAAGTCATGTGGTGACCTTTCATGAGCAAAAATGTCCTTCCCTCTTTTGTCCTTATCTTGGTGACTTTTCATATTCCTCAAAGTGTCCCTTCATGAGAAATTGCACCCTTCCTCTTTTGTCTTCACTTGGTGACTCTTAGAATTCCCCAAGATGACTCTTCATGGGAAAATGCATCCCATCCTTCTTTTGTCTTTACCCCGTGGCTCTTTGACTTCTCCATGGGCCCTTCTTTTGTCTCATATGCAACCAATAATATATTTGTTAATATTAGATAAATATTAACACACATTAGCCAAGATATATTTATTACAAAAATTATTAAATGTAATGGGGCCTTTATCACCAATAATGCTAGACCTTTGACATTAATGACAATATTTCCAACAATCTCTTCCTTTGTCATTGATGGCAACCTCAATCTTGAAATTGCCACATCCTATCACGTACACATACTATCATCTAAAAACCTATAGTAACTCTCCCTTACTGTAGCAACCTATACCTATTTCCTGTACCTATTTCTACACCTGTACTTGTTATTCTCCCCCTTTGACATCAATGGCAAAGGGCCTACCTAGAACTAACACTTAGCTCTCCCTCAACTGATGTTGAACATCAATGGTAGGAAGTAATAGAAATTACTCCCAACTCCTCTTGTAGATCTTTGAATGTATCCTTTGATTGTGCCTTTGAGAAGATATGTGATAATACATACACATTGTTCCCTGTCCTTTAAGCATATACAATCAACTCATTTGAATCTTTTCTTCTAATCTCACAATCTTTTGTATGAAACTTTAATGTGTATCCTTGATCACATATTTGACTAACACTCAAAAGATTGTGCTTAAGACCTTTTACATATAAAACACTTTTTGTCTTAGTTTTACCATAATCCAAACTCAAAGTACCTTTTTTGGCTACCATGGTAGTGGTTTTATCTCTAAATCTCACTGTGCCACCTTTGATCTTCTTTAGAGTTATGAACTTACTTTTATCTCCTATCATATGCCTTGAAAATTTTTTATTAATGAACCATGGCTGACCTTTATTTCTTACATGCAAAGCTATCTGAACCATCATAGAATCTTCAAGTTGTTTCTTCTACCATGAACATGTCTGAACCTTCTTCTTGATGAATGGAGCTTTGAAACTCCGATCCTTCTTGTTGATGAATGGAGCTTTGAAACTCTACTCCTTCTTGACTGACTCAAACATGCTTATATAATACCAAGCTATGTGTCTGAAGTTGTTACACTTGTAGCATACTATGGTCTCTTCATCAAAGCTTGATAGAGGAGCAAAAGAGTTGTGGCTTCTACTTGAATCTACTTGACTTTCCTTCTCTTTCTTTCTGAAATTGTTAGCTCTTTTTCTACATTCTAATTTCTTGTGACCATATTCATTATAATAAAAATAATATCCAAAAAATAAGACCTATCTGTATATCTCTAACCTGATTAACTTTTGTAGCTTTGTTCCCTCCAGCCTTCTCTATTTGAAATGTCCTCCATATTATTCACTTTTCCCCTTTTTGTTTCCTCTTTTGTAAGAGCTTCAGCATAGCTCTTTTTCTTTTCAAATCTGATCCCTACCTTATCTAAATTTGCTTTTTGACTTTCTAATATCTTATTCAACATGTTAGTGATATCCTCAAATTTTGAATCACTAACTACTTTATCATTGACTGTTTTCTCAATATCTTCTTTTAAAGAGAAAATTTCAATAACATACCTTTCACATTCTTTTCTTGCTATTTCCAACTGTGTTGTTAGATCTTCTTCATTCTTCTTGGCTTCTTCCAAGTGTGCTATTAGATCATCAATAATTTCCTTTGATTCTTTTTCATTTTTCTTGATTTGGTGCATCAATCTTTGATTCTTCTTCTCAACAGCTTCTAACTCTTCTAAGGCACAAATGATTTCTCCTTCCATATTCACTTTAGCTTCCTCCTCTTCTTCTTGATCACCTTCATGTATGGCCATGAATAGAATCTCTTGTTCTTCTGAATCGTTGACTCCACTATCTTCGACTGAGCTAGAATCCTTAGAATACAGGCTCTTCTTCTCAAATCCCTTCTTGGATTTGCCTTTAAAATTCTTCTTGTATGTAGGCTTTTCTTCTTCATTATCATTAACCTTATTTAGGCATCTAGCTGAAAAATGTCTAATCTTTTCACAATTAAAACATTTAAAGGTAATTTTCCTAGATATTTACCTATTTCCCTTTTTGGCTTGCGAATGAAAAGTGCTCTGTTGTCATCTTCATCATCACTAGAACTATCACTTGATTCTTGAATCTTAGCTTTCTCTTTCTTTGATGTATTGAAAGCTACTTCTCTCTTTGAGGGTTTATCTTTTTCTATCTGCATCTCATATGCCATGAGAATACCATGAAGCTCATCCATCTTTAGCTTGGCTAAATTATTTGTCTCCTCAATTGCCAAAACCTTTGCATCATATCTCATTGGTAGAGATCTTAAAACCTTTTTCACCACCATTGACTCTTCCAACATTTCTCCAAGACCTTGAATCTGATTTACTATTTGATTAACTCACAAGAGATAACTTGTTATATCTTCTTCTTCTTCCATCTTCAAACTTTCAAACTATCTTCTAAAAGTCTGAAGCTTAGCTTGCTAAACCTTTCCATCACATTTGTAAATATTCTCAAGTTTTACCCAAGTTTCATGAGCAAAATTACATTGCATAACTTTAACAAATTCAAATTCACATAAACCACATAAAATAGCATTTAAAGCTTTAGCATTACATTCACTTTCATTCTTTTGTACTAGAGTAATTACAGATGTCTATGGCTCTTCATATTCCTCCACCACTGCTTCCCATATGTCAAATCCAAGGGCCATCAAATAAATCTTCATTCTCATGCTCCAAAAAGCATAATTCATTCCATCAAACAAAGGTGCCTTATTTGTAGAAAATCCTTCATGTGATCTAGCCATCGTGTTTTCCCGATCTACCTTCAAGTTGTAAAACTTTTTAAAAGGAACCTACTCTAATACCAATTGTTAAGCACAGGATATACTGAGAGGGGGGGTGAATTAGTATATCATATATCTTATAAAACTTTCCCTTTATCAAATTCCACTTAATCAAACATTCAAGATATGCAATAAAACTGAAACAATAAACACCACACAAGATAGAGAGAGACACTAGATATAACGTGGAAACCCAATGTGGGAAAAACCATGGAAAACAATCTCAAGTATATGAATGAGCACCAACCAAAATAATATTCACAAGCACCAACTTGTAGGAGCACTAACCCCTTTGTTGAGCACCAACACAACAATTATTCATGACCACCAACCCATAAGAGCACTAACCCCTTTGTTGAGCACCAACACAACAACAATTCATGAGCACCAACCCACAGGAACACCAACCCCTTTGTTGAGCACTAACACAACAAAAATTCATGAGCACCAACCCATAAGAGCACTAACCCCTTTGCTAAGCACCAACATAGCAACAATTCATGAGCACCAACCCACAGGAGCACCAACCACTTTGTTGAGCACCAACACAACAATAATTCGTGAGCACCAACCCATAGGAGCACTAACCCCTTTGTGTATAACACACAACTATCTTTCAATGTTGTTATCTCAACAAATGAGAGTTCATTATTGTTAGTGTAGGTTTTTATTTTTCGTTATTATTTAATTAGGGAAATTATATATTTGTGCTTACATGGAGTTTTCCTACATTTGTGGGATAGGCTAGCTTATGTGGAGATGTGTGTCATAGATGTGTCATAGGTGTCATAAGAATGTCATAATTAACTCCTTTGACTGGCTATTCTAGGTATGGGAGTTACTTCTCTATTCATAGCACCCTATTACCACCTTTCATGAAGGAGTTATAGTCTATTCTTGGGATGCTTTGACCACCTTTTATGGAGGAGTTACTTGTGTGCTCTCTTATATGTATTCTTCACTTTGGCCATCTAATGTGAATGGAATATTGGATTTTCTCCAAATTGTCTATGTAATTGTCTCTTGTTTGATTTCATTTACTTTAGCATTTTGTGGTATTCACTTGGTTCATCCCCTGCAACCACAACTCATGCATCCTCATTATTTGGACCTTGGTGAATCCTCTGATATGGTATCAAAGCCACTCTGGTAATTGGTTGTCTATTTTGCTATTGCTTTCATTGAAATCTAGAGCTTTGTTAAGGCATTTTTTTGTGAATTTTGAAAATTTCTAAGAGATATTGCTAGTTCTTTGTGCTATTATTCCTTCCATGGCTTGTTTGGTCTCTCCATATACATGTAGTCCTGTGATCATGATCCTCTTAGCATGGTGTTGAAAGTCTCACGATGTTCAAGATCTGCATAAGAGTTTGTCTCAGACTTGAGTGTAAAAGTGTGGAGTTATAGCCATGGCATTCCAAAACAAGTAAGAAATTTGAGCACATAAAGGCTGAGTTTGTGCAAGAAGAAGGAAAGAACGTGGTTGGGTTCATAGCTAAGTCATTTTTTGGTGATAAAATGCCAATCTTGGAGATTTCAAAAAAGGTGTGATGGTAAAACGTAGTCCTACGTCCACCTTGGCGCACTTTCCTTGGAACTTTTCAATCCAGTTATGCGCCCTTTTCTCCTTCTCCACATAAGTCATTTGCTATGGTATGCTTTCAAGACAAAGTCATTAAATTCAAGCCTTCCTTGGACCTTTAATCTACTTTGAATTCAGTGTCTCTACTCTCTTTTTTGCCCAACAAATTTAAATCTGCTCTTTCCTCAAACTTTGGCACCCCTCTCCTTGTTTGGTGTCCCATGTGGGCCCTTAAATACCTTGCAATCCATTAAATTATATCTTGTACTTTAATTTTTTAGTTAAAATTGACTTGTCCAAAAAATAATCAGTCAATTTGATTGAGTATTGAGTATTTTAGACAATTTTTAAGTTTTGATAATTTGGGGGTTTAAATTTAAACTTGTATCTTTGCCTGTCAAAGATGAAGTGTTAGTCCTGGGTTGGCAGGAGGCCAATTCCCCCTCACAAAGACCTCTTTTTGATTCCTCACTTCGTGCTGAGTCTAACAAGTGGTTGGAAGGCCACTTTCTCTCTCAAAATAGGTATTTTTTTAATGTTTGTGTTGTTTTTTGGCAAAAACACTAGTTTACAGGAAATTGAATCTTTAATATCTTGCAAACAATAGCTCAAATTTAGGTGCCATTTTTTGTAAAAGTATTTGTATTTAAATTAGCCATAGTGTAGGCTTATTATTTGTTAAAAATTCACTGGTTTATAAAGTGCCTAAAATTTGGGTCTCTCGGGATGCATTTTCGACTGAGTCCGACGTCCTGTTTGCTTAAAGTCTTGCACTGATTACTCTAAGACGCATTCTCAGCTGAGCTCGATGTCTTTTGAGAATGCACTTGCATATTTGGGGGGGGCTCAACATTTTGTGGGGGGGGGGGGTGTGATTGCTTTTCAACACTTGTAATCTTTGCTTTCATTCTCCTTTCTACATAATTTCACAACTTGAAATCAACACAACTTCACCTAAATTCAGCTTAAATGGATTCCTTTCAACTTAAAATTCTAACACCCTTCAACTATCATGAATAGAAGGTTAAAATGTCAATCATTAGTAAAGGGTTGTATAGGATCACCATGGGTACTAAAGTAGAACCTAGCACTGATGCTGAAAAGGTCAAGTGGTACAACTGTAATGATGAAGCCTATAGATTACTAAGCTTGTCCATGTCTCTAGAATTTCTCTTCCATTTAGAAACCTTATTTGGGAAGCTTGATGAGATGAGAGGTCATGAGCTCGAAAATGAACTCATAAGTCTAAGTCTTAGCAACTTTGACACCCTACAGGACTTCTTCACTAAGTTTAAGGCCCTTAGATTGCAATTGAAATAATGTGGGATAGAGAAGAAATATGACCAACTCATCCTTTCTATTCTCATAAAGTTAGGTCCAAGTTATTCAGTCTTTGTCTCCACTTTCCATGCCACAAAAAGTGCTCTTTGCACTACATGGAAAATGCCTTCTTTGGATTCATTCATTGCCGACCTGACTAGGGAGCAAGATAATATAATTTAAATGGGCACAATGAAGTCTAATCAACCCCAAGATTTGATAGCTGAAAATGGTAAGGATAAGACTTCAACAAAGGAGAAGAAGAAAAAGAACAAGGACTAGGAGAAGAAGAAAGAAAACAACAATCCTGCCAAAAACAACACTGAGTCTTCCTCCTCCAATGATAAACCTAAGAAGGATAAGGTTAAGTGTGACTATTGTAAGAAGATAGGGCATGATGAACACAAATGCATGAAGAAACAAATAGATCACCTAACTCATATTCTAGAGAAGCACAACATAGGTGTTCCTGAGTCCATCAAGCAGAATTCATCTACCCAAGATTCTACCAAGGCAAAAGGCAAGGGTAAGGAGAAAGAAAAGGGCAAGGCCCTTGTAGCAACTACAGCTTCTAAAACATCATGGGTCATTGATTCAGGTGCTTCTCACCACATGGGCTCTTCACTAGTTGATTTTTCATCTTTAGAGCCTTGTACCATTACTTTAATTAGTTTGGGTGATGACACATTAGTTTTTGTTGTAGGGAGAGGGTCAGTTGAAATGGAAGGAGGAACATTCAATAATGTTATAAGTGTTCCTTCTCTTTCAACCAATCACCTATCAGTGTACCAAATCACTCACATTGGTCGGGGCATGAGAGTTGAGTTTTTTCTAGATTCGGTGGCTATCAGGGAGTTGCATAGTGATACTACAGTGGCAGTGGGTAGGGCAGATCACCAACCAAGGTTATACACCTTCTCACATTTTTCACTTGATTATTCTCCAACAGCATTGCTAACTCATTCAGATGGAGTTAGAAAATTATGGCATGAGTGGTTTGGCCACCTTAACTACCACTACCTTGAGCAACTTGGCAAACATGACATGGTCATTGGCTTGCCTCGTGTCCAATTCTCAAAAGGACTTTACAAGAAATGCTCACTTAGGAAGCATCCCAAAGCAAAATTTTACAAAGGCAAAGCTTGGAGGGCTTCACAACATTTGGATTTAATCCACAGTGATGTATCGAGACCCTTTCCCAAACCATCTTTCACAAGGGCCAAGTACATCCTCACTTTCATTGATGATTTCTCTAGGTACACTTGGATATATTTTCTCAAACAAAAGTCTGAAGTGTTTGAAAATTTTCTAGATTTCAAGGCTCTTGTTGAGAAACAGAGTGAGAAATCCATCAAGGTTCTTCAAATTGATAATGGAGGGGAGTATGTCAGTAACAAGTTTGAGTAGTTTTGCACCACATAGGGGATTGATTTGCAGCACATAGTCACTTATATTCCTTCACAAAATGGGGTTACAAAATGCATAAATAGGTTCTTGAAAGAGATGTGTAGCTATATGATTCACTCTAAATCCTTAACACCATAGTACTAGGCTGAAGCCATCAATTGTGCTTACTACATTCAAAATAGGGTTCCTCACAAAGCTTTGAAAGGGATAACACCCTTTGAAGCTTGGCATAAAAGGAAACCTGATGTTGAGCACCTTAGGGTTTTCAGATCCCTAGCCATGGCCCACATACCGAAGAAGAAATGCAAAGCTATGGAACGTCAATCCAAGCCTTGCATCTTTATAGGATATCTGGATGGTGTTAAGGGGTATCACCTTCTATATCTAGTCACTCATGAGTTGTTCATCAAGAGAGGTGTCCATTTTTAGGAGAGTCCTAGAGACTCAACACTTGGCACTTCTTCTCCCTCATCGGATCTACTTCTTCACGATGATTCCTCATCAGATTCAGATCAGCCACAATAGGTTCTTGAGATAGAGACTTCTTCTTCTTCTTCGAGTTCAAATGATGAGGATAGTGATGCAGAGTCATCCACCTTTAGTCAATCAAAGGATGAGGAGTTAGCACCTGACTCACCCAATTTTGGGCCACTTTGGGCCAGACAGACACTTGAGAGTGTTGGCACTTGGGTAGGAGATCTTGTAGATGATAGATGAACTAGGGAGGATTTTCAAAGAGATCCACATGCCTTCTTTGCTTCAATTTTAGATCCACAGACTTTTCAAGAGGCATTGGGGGTACCTAAGTGGGATAGTGCTATGGAGGAAGAATATTCTTCCTTAATCAAAAATCACACTTGGGACTTGACTTCACTTCCTAAGGGAAGGAAGATGGTTTGATGTAGGTGGATATATCAAACCAAGTTTGTAGCAGATGGGTCGGTTGATAAGTACAAGGTGTGATTGGTTGCCAAGGGTTTCTCATAGGTGGCAGGCATTGACTACTCAGAGACCTTTACACCTGTTGCAAACATGACTTTTATTTGACTCACCCTAGCTATTACCACAACACATGGTTGGGATGTGTACCAAATAGATGTGAAGAGTGCCTTTCTTCGTGGAGACCTAGAGGAGGAGATCTACATGGAGCAACTGCTAGGATTTGTTCAAAATTCTTCCTTAGTATGTAGACTTAGGAAATATATCTATGGCTTCAAATAGGCCCCTCAGGCATGGTATGCCAAGATGGATTCCTTCCTTCTCACAATTGTTAGGAACCTAGAACAAATAAACATGCTTTGATACCACTTGTCAGGATCCTACTCCACCAATTAGAGCACATATGATTACTTCTTGTATTAACAACTAAACACGGAATTTAACTAGAATCAAAAGTAACTAGAAATATGAAACAACACAGGAATATGAGATACAATACACAATTGTATTAATAATCACATAGAAGAATATACAATAAGGAAGATGCCACTTCTTCCTCCACCTCAAAGGCTCACCACACCTCAAGACCTTCTTCCCTCTCTCTCTCGGTCCCAACAATCAACTCCAATATAGAATTGATGTTCACCTCTCCAACCAGTCAGTAACACACTACCAGTACATCAAGTACACAACCGTACTCCAAGTAGATCTCCTTCTCTCTACTGCTACCTACAAATCACTATACCTTACTCACCATTGTAAATCTCCAAAAGAAGCCATGCTCACCTGCTGACCAAGATCATACAGATACGAAGAACCCTTCTGATTCTCCAAACCAGCACCCACCTTGGTACTGTGACACTAGGAGGAACACACCATTGCTCTCCTCTCTCAGAAGGAGCTTAATTGCTCTCTTACTCTCTAGCTGTGACTTTTACAATACAGCCCATGAGTCCATATATAGATCTCATGCTTACAATAATTAGACTATCTTAATTACAATAATTAGACACACAACTCAAGACTAAGACTAGCCTTTAACATGAAAACTAATAGTCTCAAAATAGACTCTCCAGAATCAACATGCAAACTGCATGTTCACGCACAGGCTACCGACGTTGGCTCCTCCATGACCGATGTTAGCTAACTGGTAACCGATGTCAGTTGCTTCCTCACTACCATCTAACTAACATCAGTTGATCAAACTGGTTTCCCTGCAACACATTTAGTAACTCTTTGTAACTCTACATCCTCTATAACTTCTCCTATTTGCATCCTGGTGAAGCTTTTAGCTCCATAACCTAACAACAATGGGTTTCACTAGGTGCCATTTTGATCTTAATGTCTACTTTTTGTAGTAGGATGACTCACTTTTGATTCTAGTTCTTTATGTTGATGACCTTTTGATCACTGGGAGTTCTTCATTAGCTATTGCAATAGTGAAGGCATCTCTCCAAGATAGATTTGACATGAAAGACTTGGATTTGTTGCACTACTTCCTTGGCATCGAGATATCATAGTTAGATTTAGGGATTTCTCTTGCATAGCCTAAGTATGCTCTTGACTTATTGGCTCAGTTTCACATGGCTAATTGCAAGCCATCTCTAACTCCCTTTCTATCAAGAGTCAAGCTTGAGGCTGACTATTCTTCACCATTGGTTGATGCCACTCAGTATCAACAACTTGTTGGTAATCTCATCTACTTGACTCACACTAAGACTAACATATCATATGCAGTGGGACTTGTCTCCAAATTTATGCAGGAATCTCATGAGCTACATTAGAAAGCAGCTAAGAGGATCTTGCATTACATACAAGGTTCACATAGATACGAGATTCATTACAAATTTGGCATAGAGGTTGACTTGGTTAGATATATAGATTTAGACTAGGCTAACAATTCACAGACTCACAAGTCCACTTCTAGTTATAGTTTCTCTCTAGGTTTTGGTCCTATTAGTTGGTCTAACAAGAAGCAGAATGTTATTGCTATATCATCCATAGAGGTAAAGTAAAAGGGAGCTATTAATGTAGCTACTGAGGCTATTTGGCTTCAGGGGATTCTTTCTAAGTTTAGAATTCCTATCAGGTAGCCCACCATCATTTATTGTGACAACCAGAGTACCATTCAGATTTGTAAGAGTCTGGTTCAACACCAGCAGGACCAAACACATAGAGATTCACATGCATTTCATTCAGGAGCTTATTCATAGTTAGGTCATTGACTTAATCTTTTGCCAGTCTTCAGATTAGGTTGCAGACATCTTCACCAAACCTTTCATTGAGAGTAATTTCATTCATCTATGAGCTCTTCTTGGGGTGCGGTCTACATCTATAGCAGCATCATCTTTGGGGGGGGGGGGGGGGGGGGGGGGCTTTCTAGCCTTCTCATTTATTCATGTCTCTCTTTTATGGGAGAGTTTTTTCCTACGGGTTTTCTCCTTTTCTCTATCTTATGGGAGATTGCTTTTGTACATGGGTACCTCATCAGGCCTAGTTGCTGAGACCCATTTTATATTTCCACACTGCCCACCTAAGCTATGCTTATGGGGGGTGTTAGTGTAGGTTTTTATTTTTTCCTATTATTTAATTAAGAAAATTATATATTTGTGCTTACATGGAGTTTTCCTACATTTTTGGGATAAGATAACTTATGTGGAGATGTGTGTCATAGATGTGTCATAGGTGTCATAAGAATGTCATAAGTAACTCCTTTGACTAGCTATTCCAAGTATGGGAGTTACTTCTCTATTCTTATCACCCTATCACCACCTTTCATGGAGGAGTTACAGTCTATTCTTGAGGTGCTTTGACCACCTTTTGTGGAGGAGTTACTTATGTGCTCTCCTATATGTATTCTTCACTTTGGCCATCTTACATGAATGGAATATTGGCTTTTCTCCAAATTGTCTATGCAATTGTCTCTTGTTTGATTTCATTTACTTTAGCATTTTGTGGTATTCACTTGCTTCATCCCTTGTAACCATGACTCATGCATCCTCATTATTTGAACCTTGACAAATCCTCTGATAATTACAACATCTCTTTCATCTCTCTCACCTTTTCTCTGCTAATATAGATATAACAAAAACAAATCATATTCATCTCTCACAATTGCTCTTCTAAGCTAGATATTAAAATATCAAATCAATCTGTATCACTCACATTTCAAATGGATTCTCAAGCCTTTATTTATAGCTTTCCAAATGACCTTTGACCTTCCCCCTTTGTGACCCTTCAATCCTCATGGAAAATGGTGCCAAACTTGTATGACCCTTCATATCCTTGCCTTTGAAAATTCATGTGGTGACCCTTCATGTGCAAAAATGTCCTTCCTTCTTTTGTCCTTATCTTGGTGACTTTTCATATTCTTCAAAGTGTCTCTTCATGAGAAATTACCCCCTTCCTCTTTTGTCTTCACTTGGTGACTCTTGGAAATCCCCAAGATGACTCTTCATGGGAAAATGCATCCCATCCTTCTTTTGTCTTTACCCCGTGGCTCTTTGACTTCTCCATGGGCCCTTCTTTTGTCTCATATGCAACCAAAAATATATTTCATTAATATTAAATAAATATTAACACACATTAGCCAAGATATATTTATTAAATGCAATGGGGTCTTTATCACCAATAATGCTAGACCTTTGACATCAATGACAATATTCCAACAATACTATGGAATTTTCCTAAGTAGATGATAATACCACCATCTGTAATCATGACCTAAAATTATGGAGTAGGATAAATGAAATAGTTAAAATGAGTAGCCAACTTATTATTGATGAAGTTATGTGTGCTCCCATAATCAATCATAATAGTGACCTTTTTTTCTTTAAGAAACCCACCACCTTAAGAGTTTGGGGAGTACTAATACTTAAAAGGGCATGATAGGAAATATTAGGTTGAGAGTCTTCAAATTTCTTTCAGGACCATCTTCATCCTTGCCAAGTGCCTCCTCATCATCGTCATCCTCATTGGCACCTTTGATGTCAAATAACTTCTTTTCAGCATAATGATGGTCTTTACTCCATTTTTTTATTGCAACCATAACACAACCCTTTGGCTTGCTTCTCCTCAATTTGTTAAGGTGTCAATATAGTGGGTTGAAGATATGATGGTGTTGGAAAGGTGTGATCATGACTAATAGTGAAGGTTTTATATTTGACCATTTCTTTTTTCTCTACCATGCATGCACATGGATAGCTTCTGATATAGATGCTAGGTTAAATATCCAAACCTCTAATTGGATGTTATCTTTGAGACCACCCAAAAATAGATCCATCAAAGTTTTCTCAGTGATGTCTTCCACCCATAAGGATAGCTTCTAAAAATGATGAATATAATCCTTAAAAGTCCCCATTTTCCATAGTTTGGCTAATTGGCTAAAGTAATTCTTAGAGACATTATTCTAATAATGAGATAACAACTCATCAGTGAAAATGACCATGTAATAGGAGTACCATTCTTTTTATTTTGAGAACATAACCAATGATACCAAATGAACTGCTTACGTTCTAGCTATAGAGACACCACTATCACCTTCTAAGAACTAGGAGTTTGATACAGATCAAATAAATTATCAATTTAGGTAATCCAAGTGAGAGGATCCTTACCATAAAACTTACGTATGGAAACTTTGGAAAACATCAATTTCACACCAAAATTAGAGCTTTTAGTGTTGAGAGGAGGAGGATCCAAATGATGAAGTGGAGGGTTGTTTGACTATAACTAAGATGAAAGAGAAGCTAGTGAAGTTGTGATCTAATTCAACTGATTATGAACTCCATTAATCTTTTTATGTAACCCTAAAACATGAATTTGAACTACAAAAAAAGTCATCATGCCACACCAAGCCCTTTATGTCAACTTGAAGTTGAGAAATCAATATATCTAAAGTTCTAGATTCCATGTCACCGATAGGAGTTTTTTACCCCCCTTTTCATCCCCATGTAGAAGGATCAACCATGTACAAACCCTAGGAGGCTTTTTTCCTTGAAAAAAGTATACCAAAAGATGGTACTATTTTTATTGCCTCACTAAGATGAATCTAATGACTATTTTTGTGCACTAGGGTAAAAAATTTGGCACCAAAAAGTGTGCTGGTGGAATATATCATTATGATCATCTTGTCAAGATGAATCCAATGACTACAATTGTGTAAAGTGAAAAAAAATTCCATACTTTTTTTAATTATTTTTTCTAGAAAGCATTTTGAACAATACTATGTTGACCAAAAAAATTAATTCTTCCTAGATTATAAGTTATGTTTTTTGCTCCATCCCCTCATAGAAGTCGCACCTTGCTAGATCCAAAAAAATAATGATGCAAGAAACTTACCCAAATCAAAGCTCTGATACTAATTGTAATTAAATTATGTAGATGTTTACATAGAATTATTTTATATCACATAGAATAAGTAAATATCAGATATCACAGATCAATAATTGATAGTAGAGCAGAATACTGGATAATATAGCAAAGCCACTTCAATGGGGTAACCTCTAAAACAATGCACTAATATCAAAATAAGTAACATGATGATCAAAATCTAACCACTACCTCCTATATATAGTTTGCTTAGCCATGGTTATTCCCCCTTTTCATCTCCATGCTGAAGGACTAACCATATACAAACCCTAGGAGGCTTTTTCCCTAAAAAAATTGTACCAAAAGATGTTACTATTTTGATTACCTCGCCAAGATGAATCCAATGACTATTTTTGTGCACTACGGTAAAAAATTTGGCACAAAAAAGTGTACTGGTGGAATATATCATTATGATCATCTCATCGAGATGAATCCAATGACTACAATTGTGTAAAGTGAAAAAAATTCCATACTTTTTTTTAATTATTTTTTTCTAAAAAGCATTTTGAACAATACTATGCTAACTAAAAAAATTAATTCATCATAGATTGTAAGTTATGTTTTTTCGCTCCTTCCCCTCATAAAAGTTGCACCTTGCTAGATCCAAAAAAACAATGATGCAAAAAACTTACATAAATCAAAGCTCTGATACTACTTGTAATTAAATTACTTATATGTTTACATAAAATTATTTTATATCACATAGAATAAGCAAATATGAGATATCACACATCAATAATTGACAGTAGAGCAGAATACTATATAATATAACAAACCCACTTCAAGGGGGTAACCTCTAAAACAATGCACTAATATAAAAATAAGTAACATGATGATAAAAATCTAACCATTACCTCCTATATATAGTCTACTTAGCCATGGTTATTCCATAGGCTGACCTAACTAAGAACATAGAGAAATGTAACAAGAATATAAAAGAGGTATGTAAGCCACAAGTCAGCCACACATATCCCAAGACATGCCAAAGGTTAAGGGCATATAAATATCATCTTACCAAAATTTAAATATCTTATATTTTATATAATTTTCATAAACATATGGAAAAATGGGGGCTCAATATTAAGACCAAAATCTAAAAAAAGTGGGTCCCCATTTCTCCTTAAAGAAAAGGGGGATGTTGGGTACAACAAAGGGTAATTAAAAATTTAGGAAGTTTGTTAGACCGTAGGTAAATAATTTGATCCTCATAATGATGTTGAACTTTACCTTGGTTCATTAAGGAAAATTTTGCTTTTTACTACAAGAAATAAGCAGTCTACTTATCACTATCGAAGACTTGCCAATGAGCTTTATTATCTAACACTAATGGTCTTACCACCAATTTAACATGTGGCTACACTTTGGACTTCTTCAACTCATTTGTGATTTAAAAATACATTCCCATAGCTACCAACCTATCAAAATGTTGGTTTTGGTTCCTTGGCACTGCTTGGATGTTGAATGCTTAAAAGTCTTTAAGTATATCCCACACTCTATACTTGTAGGATCTTATTAAGGGATTTTTTGTTATATTTTGGCCTCTAACCTGATCTACTATCATCTCACTATCCCAATAAACTTTTAACTACTTGATTCCCCTCTTAGTAGCCCATTGAAGGCCATAGATAAGGCCCTTATACTTAGCTACATTTTAAGAGTAACTAAGTTAGAACCTGTAAGAGGAAAAGTACTTGTCATTGGATGAAGATATCAACATCGCACCTACACCAACCCCATGCTTTCCTTTTGAGCCATCAAAGAACAATTTCCATAAACCACTATTATATTCCTATGGCCTAGTGAGGGATGGCATGAATTCATTTTCTTCATGCAAGTAGTAGACTCCCATGTATCTTTATTCAACACCTTCTAAAGGGTCAATTAACTAATTTTCACTCCATAACTCATCCAAGAACATATCAGGTATCTTCTTAGGATGAGTGTTTAGTTCTTGACCAATTAGGTGTTCATCTTCATCAATAATAGTATAGTTGATGTTTGGACTACTGGCCCATAAGGCTCAATGTGAATTGTGTAAGAATCTACGATTTGATAGACACATTGCTTCCATACCTTATAATAAAATTCATGTAGGACCAATATACTACTATATAACCCCCAATTTTTGTTGTGAATTCTCTAGATAAGCATAGATAAAAATAAGGAGGCACATCTAGAATCAACACATCTTGAGCCACTAAAACATTAGGACAAGCATGTAGGGTCAATTTTAGACCTTTGATGATGCAAAATAGTTTGGTGGAAGATCCATCAAGCTAAAATACTCCCTTAGATGGTGATTCATAATTCAAACCAAGATGATTTGGTATTGACTTTGGCATCACTAAAGTACTTATTCCACTATCTACCATGCATTTATGTACCAAGGAGTCACCAATGATCATAGAGATGTAGAAAGAAGGAGGTTTGACCACCTTGTTTGATTGTCATTAATTAGGCCCTTTGGTTGTATTGGTGAGAACCATGTTTTCCTTGTTTTGTGGCTTCTCAGAAATATTAATTTTTTACAAACCTTCTTGAAGGATATGCACTTGACTAGTCATAGAAAGCATGTCCCACATTACTATAGTCACATTGGAATTTTCATTTGTTCAACAATATTTATGGGTAAACCACCAATTTTTTCTTGTGTTTTAGGAGCCACAACCATGTTTTGAACTTATGAGTTTTGGGGGACAAATTTATTCCCTTAGTTCTAATTTTTTTGAGTTATTAGAATATTTGGAGTAGTAGTAGGTTAACTGGGCTTTGATAGTAATGGATTAATAGTAGGAGTTTATTTTAATTGTTCCTAATTAATATCCATATTACTTTTTTTAACCTTGTATTATCTGCCATTGGAATGGATGCTTAGCTAGAATCAGCATATTGATTGAGTGCATAGCATTATTCATGCTCATAATTAACCATTATAGCACCCAAATAGTTTGGTATTTCATTAGGCCTTTATCCTTATTAAGGTTCTTCTAGTTTTATCATCATAGGTATTTTTTATTTTGAGTCATAAGAGTTTGATTGTATCCATAGCTAGTACCCTAATGCCATTGATCATTGAAAGCCTGATTGAACTCAGTGTTTGGGACAATGGATTGATTGAATGATTGATTATAAGGCATGGCACGCCCACTTTATTAAGAATTTTTTTTAGTAGGGACCAAAGTGTTGTAATTACTTTTAGGATTTGGATTATAATTATTTTGCCTATTATAGTTAGGTTGCCCTTGTCCTTAGAAATTTCCTTTGTAGGGTGGCCTATTTGCTTGATAAGAATAATACTGAGACTGATATGGATCTTGATAAGGTTTATTAAACTCATATTTCTTCCTATTCACATTCATCAATTCATTTCCAAAATATTAAAACACACTCTTAAGCTCTTAGAAATTCTTGTTTTCTTGGGAGTCACTAGATTGACTAGTTTAAGCCTTTTCCTACTTTGGTGTAAGTATGGTAACAAATGTTGGCATAGGTGTAATGAAATTAAGGGGATAAATGATGATAGGAGGTGGTTTAATCTCAATAAATAAAGGCATTAGTGGCTTAGGTTTAAGCTTTCCAACTTATACCGAATAATTCTTTGCTTTGATTACCACTTTATAAGCATTTGGTAGTGTGTTTCCTCCCATGGACTAAATCATTGTTACAATATCACTATTTAGAACCTTTAGAAAGTAAAGGAAATAATAATTATGAGTAGACCTAATATATATATATATATATATATATATATATATATATATATATATATATATATATTGGGATCATGTCCCATTTCTTTTGAAATCTGGTATTGAAGTCTTTCATAACTTCATGAGGAGCCCTCTTGATTTGTGGTTAATTGTTCTGCAAGTGACAAGTGGTCACTCTTTTCTCAAAATATCTTACACAATACATCACCTAACTGATCCCATGATGTTATGGATTTATTATTAAGGCTTATGTACCATTCCAAGGCTTTACTCTTGAAAGAGATGGTTAATAGCCTAATGGCCACTTTTTTCTCATTGATATCATGATTATTGCAAAATTTGGCTATATCCTTGAGGTGTTCAAAAGGGGTTGTAGATTTGTCTCCCATGAAGTAAAGAATTTTTTTGAGATCTACCACTAGAAAAATATCATACTAATTAAGGTCTAAAAGACTCTAACCATTGAAAGCCACAAAAGGGAAAACTCTAAGGGCTTCCATGGTAATGAAAGGACCTAAAAAAGATCTAGTATAGGTAGACTTAGAAATTGGTTTAGTGGGAAAGCTTCCCATGTATGGGTGAGTATTATTAAATATTAACCTCTTTACTAAGTTTAAAAGTAATTCAACAAATTAAAAAGGAATATGTATATAATATGATATTATATTCACCTTTGGCATGAAATTAGCTACTTCTCTACCATTATATTTTTGAATGTTGTTTGAAGTCACCCGATATTGAAAGATGAAATCTATAACCATTATAAATTGATCAAACCAACATCAAACTTGACCAATCTTATTCAAAACTAGTACCATCAGGCATGCCAAAAACTATTATAGCATATAATTGCACCCTTGTGGGAGATTTTTTCAAGTTCTCTCACTCCTATCTACAATATTGGAGAAAATTTAGGTTGTGGGTATCTTCTAGTGAGGTTGAACCTTTGGATAAGGCTAGCTTCCTCTTGGTAGATCACTTAAACTAATACTTCTACTTGGAAAAGAGATAGAGAGGGGGTATAGGGTAAATAAGAGATCTAAAAGGATGATACACCAAATTGATTAACACTCACATAAGATTGAAATAAACACTAACTTAGAAACTAGCTAATTTGCATAAGTATTTCTTAAGACAATTTTTTTTTTCACACAACCTCACAAACTAGCTAGTTTACATAAGTATTTCTTAAACTAGGCTCACTAAACAATATATGAAGCAACGAGAAATTTAAAAAATCACACCAAGCATCCATTAATGGTGGAAAGAGCTCAATTTTAGACCTACAACTAGCATTAAAACACCTAAAAATAGGCAATAAAGAAGGACAATATACATGGAAAAACACTTCTTCACAAGGCCATCATGCATAAGGTTGCTAAACACAATTCAGAGATAAGAGATAGGTGAAAAATGATCTTTATTGATTGAAAGGGTCTTTATAACAAATTTTAAAAGAATTTCTCCTTGTCAAATGAGAATATCTCTCTCTCTCTCTCTCTTTTTGGTGAGGGAAAAGTGGGAGATTTAGGAGAAAAGGGGTTAAAAGAGAGAAGAGGCCAGCAAAAAAAATTTAATAAATGAGACATAACCACCCTCCATGAATTCTCACCAATATTTGGGTTAATTAGGACTAATATTTCCTCAATAAATTAACGTTAATTAGCTCCAATAGCCTTGAAGTGTTCTCACTAGTTAAAAAACACACTAGAGGATAGGAACTAGTTGAAGCTAATGAGTCATAATCTATTAAAAGGGAATAGTCTCTAAATAATTTTAAAATTTCATTAAATTCTCCACTTACCATTCTCAACCTCCAAACTCTCCATTTTATTAATGAGATTACTATACTGTGATTCATGTTTATATGTTATTTATGTTATCTGATGTCTCTTATGACACTCCTTTCATAGTCACAACTCTGCCCTTACTCTAAACCCTAAACATCAGTCCACTGTAGATGAAAACCAATTCCTTTATTATTTTTATTATATTCAAAACCTCAATGAAGATCTATAGGATACTTAGTCTCTTGATCATGATTTGGACATAAATTCAAGACCCAAGATAAACTTCATAACTTGATTGAGCAGAATTTTGCATAGCACTAAGATTTAATGGTGGCATATGAATTGGCCATGTCTATTCCAGTAACCTAGATCACATTTTGATCTCTTATTTATACATTTGCATGTCTGGGTGATGAAATCTTCCATTTGATGTGTCCAAATATGTGGCATTTCCTAAGGTTACTATCTATTTCATTTTAAAACATGATTGTCATCACTAAGACATGTGTCTTCACCTCATGCCCCTAGAACTTTAATAAAATTTGATTCATTGATATCCTCAGGAGTCTCTTGGGTTTGACCTTCAATGCTACCATTGATATTTGATCTATGTTTGAGATTATGACACTTGGCATCCCCACATGCCTTTTATAGACCCTATTGTCAATCTCTATCTAGTTAATGTGCTTACACCACATGGTATCCTTTCATGCAATTTGGGATCATTGATTTCTTGACCTCATACACACTATCAATCTCCTTAGTCTGGTTTGAATATATGTCATTGATCTTTAATTTTTATAACCAAATGTGTGTCATTGATCCACTAAATCACCATGATTATGATACATGGAATCATTTCATTCATCCTCAAGATCCTCTAGCATTTTGACCTTGTACTAACCATTATATCTTTGATGTATGATTTAACATGCACCATAGATCTATTTTGACCTATTGACCCTAGTCTTTAATGGAGATCATAGATCAAGATATGTATATAAGAATACACACTATCGATCTTGATCCAAGATATTTGACTTACTGACTTCATGAGATAGCCCACATGTAGTTGATCCTTGATCCATGCTTCCAAGATCATGACACTTGGCATCCCCATGTTCAACCTAAATTTTTTTGAATATTTTTGAACCCAAACAGCTATTTCTTATGGCTTTGATTTGATGTCCCTTGGTACATCCCACACTACTAAATATCTTTTAAGGCTTATATCTTAAGATAGGAAACACACCACGACACCAAACTTATAGGGGATATTCATAACACAAAATACATAATTTTCATGTATTCCTTTAACTTTGATTAACTTTCCAAGTACACTTATCAAATGCACAACCAAAATGATCTATTTTTTCCTACATGAGTAATGACCTTGTCCATAGCTTGTAGATGCTCATTTTAATACATAATTTATACATAAAATTTGAGTCATATTTCTCAATACATAGTGGGGTCATGCTTTGGAAGCATGTTATCCACAGTTACATAATTATTTGAATTGGCAAAAACACACAATTATATGATTCAGACTCATAGTTGTAGCATAATCCTATACATTAGTACTATTGTATACATAATTTTAGCATGAGACATATCTAAGTTACATATGATATGAAACATATTCTTAACATTATGAAATCTAAATTAGATTTAGATTATAAAACATTTATATGGACTATTACCATATCACAAAAAAAATTGTATTGATACCCCACAAAATTTTATGATTTTTTATTGATCCAATCTATCATAGTAATTGGTTCACCTTTTAGTATGATTACATTGATCAAATCACTCAATCTTGCCAAGTTTTTGGGTTGGACTAGATCATCTAACCTCATCAGGTTATAAGTATTATTGGGTTGCATAATTGAGTTAATCTCAACTTCTAGGTGGAAACTCACTTTTGATTCAAATTTGGGGGCATGTGCATTCTAATATATATCTCTTTCTCTCTCTCCATCTCCTTGGATATATGCACTTTAAGTTTTATCTACATTTATCCTAATATTAGTTTTTAGATCCTTATAATGATACATGTTTTTCAAAACAACTTACCAATAGGCAAGGCAGTTACATCAACACATAGGTGTAATCCTAAACCTTTCCCTTTAAATTTTAATCTATTTAAATTGATTTCTATAGACACCCCATTTTGATTGCATCTATGTCTAAATTAGACTTCAAATTCATTTATGTAAAACTATGTAAATTAAGCCTAGAAATCATTGAAACACCCAATTTTATATACACATCAAATGTAAATATCTAAAATCATGTTGAGGCATCATTATTTGGGTATTACCCTATATTTAATGATAACCTCTCATAGATTCATTCTCGATCAGGTTGTGACCAAGGAAACTAACATTTTAAACCAACTGAGTGGGCACTTAACCAACTTATAGAAAAGATCAAAAGACTAATCAAATTTACTTAATTGATTAAATCCAATTAAGTTCTTAGTTAAAAAATACATGTACAATTAATGAATGTTAAAAAATTCAAAATATCAGGCCTTTTCATCATTACTTTTGTGAGTTGTCATGCACGCATAAAATATGTCACAAATATATAGGTTTATGAGTCATATTTATTAATTAAAGACTATTAATTACATATTAGACTCAAAATCCACCACACATCTCATTTTTGATCCAAAGGTCATCATGGATTTTCCTAAGCTATAAATAAGAGTGCCCTCCCTCTCTTTCAATAAGATTTCATGTTTAAAGACATTCTATTGGAATGCCTTAAAGAAGATCTTGAGAAAAGTTATAATACCAAACTGATTGGATAATCTTCACTTTCCAAGCCAAGTAAAGCCAATGTGACAAAGAGAAATGATGTAAGGAGCACCAATTTTAAAGACTCTTTGAGCACACAACTAATCACATCACTCCTAGTCCAACTTGAAACTCTTGATCATAAGGAAGGTGAAGTATACTTGTTTTATCTTACTTTATTTGTTACTTGCATTTTTCTATTGTGCCCCCAAGTATCTAGGATTAAGATTTTATATATATATATATATATGTGTGTGTGTGTGTGTGTGTGTGTGTGTGTGTGTGTGTGTGTGTGTGTGTGTGTGTGTGTGTGTGTGTGTGTATTTTTATAGGATTTATCATACTAACATTTTACTAAACCCTTCTTATATTCTTATGTTACATAATGGCATGGTTGGTGGGATGACACACCCTAAAAGCAATAATAGAGTGACCTTGGAATATTAAAGTCCAAGAATAGCTCAGTTGTGACCTTATTTTTATGATTTTTACTTGACATTTTCTATATTTTATTTCTCTAGTTTAACACATTATTAAGGAAATGATAACTGCACCACTCAATAGCTTGACTACATCGCTTGACTATTTATTTGTTTATAGAAAAACCTGATAGCTTTTTGGTTAATCAACAAATTTTCTATCGACCAATAAAATTTTTGTGGATCAATAATTTTTTTATCAAATGATATATTATACCATCACCAAATAATGTCACTATGAATTGACAACATCACTTACATCATCATCAGTCAACCACATCACTATGGATAACACTATCGCTATTGATTGGTAGATTTTCCATCAATTGATAGTTTTTCCATCAATCAACAACTTTTTTGTCCACTGATAGCTTATGTCATCACCTAACAACATGACTATCAACTAAATACATTAAAATAGATAACATCATAACCATCAACCAATCACATTACCATAGATAACATTGTCACCATCGATCAACATCATCATTATAAACCAACAATGTCACCATTAACAAACAACATCACTATTGACTAACATCATCACCATCAATCGATAACATCCCCATAGATTACTCCATCACCATCATCAACTACTCTTATCATCAACTAATAATCTCACTCTATCAATGAATACCCAAACATCAACTAATAACACCCTTTTATCTCCTAACACCATCCTACAATCACAGACTACCTGGTCATTGACTAATAGCATCTTGGTGTTGCATGTCACCACACTTATATTAACTGATAGCATCCTATTTTCATTCATCACCAATATGTATTGATCAATAACATCCTACTATCACCTAGCACCATCTTGCCATCATTCGACCACTCCTTTCATCAACTAATTTTTATCACCTGATAGTTACTTGTAGGAAAATAAGTACAAGGGATAAGATTTTAAACACATTAAAAGTCATTCACACTTATTTTTGGTTCTTAAAATTTAATTAACAACTTTCCTTTTTTTTTAAAGTTACAAGTGTAAATAATAAATCCAAGGAGCCAAATTTCACTTCACATCTTGTTTAGTTCTCTAAAAATAACAACCTTAGTTAGTGATACTAAGAGCTTTTGTTTTTTATTTGATCATTCTTGTAAAGGTAATTAGTTTTTATTTATTATATTAATTTCTTCTTGGTCAAAATGAACTTCACATGTATGATCCCTCCCATCCCATTTAGGTACTAGGGGTGATCAAAAGTGCCTTATTTCTTGCTTTGTTTGGTTGAGTCTATAAAGGAATAAAAGTTTCATCTTCTCTCCCCAAGATCTAAGTGACTTGGATGACCTATAAATGACCCTTAAATTCTAATGTTTTAATTATTTATTTTTCTACATTGGCTTATGGGTGAGAGTTCATATCCTCACAAGTATTTAGGGGAGCATTGAGCTAGGGTTTCATCTCCTAGCATGATTCTAACTCCACTCCATGGTGGGGTATATAAATTGGGCATGTATACTAGAATTAAATAGTGGTTGAGTGGTTAGCTTGAAAATTCCATTAAAAACCTAGATCAGTTCATGTTAGACATTAGACTTCACTAAATATTTCATGTTTGAAGTTATTGTTGAAAGAAACAAACCTTTACATAATAAGATAGTGAGTTTGAATCCAATTTACATGATGTTACCTTGTGTTAGCCACACTTAGGACCATTTAGATCATTTCATAAAAAATAGATTTTATTAAACCCTAATTTACTATGAAATATCCTTCTAAATTATGAGTGCTTCATCATTCCAAATTCCTTACCACATACCAATTCTTTGGAGATAGAGGAGGGTTAAAAAAACATAACTACATGCACTCTTTAATTTTTAGATTAACCCTTAATTACTTTAAAGATTGGTATATCAGTGAAAATTTTGGTAGAAGCTATGCACACCTTGATAATTTTAAGGTAAGACATGCACTTAGGTGTTTTTTTCTATTTGTTTTACTAGCATGTATTTTTAGATCTAAAATTACTTTTTGTGTCAAAACATTTCCAACACCAAGTCAATAATTTCAAAACAAAACACATGTTACTAGTACCACTTTGAGTAAAAAAGTGTTATGTTGTTAAAATCACTCCAAACATTTACCTTAGAGATTTTTAAAAAATAATTTTTTTCTTCTTGTTCAAGGGGGCATTATTAAATTTCCCAATTGGTTCTAAGACTTTTACCTTTGTTTGAAACTAACTCCTAAACCATGTGTGTACCTTGGTTCCAAATAGTGTCATTATACTACCCATTTGAGTCTAGGCAATTATTCATTTAAAAATCCATGTCTTTCAAAATCTCATTTGAAATCTATCTTTCAAATTTTAGATATAAAATAATTGGTTTACGCTTGAGTCTTGTTTACAACTTGGGCTTGAGTGGTTCACATTTATATCTTTAAGTTGTAAAAATTGGATGGATTTTTATTTTTAGTTTTAAATACCTTTGCCTATATACAAATTGTTCCATTTGTTTCAAATCAAGATATTTATATCTAAATGTGTTTCAAAAATCACATGCCTAGCCTAAGTTATGTTCCAAGACCTATTTTATGTGCCTAGATCAATTTTTTTTTCAAATTCCTAGCCCAAGTTTGTTTTCAAAGAATTATTTCATGCCTAGATTGAGTTTATTTCCAAAATTAGGTTAAATTTTTATGAACCAAGACCTATTTCATGTGCGTAGACCAAAGTTTATTTTCAAGAATGATTTCACTTTACCTAGATCAATTTTGTTTTCATATGCTTTGACCAAGTTTCTTTTCATATGCTTAGACCAAGTTTTTTTCCATGTCCAAATTGACCATGTTTAAAGGTAAAACTTTTTAAAATAGTACTTGTTTTAACTAACTTGCACTATCATGCCAAATTAGGGTTTTCATTAACCCACATTATAATCCAATTAGGGATATTTTTTACCCCTTTTAGACCATGTTAATCAAACCAAATATATCCTAGACCTAGACCAAGTTCATTTCATAACCAATATAAAGCTCAACACCATTTTTATAGACCAAGACCACCCTCTTTGGTATAATTTACAAATGACACCATGCCAATTATCATATGCCAAGATCGGCCTTCTTTGAGCCAATTGAAGTACCAAAATTTCCCTTTTGGAGATAATTTCTATGATAATAATACCCATTCCCTTACGTATGCCAATAATCTTCTTTTAGTCTATGTTATCAACAAATATCTATAGTTCCCAAGGATTACCATTTTAAGCCCTCCTCCTTTGGCCTAGATTAGAAACCAAACTGCATAACACCTAAATATTACCATTCTAAGCCCTTTTTCTTCAACCTATGTTAGCAACCAAGCTCCACAATTCCCAAAGATTACCATTCTAGGCCTTACTCCTTTGGAATGCATTAACAACCAAGCTCCATAGCACTCAAAGATTACAATTCTAATCCCTCTTATTTTTTCCTACATTAGTTACTAAGCTCTGCAATGCTTAAGGATTGCCATTTTAAGCCCTCCTTTAACTTGCTTAGCAACCAAGCTCTATAGTGCCCAAGGATTACCATTCTAAGACCTACTCATTTAGGTTGTGTTAGTAACAAAACTCTACATCACCCAAGGATTACCATTAGAGGACCTTCCCTCTTTTCTTCCAATTTTGATTGCTAATTATCTCAACAAGGTTGTGTAATCAAAACTAGGCATATTATGGTTATCATCCTAGATGCACAACCAGTCTTTGTTGAGCCCATCTTAGATGAGCCTATTTATAAATATCCTATTACTCATCCATTTTTAAACATTACCCACTTTTTAAAATCTAATCTAGTCTTTGAGCCATAATAGATTCAATCATTACATCTCTAAAAGCCATCATTTAGAGACCAAACTATGTCCAAATCTAAAATTTTATAACCAAGTATAAGCCAATGCCAAGACAACAAAGCAATCCATGATTTTTTTGAGACACCTATTTTTGATGAGCTAACCTATTTTGAATCACCCTTTTAACATTTCCCTATCTTTGAGGAGCCCCACTTTGACAAACTAGTCTCTGTGATATTGCATATTGGCCATTGCCCTATCTTTGAGGAGCCTCACTTTGATAAGTCAGTCTCTATGGAGTTTCTTTTTAAACATTGCCCTATATTTGAGGTCTTTCACTTTGAAAATTTAGTCTCTATGGCATTGTCTATTTATCATTTCCCTTTTATTGAGAAGCCTTACTTTGACAAGCTAGTCTTTATGGAGTCCTTTTTAGTTGAGTCTTTTTCTAAAAATCCCATTCTTTAACCATAGGCCATTACTCATCTAATGCAAAACATTCAACATAACATCTTTGTCATCATACTAGAAGAATAATGAACACTAAATTCAAGTTTTATTTTTGAACCAATTTCATATTTAGCATCAAAATCAAAATTAACATCAGTCTCAACATTAGATTCAAAGTCCCTTGAGTTAGACTCAACTTTAAAATAAGGATATATTGTTGGATGTTACAACATTGTTTATTCATCCCTTTTAGACTAGTTTAAATATATTTGTGATCCTTTCATGGTTTTTGAGGATTAATGAATGAATGAAGGATTTTAATAAAGTCCATGAGATCGCAATATCCTATAGGACCCATCAGTCGTGTACATCCCCTTCAAAATGGGACCTCAGCCATAAAATGTTCCCTAAGTTACTTGAACTTCCTTCTTGAGATCTTCCCTTTTGCTGTGAAGTTTGATCATGAGGTCCCCTTCAAAATGTGAAGTTTACTTCAACATTGACATAAGTTCTCTTAGTATCTTTTCTAAGGATTATGTTTCTTCTTACCATTCCATTATCATTCCATCTTCTATTGATATCATTAACTTACCTATCCATTATGTTTACATTTCACCTCCCACAAGTGTTGATTTGGACCAATAAAATCACACATTATCAAACTATATCCATGGCCATATATCAATTATAAAATATCAGGGGGACTAAGACCACATTTATGTAGAAGAAGAACAATCTCCTAGTGAAAACTTTTTGGAGGTGTTAGGGGCTAATAAAAGTCCAAAATTGGCATCTTCTAGTGAAAACTTGTTTGAGGTGCTAAAATACAATCCAAGACAAAATTCAACATTCCTTAGTGAAACCTTCTCAGAGGCATTATAGGACAATCAATAAAATTTTATTGGTGAAAACCTCTTCGAGGTGCCAATAGCTTAGCACAACAGTTCATTGCTTAATGAACACATTATTGAAGATAACATTAGTACAACTTATAATCTATTACATAAATAGATGGAAACATCTCTTAGGCCCAAAAAAAAAAAGAATTTGGTCATCCTATTGAGAGCATATTGAAAAATCTTTGGCCTTGCCACAACCAAAATTATGTCAAACTCAAAATTAGTAACATCATGTGTGACTGAGAATACTTATCTTCATTCATTACCCAACCATTATACATTCCATTATGATTCATTTCTCTACTCCAAACCTATATTACATTTTCAACTCAAAATTTTTATCCAATTTTTATCCTTATTTACCATTACTAGCTACACTTTCCATTATAGAGGATACGAAGATATCTTGTGTAAAAGTTTGAAGGAAACATAATCAATTACTAGTGAAGATCACAATAACATTATTAGAATTAAAATCAGCAATAGGTTCTTGATATAGTAGTTATTTAGAATGGGTATGGGATAGTAACTTAAACAATTGACTATTATTATTGTATCATATGTTGACTAGGACGTGAATTTTTTATATTAGTAGGGATAATAGAATCATGCCTTGCCTTGCCTTTTACCTTTTTCTACCCTTATTTCATGCCTCACCATACTATTATTTCATGCCTTTCCTTGCATTGTCATTATTTCATGGCTCAGCTTGCCTTACTATTATTTCATACCTTTTCATTTGCCTTGTCTTGCCATTATTTCCATTTGCCTTACCTTACCATTTACCTTGCCTTTACATTTACCTTACCTTGCCATTTATCTTACCTTATCATTTTCCTTGCCCTTACTCTTATTTCATACCTTTCTATTTTCCTCACCTTGACATTTACCTTACTTTCCCATTTATCTTGCCTTGTCATTTATCTTTCCTTATCATTGTTTCATACCTTTGCCCATTTTCCCATTTCCAACCTACTATTACTTAGTCAAAATTATCCATCTATATTGACTTGAGGTCCTTTAAGACTATATATGTAGTGCTCAATTTACATTAAGATTAACTTAGTCAACCCCTTTTATAATGCTCTCACTATTTTATGATAAATTTAAGTAACACTCTTGTTATTTTTTGAGAAACCTAAGCCAATACTCTAACCATTTTGCGAGTCAATTTTGTATACATTGTTCATTTAAAATTGTTGTACTACTGCACCCTTGTTTATCCCACACTCTCATCATTTTATGAGTGGTATCTTGTCAATCTCTAATGAGTTAAGATACCCCAAAAATTCTAAAAAGATTCAAAACATTTCAAAAACCTAAACGTTTAAAAGTGGCTTACAATATCCTAGAGAGATATAAAGCCCCAAAATCCAAAAGAATTTATCTTTTCATAACCTAATCAACAATTATACATCCTCCCACTTTGTACCTTAGTCCTTGAGCCAATTATTTTTTAGAATCCCTTGGGATTTATTTATATTCAAAAATATATACAAATACAGATTAAACTAATAAATTATAATTTAAACTAACTCAACTTAAGCTAGAGCTATAAATAAAAGAAACAACATAAACTTATGCCTTAGTTTAAAAAATCTTCTTCCATTATGATGTGAATTCAATTATCTCTCTTTGAATTGTGGTTTCTTACTCTTCCAATGTAAAATAGGTAGCATTTTGATGCAAAAATACTTTTTAATGTCTTTGATTCTCTTTGGATTCATTTGTGATTTTGATATCACTATTTAAGCATAATTCAAGATCATGAAAGTGATGGATTTCATGCTTATTTAAATATTTTCAGAGGAAAGATCAAATGGTGAAGGATTAGTTGAATACTTCAAATAATCAAAATAGTCTATGGTGGCTAATGAGTCCTCATCCATAAGGATGATGACCATTTTAAATGGTTAAGAGAAACATGGATATGGTTAACTGAGTCACCAAGAATATGTCAAACTATTTGACAACTCAAGGGATGACTCAAAGGAAGTTGACGAAGTTATAGGATTGGTTAGGATGATTTGACATATGAGGGAGATAAAGGTGGAAGATGTTGGGTGAGATTTAAAATCTAGATTTAATAATTAAAGTTTGATTAAAAGTGTGTATAATTGATTAAATTTGATATATTCAATTATTTAAAAAAGGAAGGAGATGTCATGAATTTATAATTTTAATGTTAGGAAGAAGAATTAATAGGTTTAATGTGCATTTCAATAATAAATGTAATTTAGGTGTTTACATTTTCCCCTCTTTGAAT
Organism: Torreya grandis; assembly: GCA_037957365.1. Lineage (NCBI taxonomy): Eukaryota > Viridiplantae > Streptophyta > Pinopsida > Cupressales > Taxaceae > Torreya > Torreya grandis. The sequence goes on along the minus strand of JARHVA010002532.1, from coordinate 709,432 downwards.
TGGTGTTGTGAAGTAGTACCATTTGGAAGAATAGTAAAAGAAGTAGAGAGTTTATGATTAAGAATAAAAATTTGCCCCAAATGAATGAGAATGAATGTGATGATTTACCCTCAAGGGTTTATGTAAGAAAATGGAGAAACACTCGAAATAAATGAAAAGAGGAAAATAATTGAGTAGGTGATGATCTCCCTAATTATGAAAACTAGAGTATTGATCAGAAAAGAATATTTAATCATTCAAATATTACATGCTTATTGGATGTTCATGACATAAGGATCATGTGAGCAGATGTGGGAGTGATATATCCCAAAAATGGTAAGCTATGGATCCAAAAATGGAAAAATATAAGTTTTTAAATTGTATTGAAATTTTTAGAGTGATGGTTACAAGTGATTAAAATAGATTCAAAATGCTTTTATTTATATTGTCTTAAAATTTTAATTAAAATGGATGAAAAATGGATAAAATGAAGGGATGGGGGGAATGAAAAATGTAAATAGAATAATAGTTTTTGAAGAAACTCATTTGAGCACATTTGATTTTCAATGTTATTTTCTAGTAGAAGTTGAGTGAGGAGATTTTATCTGAGACCATAGAGGAAGATAGACCATATTCCATACCACCATCGCTATTGAGAGTTTGTGAGGAGACATCAGAGACTAGAAAGGAGTAGGCCTCCATTAAGTTAAATTTCAGGTATTAGTTTTTTGATTAAGTGCATTTATTAGGGGTTAAAGTAGATAGAAACAAATTCTTAATTAGGTTATTTACAAATTTGGCAATGAAAGTTAAAAATTCACTAGAGTAAACTATAAAATCATTGAACTAGATAAAAAAATTCACAAGGTAGGGTTTTAAAATTGTTGGGGTAAAAAATTTAGTAGGGATTGGTGAATTCTCATTTCACAGTTGTAAAATCGTGAAAATGAGTTGAAAATTCATCAAATAGGGTAGCAAAATCATCCATAAGGAAAATAGATTAGGGTGAATGAAAAATTGCATATCATAGTAGCAAAATTAAATATATGGATAACAAAAAAAGCTAAAATGAATAGTGAAAATGTTCTAAATATGAAATAAAATATTGTAAGTTCAAATTTGAAAAAATAAATTATGAACACATGAAGGAAAATAGTGAAAATATTAGGTTTAGAAAAAAAAGAGTGAAGTTAGTAAACAAATAAATAAGTAGAATGTTGAATAGCTAAAAAATAATATGAATAAATATGTTTTTTGTGTTTTTTTTTTTTGTTAAGTAAATGTAAATGGTTTTTTATGTGGATAGGTAGAATTGCCATTGTGCTAATGTGTTATGATTCCAAGAGGTATTACAAATACTTACGACATAGGAACAGAGACCTAGGGCACTAGAATAGATAGTAGGATTCACATAGTATGAGTTTGAAGTATTAGAGGCTATAGGGTTATCATATATAGTGTGGATACTTGAGATAAATGCAGATAAGGCTCTATTGATTGTGCTAGTTGAGAGATGACATAACAAGACCAACACATTTCACCTATCGATAGGTGAGATGCCTATGACACTGAAGGATGTGTATCATTTTTTGGGGATTCTAATATGAGGTAGATGAGTATATTTTGGTTAGGGTCCTTAAGAGATGGAACTATATAATTTTTTTGGGGATGGATTGATTCTAATGGTGAGAAAAGGGGTAGATATTGAATACTATATGTATTTAGAGATAGATTATTTAATAATGGTACTTATGGCTATTGTCAATGGCATTATGCTTCTTGACAATAGTGGGAGGCTATTTTTTATTAGTTTTTTAGATTTTATTAGAGATATGATGGAGATAGGAGAGATATTCATATGGAGACCATGCATTCTTGCATATTTATACAAGGATTTGTATCATGTGGTATACACAAATGGGAAGGAGATTGGTACTTCCACACTACTATAGGTGTGGTAATGGGAGCACATTATAGTAGATAGGCTAGTTAAACATATGAGCACACACTTAATTGATTATCCTATAGAATATGGATGACATATGATCATAGGTGCCTGTAGACCACACTTGGGTGACTTAGATATTTATGAGAGGTCTACAAATGAGATAGGTGATGATCTAGTCACCTGGAGACCATATAGAGATAATGTTATAGTGGCCACATGATGATTTATATTTGGATTACATGATGAGACAGTATTATGTTATGGGTATACATGATTACATTATAGAGATATATCACCCTGAGAAGGTGATGAGATAATTTAGTATTGGACTGAATATTCTTGTAGGTCCTCAAATATTTGCATGAGCAGTTAGAGAGAGAGATAGCTTAGTGGGGGGTAACTATTGATACTAATATAACATACCATATTTGGTCATAATTAAAGATGGTTAGATGGATGGATAGGAGGGATTTCATTAATGTAGGAGTAGTATATGAATATGTAGATTTGTGGTCTGAATAATTACCAATGATATTGATAGTTCCATATGTACCACCATGTACTTAGACGTAGAGATTGGTTTATAGTATGAGTATACATCCATGAGTCATAGGCTTAAGAGCCCATATTAGGAGTGTAATGAAAATACATAGAGGAGGTATATGAGGATAGGGAAGAGGAAATTATTTATAAGAGAGCCAACTACATGGTGTAGATATTATAGAGGAAAAGGATGTTGAGATTCTATGAGAGGCAAGTTTTGATATGGGAAGAGAAATATAGATGAGGGTGGAGATAGATCAAGTACGTGGAGAGGAGACTCCATTATTATTTATTGATAGTGAGGTAGATAGGGATAGAGAGGATATAGTAATGAGATTAGTACATGAGACACACTTATATAAAGGAGACGTGGTATGTCCTTCACATACAAGTAGATTATAAGAAGATTATACCCTTATTTATAGACTACATGAGGAGATACAAGCCTAGGATAGTGAGATTATAGGCATACATAAAGAGGTTCCTAGATTATAGGGGTAGGTTAATAGTAGAGGGGGTCAACTAGCACTTAGATTGGTTGATATCAAACATATACAAGGTGAGGTAGACATATTACACAAAGAAGTGGAGAGATTAGAGAAGGATGGGATTATTATAGAACTTGAAGTAGTTACACAATGTAGAAACATAGATGCCAGATTATTCATATTTAACATAGAGATAATGATAGGAGATAGATACCTGTGAGGATAAGGCTTGCACAAGCTAAGGTTTTATTATCTAGATAGGATCAGATAACTACACTGGATAGGTTGATGAGTGATATGAAGCAATCTACATATTATAGTATTTTATTTGAGATATTCATTCCATATACACTAAGGGTACCATCATATAGGGAGTACTCGATGAGGCAATCAATGTTAGAGAGATTGGTTCAACTGATAGAATTAGAGAGATCAATAAGACAAGTTTCACATCACATCATGGGTCCTCAGTGGGGCATACCATGGCATTATGAGATAATTCATATATCAGATGTTATGTTTGAGGGGTAGGGGGAGACTTGACATAGTTTTGAGGATTGATGTATCGATGTACATAGATTTTTGAGATGTATCATTTCTATAGACACGTTCAATTTATATATATGTGATTCATTTCAGTTATGATAGTTATACTAATTAGATTAACATTATGGACTGTTGATAAACTATTTATGGACTTTGAAATTATTATCTTATGTTATGGATGGTTTATGGATATATGGATAGACAGAGTATTGTTATCCTTATTGAATTTTGATTCACACTAACAAATGTTAATTATTTTTAGTAGTTTATTATGGGTTATGAAATGTATGATTTGATTAGGGATGAATGGATAATGGTTTTATATAGATACCTTATTTTTAATTATTCCTTGCATTGGATTTCCATCAGAAATGAGTATTGAGCAACTTGATGTTTAATATATTGTAAAATAAATTATCCCTCATGATATCAAACAATCATGATGAATATTTATGTTTTAGGCAAATGGACTAAAAAATAATAATTTGTGTAAATAAAAGTACATCATGATATAGAAAAATCATAACCATACTATAATGCAATGCACAAAATAATCTTGACATACACATAGAAACAAAAAATAAAAAATTTAAAGTAAGATATGAAAACATAATTAGACTAGATTATGTGGACACACAAAATGACTATGAAAATAATGTTTGTAAAATAAATACAAATGACATATAAACAACAAAATAAATAAAGATTTGAAAAATAAGACAAAAAAAGTACACAATAATGTAAAACAATCAAAAGGACTTACAATAATAAGAGATAAACAAGATGAGAAAAGAATAATAACTAATGATGGCTAAAGTAAGAAATAAAAAATAACTGAATTATGGTTAAAGATAGAAAGGAAATAATAACCAAATTAATGGTTAGGGATGAAAAAAGGATAAATAACCAAATTAATGGTTAAGGATGAAAAAGGATAAAGAACCAAATTAATGGTTCAGGATGAAAAAGGATAAAGAATAAAATTAATGGTTAAGGGTAAAATAAAAAAACTAAAGGTTAAGGGTAAAATACAAAAACTAAATAAATAAGGAATCAAGTAATGAAAACCAAAAAAAAGTAATTAATACCTAAAAGATAAAACAACAGAGTTAACATATTAAGCAAGGTTTAAGACAATTGGTAGACAATAGACAGGTAAATAAATGAACAACTGATGAGGAAGTATAAAGAGAAATGCATGAATGAAAACAAATTAATTCTTATGGAAGTGGATGATGGAGAAGATCATGGTCGAGCTGACCCTAGAGACCCCATATCTCTAAGTGTTTCCTACATAATTTTCCTTTGAAAAATTCCATGTAGGGATATCAGACCAGATGTAGTTCTCCAAATGTGGGAAGTGATGATAAAGTGTGTGATTGATGAAGTGTGAAGTGTTGGATGAATAGATGCACTATTTCCCCTCCCAAAAAAGGTCAATGAACAAATTTGGAATCTAGCTAGGATGGTAGATGTTTTTAGGTAAGTGTTTATGTGTGGTTTTGTATTTTTTTTATTCTTTTGTTTTTGGTTTAAGATAGGTGATAATGGTTGTGAAAAAGATGGTAATATAGAAGATGTTCCTCTATCATGAACAAAGACATAGTTACACAAAAGGATCGAACCCTAAGCTAACATGCTATAGGATGAGTGATTGAACAAGTGACAAAAGTCAATAAAGAAATATAAAAGGGATTACTAAAACATGATTCCCCCAAGGAACTAGAGTTAATATAGATTATGGATTACACATGGCACTAGAAACCTAGTTTTCACCATAGTACTTACCCAAAGCACTAGTAAATTGATTTTCACTTTTGGATTATCTATGTTTTTTCACTTTTGTATTTTTTTTTTTTATTATTACTATTTTTATTTATTTATTTATTTATTTATTTTTTTATTTTTTTAACACCTAGGATATTTAACAACATATAGAAAAATTTAGGCATAGAATCTCTTAAGGTGCATAATGTTCATAGGTTCATCAACATCCTCTCCATCTTTTATAGCTAATCTATAAGCTCCTGATCCATACTTAGTAATGATGATATATGGGCCCAACCAATTATGATAAAAATTTCCTTTCTTCTCTCTTTCATCATTTATATTGTGTTGATTTTCCTTAAGAACAAGATCTATGATTTCAAACTTCATGGATTTTATCTACTTATTATAGTTACGATGAAGGTGATTGTGGTATACTTGGAAATGGTTTAAAGCATTTAGTATTTTATCATATAGAAGGTCAATTTAATTAAGGCATGAAGTAAGATAGAATTATTCATCAATGATTTATTGTATAGATATATGCAAAGATGGAATATTGACTTATATTGGTAGAATAGACTCATTATCATACACAATGGAATAAGGGGTTTCCCCCACAGGTACACGTATGCTACTGTAGCATGCCCAAAGTGTAGGATATAGATGTGTATGATAGTGACAAACAAATTCATTAAAAAATAATTTAAATATACGCAAAATACTTTTGTTAGTTTCTTCATCTTGGTCTCTACCTTATGGGTAGTAAGGATTGGACCACTTGTGCTTGATATGGTAGGTTTAACAAAGAGATTTAACTTATTTATTTTTGAATAATTCTCCATTATAATAAATGATAGTGAAATGGATACCAAAGTAGAAGATAATGTGGTTTAAGATGAAATTTAAAATTTTCTTTCTAATTACATAAGCAAGGGGCATTACTTCAACCCACTTGGTAAATTATTCAATTACCATAACAATATGCTTATGACCATTGAAAGAACTAGAATTGATTTTTCTAATGAGGTCTAAAACCCATGTGGAGAATGGATAAGCTATGGAAATAGGTTTTAGAGCTTACGATGAGTTATTTATAAAGTCCCCATGTTTTTTATAAGCTATGCATTTCTTAACACAAGAACATGAATCAGATTCCATGATTGGAAAATAGTAACCTACTCATAAAATCTTTTTTACTAGAACTATGCCACTTGAATGTGCACCATATATTACCTCATGGACTTACCTAATTACCAAAGTAGATTCTTCAAGATTCAAATAGAATAAAAAAACTTCATTATAGCCTCTATAATATAAGGTGTTACCAAGGATGGTGTAGCAAGAGGTACATTGGATAAATGATTTGCATTGATTATGGGATAGGTTAGGTGGTAAGTTATTATTATGAAGATAAGTATTTATATCAGAATACCAAGGAGAAGTGGGATCAACCACCTCATAAACCATTTTTGAATCATGCATGTCATAAGTTATATCATCAAGTATTTAACAAGGAACTTGTGTTTTACATTTAAATCAAGTAACGAACCAATGGTATCCATGGCATATATTGCCCTATTGTTGATTCTTGGTACTTATTCAAATTGGATGAATTCAAAAGCCAACTTTAAACTATCCACCATCCTCTTGTAAGGGATTAATTATCATTGTGAGATTGGAATTCATTAGTTATTTAGTTAATAATAAGTTTATAATCACCAAAAATAAGATGGTGGATGCCCTATTAGATATCTAGTTTGAGACCTGTTATAAGACCTTCATACTCTATAATGTTGTTTGTACAAGGTAAATAAATTGTAAAATATTTGGGAATACAAACCCATCTACTGTGATGAGAAACATACCTACCCTTAATTCATGATTGGTGAAGGAACAATCAAAGTATAATTTCCAAAATAAAGACTCATCTATGGACATTATTATTTCATCTAGAAATTACACAGTAAGAGGTGATTTATCTTTGAAAGGTGTTTATACCAATGCATTTACTAAGACTTATCCATTAACTACTTTTTCATTGACATATTCAAGATCAAACTCACTGAGAAGAATAACCCACTTAAGCATCCTATCTACTAATTTTGTTATTGATAGAAGATACTTAAGAGGGTCTATTTTGGCAATGATCTTAGTTTGATTCTTAAACATGTAACGTTAGAGTTTTTTTGAGGAAAACATAAATGTGAGACATGCCTTTTTATATTTGATATTAATTGAGTTTATAAGATATTAATGTCCTACTTAAGTAATACACTACTCTTTCTTTCCCACTATCATCATGTTGCACTAACAATTCACCTAGTGCAAACTAAGTATCTAATATATATAATAGAAAACTTCTATTAAAAGTAGGTGGAATTAATACTATTGGATTGGAAGGATATTATTAAGGTGATCAATTGTTGTTTACATAATTATCATTACAATTTAAAAGAGTTTCTTTATGTATGATTGTATTTTTTAGATATTGATTAAAACTACTATAAATAGTAATTTAAACCTAAAAGCATAATAACATCACAAGGAGGGAAATGAAGTAACAATAAATAATTTAAGGATTAAAACTTACCATCACCTTTTTCCTTGTAGCTTCTCTCCAATATTTTCTAGCTAATTTCAATGCAATTTTATTTATATGTGGATTGCTTGATGGTAAATTCAAGATAAATACATTATCTTTCTTGGATAATTGAATGGAATTAAAGAGTGTATGGATGCTTTATGATGGATAATATGAGAGTATATGAAAGGATTATGGAATTTATTATTATTGGCTAGGCTCTAAGCATGGGTATTTATAAGCTTTCTTTTCTTTTTTTTAACCTAGAGGTATTCTCAATCCTAATTGGGACACTACGACTCCACCCAATGACCGTCATTGGTGTGAGTAGAGGTGAGACTAATCCTATAGGGGCTATTGATGGGGCCCACATGTACTAGATAGCCTTGAAAATCTAAGTGGAAAGACTTGACCATGGGATTTATATGGGATGAACCCAAAGCCCTTAGCCAACTATGCCACCCATGTGGGCTTGGGTATTTATAAGTTGGTAAAGGAAGTTTTGGGGAAATTTTTAATTATTTAGAAACCTCTAGTTTGGAAGAGTTATAGAATATTAGAGAGGATTTTATATATATATATATATATAAACTTCTAGGTTAGTTTAATCCATAATGGGGATTAGATGAGGATTTTTTGAGTTTCGAGGTTCATAGGGGTGTAGGAGAGGCTAAGGTGGTAGGTTGGCTATAGGGTAGTTGAATAAATAAGAATATTTAATTTTCAAGTGGGCTAGTGGATAGTTAATAAAATAAGATTAATAGTTAAGTAGGCTTATTATTAGGATAATAGGGTGATTAATTGGTCATAGGGGATGTATAAATTTTTATGGGGTGTAAGAAATATTTCATAGGAAATAGGATTTTAATTAATTAAGATTATGATTATAAGATAAATTAATGATATTAATAGAATAATTAAGGCAAGAAAATTTAGGTGCATACATTTTCCCCCTTTTTGAAAGGGCATTGTGAGTGAACAAAGTGGAAGGAGTAATGGTATTTCAAAGAAAAACCATTTTGGTTAACATGTGATATTAGTAGACATGATTCCCCCTCTAGGAGACATGTGGGAAGGAACAAGCTAGATGGCCACTTAAAAAGAAAAATTTAGGGTGGGATAAAACCAAGATGATGAGGAGTTGAGATGCCTTGATTATTAATTGAGTGATGATAATACTCCCCAAGAAGTATTACTATGCAATAAAGTTATTCGACCTTGGAAAATAAATCCTATGAAATGACCAATACCTAGGAGGGAGGCAATTTGATTAAGATGATAAGATGGAAATTCTAGAGACATCGATAAAGGTCTAAGGAATGGATAAATAGGCCATCAACCAGTGAAAATTTACAAAAAAGGACACATGTAAGGAATAGTTATAGGCCAATAAAGGATAGTTGACAAGTGATTATTGATAGTTAAAAATTTTAATTTAAAGTTCATAGCTCAATATAATTTTAATAGATTCAAGTGACTAATAGGGGTTAGAAAATATTGGATGTTACTAGTGGCCAAGATATCCATGGGTACTTAAAACATGGCCAAGTGTTACCTACATAGTCTTAAGAGACCTCATGCCAATGTAATTCTAACTCAGGATATTGGATATAAAGTGAGGAATAGGAGGATATGCCCTAGAATAGTGATTTGGAATGAATTAAGGATGACAATACCATAGGTAAGAGTGATAATGGGATGTATAAAATGTATTTGGGAGTTAAATTAGTTTTTTGGGTAAGAGGATATATTTAGTAAGGGTTAAATGGGAGGAATAATGGGAGTTTGGGGGTAAAAATAGAAAAAATGGGGGTAAAAAAGTCATTTTGACTTTTGGATATAGCAAAATTGTGCTCTAGAAACTAAATATATGGATAACCTTCCTCAATCATCACACCATAGAGAGAGAAAGAGTCTAGGGGAACTAGAGGGTAGCTGACATAAGACCACTAATGAGTAATTCATCCCTAACTAGTTGATTTTTGTCATTTTTGAATTTATTACTATATTTATCACATGTACATTTGGGAATGGAAATATGACCAGTAGGGGCATTTCCCTTAGTTGTGATGTTGCCACTACAAATTATAGTATTGTAACTACAAGTTGTAGTTTCATAAAACCATAAGGGGAAACCTATAGTTTTGTAATTTGTATCAAGTGATAGGCAAAATTGTAGTACCATAAGGAGAGAAAAGTTTTTAAAACTACATAGATTGGCATGCAATTTTATAAAACCATGGGTTTTGAACTAAAATATTGTAAAAAAATATGAGTTAGGTTAAAGAGGGATAAGTGATATTGATGGTGATGAAAGTTAGGTTAGTTAAGAGGTTAGGAAGAGAATGAAGGAGGGTGGATAGGGTAGATGAGGGTGTGAAATGGATAATGAGATGGGGGATAGGGGATAGGGTTTAGGTTGATTAGATGGGTAAGTTAGAAAATAAATTAGATTGGTGAAAAAGTTAGTTATGAGGGGTAATTGGCTAGATAGGATAAATTAATTAGAGGGGAAAAATTGAGTAGGTGGTTTTATTAGAGGGCTATCTTAGATGAGAGAGATGGGGGATTAGATATATAGGTACTAGGTATATGGTATGGATAGGATAAATGGATTATAATAGTGGTGATGAGGTTTTAATAGTTAGGATGTGATAAATTAATAGGGGTAGTGGATTGATAGGATGTTTGTTAGTGTAGGAGGACTTAGGAGTGTTGGTATCTAGGTTAAGACATCCAGTGGTACTGCATGAGATACACCAATTAGCACTAGAAAACTATGGAGTGCTCAAGATGTGGGACTCTATTACATAAATATGATGCCATTGGTGTAAATTAATAGGTCATTGATTACAACCTTGGTTGAGAGATGGTATTTATAGACTAATACATTACACTTTATGATTGGAGAGATGATGGTGACACTAGAGGATGTACTATAGATGTTTTGACTAGAAATCAAAGGTGACAGGATCTACTAGTGATTTCTTACCTTGAGTGTGACCATGAAATGACTATGCATATGGTTACATATTGGATTATGAGATTCCTAGGTAGACATTGATAGAGCCTTGAGAGAGGGGATGATTGATAGGTTGACACTTGTGGTGATGTCTCTTGTTACTATCATACTCTTGCTAGATAAGAATAGTCATTGGTTCTACCTAAGATTGGGGGATGTGGTATCTGACATGGTGTAGGATTACCATGTTTTTTCCTAGGGTCCTATGGTACTTGCCCATTTATATAGAGAGATACGTATGGGTGCCTATAGGGGAGAAGTGAGCCTTGGTACATTATTCTTTTTAAAAATATGGAGTTGGGAGCATATTGTGATAGAGAAGCCACTAGGAACTCATGAAAATAGAGAGCCTAACCATCCTCTAGTGTTTAAATGGTATATTATTTTTGGATTTATAGATCCCATGTTGGTGATGTGAAATTTTATAGATAGGCATTTGATAGTTTAAGAGTTGATCAAATCACTTGGATGCCTTACAAACAAGTCTAATGAAGATTGGCCAAGGATGTAGATGTGACCTAGTTTATGCTCACATATTAATATTTAATTCGCCAACATGACTATATTATTGAGAGATGCATGCCTGATCAGTTACAGTGATAGTTTTGGAGGTAGTAAGATGTTCCAAGAAAGGAGCATCTATTTTCTCATAGTGATAGAGAGATGTTTTAGTAGAGGTATATAGTAGATAGAGTAATAACAAGAGTAAATTATGAAATAATTTCCCTAGTGATATGGGATTATTAGACTCTCATAGTAGATCTAGGATTGATTATGGAATATATAGGGTGGTGGGCCCAAATACTGACTCATAGATTGCTTAGATGGTTGGCAAGAGTGAGGAGGTGGATTTATAGATATTTTATAAGAACAAGCTCTATTAGGGAAGAGGTGAGCTTAGAGGGTACATCCCTAGGCACAAGTTATGTGGGATAAACAAGTAGGACTATATGTTATGGTTATTGATAATGGAGATTAGGGGATCTAAGATGGAGACTAGGTTAGAGGTAGGGATCAAGAAGGGAGGAGAGTATGTGCAAATGATGTAGGGCCATTTAGGCCACCTCTGAGTGAGGATTATCATGACTTATTAGAAAGTCTAAGGAAAGAGGTAAAAGATCAAGTGATAGAGGTAAAAATTATCTTAGTTGAGTGAGATAAAATGGTGGCAAACTTGTAGAGGTAGATTATTCATAGGGATAGTCAAATGATGAGTGTACTTGGATAGGTTATAGGCTTGTTGGGATAGATGTCATCCTTACAAGGGTAATTGAGTCAAATATAGGCTCAAGATAGGAAAATATTTTTATTACATAGGTAGATTCAGAGTTAGGACACATAAATAGCATCATTATAGGGATAGATTACATAAATGTAATCAATAATGAGGGAGAGAGAGGTAGAGTTATAAGTGGTTGAGAAGTCCAAGGAGGAGGATGATATTTTATTAGATTAGTAGGGTATGGGGATTGTGATGAGATAGATATCTTGGATGACATGAGAGGCTTATTACTATACATATTTGTATGAGGTAACAATTATAATAGATTGGCATGCCCTGACCTTCAGAGCCAATTCTTCCCAATTTGTGCATCAACTTGGTAGAGGCCACCTAGACAATAGTGATCTAGACTTGTATTTATGAGACAAGTTTTATATTATGGACATGTATCATTATAGCACATTGATGCCCATGGGGTCTATTTTTGTAGTTATATATTTTGACATGGACTCTTATGGACATTATGGAATGTTTATATATGTTATTATAATTAGGGTGTTGTGTCATGATGTATGGATTTATTTATGTAAATATGATTATTGATTATGGATATATAGATCATGTATGTTATTTTTATGAATTTTTATTATGATCATATATTATTTTCATATGATTATGAGTAGTTATGATTGAGATTATGAGTATGATTTATATGATTTTGATGTATGAATATAGGTGACTAGTATGTGTTATGGTTTATATATGGATGATGTTTATTGCTTATTTGATAATATTTTGGTATAATTAAATGTAAAATGTGATAGCAAATAGATAAATAATCCATGAATTTAATCATATGTCTCACAAATTAATCTGGGTAGAATCCTCTTGCACCAAGGAAGGGGTGGGGTGTTGGGTAGGGGGATAGGATTGTTAAATAATATAATGGAATGGTTGGGGGGGATGGTATGGGTGGTGACTTGAAGCCATTAGAGATGTATGCAATCCCTTTTGAAATTTAATTTGTGAGTATAAGTGTACCCATGACATATGGATAGTTGAGGTCACATTTGACTCAAATTGCATGGGGAACCTAGAAAGGGAACTCTATTTAGTGACATTCCTAATTTCTAAGTTGGGTGGTCATTTAAATCCATCCTCACTCCCTTGGTTAAAATGATAAAATTTGATAAATTATTTTTCCTAATTTTTCCCTATAATATATTTCATACCCATTATTATGATTAGGGTCATATGAAAGTGAGAGGATGTAATGGTAAGATGGAAGAAGTGGAGTGACAATGGATGGATGTGCCCCCAAGAGTGGGGACTTATAGGTAGAGTTTATTTGGATACTTTAGCTATAAAAACAATTTAGATGCATAATATTCATGCCCTCATCAAGCTCATCACCATATAACATGGCCAATATATAGGCTCCTAATCCAAATTTTGCAAAAATAACATAGGGCCCAAGCCATTTTGCTTCAAATTTACCTTTCTTTTCACACTTTACATTGGTTTTTTTATTTTTATTTTAGGAATAGGTCACCAAATTTGAATTTTATAGACTAGATATTTTTGTGATATTGGCCTTTAAGCTTATTTTAATATGCCCTAAGGTGATCAAGGGCATTTTGATACTTGTTATCTAGTATATAGAGCTCTTGTAGCCTCTCCTATCTATAATTATTATCAATAGTCATTCCTCATAAAGACATTCATAAAGAGGTGAACTCAACTTCAATAGGTAAGATTGCTTCTATCTTGTAGACTAAATAATACAGAGTGGCCCCAATAGGTGTTCTAATGCTAGTTATATAATACCAAAGGGAGGGATATAATTGAAAGTGTCAATTTCTTCCAACATCATTGAAGATTTTCTTGAGAATATTGAGAAGCATTTTATTGGTTGATTCTACCTGTCTATCACCCTAGGGATAGTAGGGTATAGAGAAATGTTGCCCAATGTGATAAAAATTGCACAAGTCTTCAAATTATTGATTTTTGAAATATTTTTCATTATATAATATGATTTTGGTTAGGATTCCAAAGCAAAAAATAATCTGATTCAGAATGAATTTTGATATTTTTAGACTTGTATAAATTAGTAGTATTGCTTCAACCCATTTGGTAAAATACTTTGAAGTTGTATTATGAATATATGTCCATCAAATGATGTATGATTAATCTTACCAGTAAGTTCTAGTCCCCATATTAAAAATGGCCTTGGGCTCATTATAGGTTATAGTTCTTATGCAAGGTCATGAATAAGATTAACATGTTTCTAACAAGCTACACATTTATGCACATATTGGTAGGCATCATGATCCATTATGGGCCAATAGTATCCAGTCTAGAGTAACTTCTTGGATAGGGCCATCCCACTAACATGGCTACCAAAAATACCATCATGGACCTCCTTGATTGCAATAATAGCCTCTTCTAATGTTAGGCATCTTAATAAGATTCTATCATAGCCTCATCGATAGAGCAGGATGTGTGATGAATGAAGGATTTATGTTGGTGGTGATTGAGGTATGGTGGTAGAAATTTATCATGGAGGTAAGTGTGAATGTCATGGAACTAGGGCATATTGGGATTAGGTATAACACAAATTTCATAATGAGCCATGGCTTGATGATCTAGTCACAAAATTTATTCAATTAAAAATTTTCCTTCAAGTACATCTTCCAGAAGATATATTAAAGAACCAATAGTAGCCATTAAGGCAGAGGATTTATTACTTCCCCTAGGAACCTATTCAAATATTATTGACTAGAAATTTTGATTTAATCGGTCCACTAATTATTTGTAGGGAAGTAATTTCTCATCTTTTGTCTAGAACTCTTCATTTACCTATTTTATAATCAATTGAGAATCACTAAAGACCTAAAGGTGTTGAATATTAAAATGGATGGCAAGTTTTAATCCAAAAACTAATGCCTCATACTTAGTAATGTTATTAGTGTATGGGAAAGTGATTTGAAAGGCTTTAGGGATTATATCACATTGTTGGGTTACATAAAGGATTCTCACTACTGACCTATGTGTGGTAAAATAGCCATCAAAAAATAACTTATAACCATTTGAATCTTTAATATCTATCATAGACTCATCCAAAAAGGCCATGATTAAATTTTTATTATCTATTATGGGTGTTGTTGCAAGTTGATCCATAATGGCTTGTATTTTAATGGCCTTTTGATTTACATAATGTATATCAAATTCACCTATTAACATGATCCATTTGTCCATTCTACTAGTTAAAGTTGATTTAGATAAAATATACTTGAGTGGATCAACCTTTTCTATGAACTTGACTTGGTTATTCAACATATAGTGCCTGAGTTTTTGTGAGTAAAAGACTATAGCCAAACAAGTTTTTTTAGTAGGGGTGTAGTTGATCTCATATGATATTGAATTTTTTCTTAAATAATAAATTTATCTTTCTTTGCCTTCATCATTATGCTAAGCTAGTAAGGCCCTTATAGCACAAGGTGTAGCATAGATATACAAAAGTAATGGATTTTTTGAGATGGGTGATAATAAAACTAGAGGATTCAATAAATATTTCTTCAATTTATGAAAAGCCTTTTGACATTCTAAGTTATAATTGAAATGGGATCACTTTTTTAAGGTATGGGTGAAGGGATGACCTTTATCTATGAATTATGAGATAAATTGATGGATGGACTATAGTTTACCTTGAAGGATTATTAATTATTTCAGGTTCTTCAGAGGAGGAATTTCAAAAATAACTTTTACTTTAGCAAGATCTACTTCAATGCCTCACTTAGAGACTATGAACCCTAAAATTTTTCCTGAGATGACTCTAAATACTCATTTCTTAGGGTTTAGCCTAACCTTATATTCCTTGATCCTCTCAAAACTTATTCTTAGGATTATAGGATGTTCTGATCAAACTTTAGACTTTCTTAGTATATCATCCTAATAGTCTTCTATAATATCATACATCATATCATGGAATATTATTGACATGGCCCTTTGATAAGTGGATCCCACATTTTTTAGACCAAAAGGTGTCACTTGGTAGCATAAGGTCCCCTATAGAGTGATAAATGCAATTTTATGTTGATCTTTAGGAGTAATTTTAATTTGATTATATCCATAGAAATCATCCATGAGGTAAAGCATCTCATATACTACATTATAATCCATGCTCATGTTGATATTAGGCAAGGGAAATCCATCTTTGGCACATGCCTTATTTATATCCTAGAAGTTGGTATAGATTTAAGGTTATCTGATGGTTTATACCTTAAGCCAAGATGTTTTGGATGTTTCTAAACCCCTATAGGTTATATCCTACCTTTTTCTTCTCTTCCTAGTCCTTTTCCCTTATAGTTCATATTTAGAAGCATCTTCTGAAGCTAGGGGTACTTTTGCTTATGAAATTTTAGGGCCTCATCTTTAGGAACATGCCATGAATAATCAAGTTCTTAAAAGTATTCATTTGATAACATACCTATACTAATGAATTCCATGGACCTAAATTGGTAAATAATAGGTTTATCTTTCATCATGGTCGATGACTCGTAGATGTGTGGGGATAATGGCAGATTTATAACACAAATTTTCTTGTATTCATACTCCTCACAACCCTTAAAAGTGATATTAAGATGAATGATGTATGTGGATTCAAATGAAGTAGGTGATATATCATCAAGGTGAATATAATTCATATCTTTGGGATCATAAGGTGAACTATGGGTGTTAGGATAATAGCAAGTAGGATTAGATTATTCCATTTCACAGTGATAAAAGTGTTCTATTTCCCCTGGGATGGTAACCTCCATTCCTAAATGAGGGAATTTTAATCATTGGTGGAGCTTAGATGGAAATTATCTCATTACATTAATCTAAGGGCATCCTAAAAGTAAATTATATGGGAGATCAATATCCACTACATGAATTAGTGTTTGGTGTACTTTGGGGCCTACAGCTATAAGAAGATAAATATTACATGCAAATGACATCTCATTATCATCATATACTTTAATAATTATCAATGTAAGCCCTAATGAAGATTTAGATTACTTCAAATTCTTAAGAAAATAAAGATTGCATAAATTCAAATCTAACCCTCCATTTATAAGTACATGTGGTATCTTATGATTGGCAATGGAGATTTTAATGAATAATGGATAGTTATGGTGAGCATCTTTAGGTGTCATATCATAGGAAATAAAATTAATCTATTGGGAAGGGGACAAATAACCCACCAAATCTTAAAAATAACTTGTGTCAATATTCTTGGGGTATTTTAATTCATTTAAGACTTGATTAAGTATCCCACAATGTACCAAAAATGTCTTAATAAGATTCGTGAGAGAGATTTGAGTTGAAGTCTTCTAAAGTTGTTGAATGATATCATATTATTTGGTAGAATAACTTGATACTTTCTTAGGGATAATGAAATTTTGAGATGTGGAGGGATATGGTTCTTTTGGAGGTTCTCCAAGAACTATAATTTTGCCACACCATGTAGTAACTACATAGTTAGTTGTTACCCTATTAATTTTAAGGATGGTGGTTAGTGGATGTGTCAAATCTTAGGGGCCTTATATTTTAATGGTATTAATTTATTGGTATGGGATAGATTGATATTCATTCCTATTATAAGTTTAGAATTGACCCTAATCCTTTAGTGGTTTCTTTTATCTCTTAGCATGCTTAGGTAAGGGGTCCTAAAATATTCCTAGCTATTGATTTTTAGATTGACTAGTTAGACTCTCCCCTTCTGCTTCTCTATATCCTTTCTCTATTAAATCTTGGATGAAGTGTCATAATTTCATGAATTTCTCAATATCATGTCCCTTAACTCTATGATATTATCAAAATTCTTTTTTGTGATACCAATCTTATCATGGCTTGTTATCATCTAATGGTCAAATTTTAGGGAGAGTAATCATGTTAATTTGTTCTAGGACCATTTTTATGGGTACACCAAGACTAGTTAGAGGCCTCTTTCCAATTATAGACTTTGGTTTTCCCCTTGGTACCCTTATAGTGGATACATTTTTATTTTTAGTGGTAAGGGGATTTTTCACTATTTGTACACGTTTTGAATCTATGACACCATCCCCTATGACATTTTTATTCTTATCAAAGAACTTAGGCTTACCTAAAAAGGTATTATTTTGGTTTTGACCTTATTCATTTTGGGTATATAATTTAATTTTCCCTTTCTCAATGAGTGATTTTTTAATTTGAATCCCCTTTTCTATAATTTCATCGAAAGATTTGACACACTATAGCTTTAATTGGTATTTTAATTCAGCATTGAGATTGTCAATAGGGACCATGCAATAAAATCAATTATCAAGGCTTCTTCACCATTGTAGGAATGATTCTAAACTATCCCCAATTATTTTATTGGTATTATAAATATCTATAATGGATATGTCATGTTCAATGTTTAAGGATAAGTGTTACATGAACATTTTTGTTAAATCTCCAAAACTAGTATGAACCCTTTATGTAGATGCATAAACCATTCTAGTGTGGGTCCTATGAAACTTTTGGGGAAGAGTTTAATAATTTAAGCATCATCATATGAAACCTTGTGACATGACACATAGAATTCATTTATGTGGTCATGTGGGTCCCCTTTCCCCTTATACTTGTCAAGTCTTAGAATCTCAAAGTGTGATGGGAAAGTTACATACAAGATACTCATATCCAAGGGAGATGTAAAAAAATCTTCATATTTATATCTCATTTCCTAGGTGTAAGGATAAATATATTAAAGATTCTCTTTCATCATCCTCCACTCTTGGGTGAATGAGGGGTCCATCAAGGGGTTGGATGTTTTTACATGGCTGGTTCTTGGTCTTGATAAATTGAGATTGGTGTTTCTAGCATTTCACCTTGGTGAAGTGGTTCTTTAGTTTTGATCATGAAATTAGGATGAAAGGAAATTAATTTTCTAAGTTAATTAGTCTAAATGATACTAAAAGGTGTGCCTCTTCTTTTTAACCTCAACATAGTTATTTTATGGGGGCTTTTGTTTTTCTTTAAGTTCTTGTTCATGATCTACAAGGTTATCTTCCCCTTATTTTTGGTGAAAGTTATCTTGATGGAGTTGAGTATTAGGTCCAGTGGATGGATGTATTAGATGTTATAAGATGCTTGGATCAAATATAGGTGGTAATGTACCCCCCATTCTAATGACTTGGGTAAGAATTTGATTGTGGTTCTTGTAGATGTATTGATGAAACTATGCCCTAACCTCATCACTATTGAATAAGTCATTTGTTAACTAGTATTCCTTTCTAGGAGTATGCATGTCTCTATGTGTTTCTTCATTATCCCAATTTTGTTCACCTAAATTCCCAATGATTTAATTTTCTTGGTTGGATCCTTATCTCATTATTATGATTTGGGCACAGGTTCTGATAAGCATGGTGGATGGTGTAGGTGATGTCATAATAGTGATTAGGTGTGGTTTTGATATAAGATGATGAGAGAGAAGGTGATTTTGAATACTAATTTTATCTTAAATCCAATACTAAAACTAGTTGAAAGATGTGGTTAGATATGGTTTAGATTTGGATTTGAGGATGTGAAGACTAAAATGATCAAATATTATTGAAGTAACAACCTATAAGGGTTTAATATAGTAGGGAGACAAAGAGGATGAGATAACTAGATTCCATTCACACTAGCAAGATAATAATTAGATGGGTGCTAGGTAGGCAAGATGATAATATGATAGGTGCTAGATAAAAGCTAACAAAGTTACAAAATTTGAAAATGTTTGATTGAATATAGATTGAATGAAGTGATTACTATGATAAAAAATGATGAGCGACCACTAAATTTTTGGTTCCAAGATAAAGTTTAGTACCCAAAAAGGTGTGGATGGTGATATGGACAGGGAATAGTTTGGTTTAGTCTTAGGATGAGGTATGTCCTAAGGTTTCACTAGGGTTTTTGATAATAAAATGGATAAGATGACTCAGTTCATAAATAGTAAGTGCCTTAGCAGAACATGCACATAAGCACTCCCATTCACAATCCTTATTATTAGTCAACCAAAAGGGTGTGTAACTTAATGGCTACACCATCTAATGGATTTGTGGGTGAGGTTATAGGCTAGTGACTCATTATATAATCTACCAAACCTTCTTAACCCTGTCTACACTTGATGGTCACTTGGGAGATAATCTTGGCTCTAAAAATAGATTGTATGTTACATCTAATAGGTTCTAAACTAAGTATACATAAGAGTGTCTAGTGGTATCCCCAAGATATGTGAAGGTACATGGGGCACAAATATATATAGGGTGTTATCTAATGCCTAGTTTAGAGAATTAATTTTTCCCCTTCATAGATGACTTATACAGGGTAAATCACTTAAACTAATGATAGTTAACCCTAATAATTTATACTCTATTAGAACATGAAATTTATTTGAATGCACAATTATTAAATCCATGTCACCAACCCTTAGTAACTAGGCAAGTGCATAGGTGTGAATTTCATGTCAAGTGCACTCCTAAAAATAAAAATGAGTTGACAACTAGGGAAATAAAAGTTTATTTATTTAATTAACTAATTATGTGAGAAAATTAAGCAAACAATCAAAGCACACAAAGATATATACAAGTTCAAGATTAAATTTTTTTTAGACTAGACACTATTCCTACAAAAATATGAGTTATTAAACTAATCTAGTGCCTCCCACTAAGATGGTCCTACATAAAAATTCATTAGTAGTTTGAAATAGTTGAAACTGCCTCTGTTCCTTCAAAAATGTAATTAAAAAGTTAGTGAAAAATTGATTTTAGAGAGTACAAAACCATAGGTCTTTAGTAATATTGTAACTAGATATTATGTAGTTTTATAAGTGGTTAACTAACAATGAATATACTGAGAGGAAAGAGACATTGGGAACTTAATATTAATCTTAGCTATTATCTTTTAATGTTTTGGTTATTCTTTGCTGGGATTCTTGAGAAGTTTATATACTTGATGACACATCTATTAGATTATTCTAATACCAAAAGTAGTAAAAAGACATCTTTGTTTTATGTTGGGGAGATTGTTGTCTAAATTTGGGAAAGACTCTTTCACCTTTGTGTTGGTATTACTAGGAGCATAATGGGATTATCAAATAAAATGAACCTAAAATACCACAAGTGAAGAATAATTAGATAATTTAGGAGGCATTGTAAGTTGGAGGATTTTCAAGGTTCATGAAAAAAATAGAAGGAGATGACAGACACATATTGCCTATTTTTGTGAATGCTTGGGAAGGCTAAATAATTAATATTATTAGAGTCACTTTAGAAATCATGGAGGATCTGATTGTACATATAATAGGGTTGGAAATTAAGGAATAAATAATATTCAAGTCTTCCAAAGACCATAAAAGAGATAAGGAGATATTCTTGGAGGAATGGGAAACTCTATAAATGTTACATAATGGTTTTGACTGTGACTCATAATGTATGGTGACTTCACCTATCATTTGATGCAATATGTCACTCTAGAAGGTAGGTTTAATGTATTTATATGATTAGTCTACTTTTCTTCAACTTACATTTGCTTGAATTCTCTATCCTAAAGTTTAAAAAAGGTAATTATCTATCTCCTAGATATGAAGGGGTAATATATCTCATACATAAATACTTTTAAGGGTATGAACTAGATCACTCCATCTATCTCTCAGCCTTTAAAGAAACTTATGGAGGACAAACTAGTGGATATTAGGAAAATTGAAAAGGTGTGGATTAAATAGCCTAAGATTAATAGTATGAATATAAATTACAATTCATCCAAGAGCCTTGTTGATAAAATGTCTAAATTTACTGAGGTGAAACCTTCTAAGATTAAATAAAACATCAAAAAAATCTTGATGAGTGCGACCATGGTCTGAGTGGACTCATAGGGCAAGTAGGACAAGTAAGATAAAATAAGACATTCTAAAGGAAACTCCATTATAGTTAAAGATGATAGAAATGATCCTAAATATGATCATATTAATGAGGATCAAGGTAATGTATTTTCTTAGACAAAGCCTTCTGAAGCTAGGAAAGTAATGTATAAAGATGATTCCAAAGATAAAGGTAAGAATACCCTAATAAGAAACAACAAGATCCTAATGAGAATTTTAATAATATTTTTAGTTCCCTAAAGCCAAAGGAGAATGTAGACAAGATGGTTAAAGAATTGGATCTAAAAAAATTTATCATGTGTTAGTTCATGAGGGAACTTACAGATCTTAAAGGCATGGTCATTTTTTTTGTAGCAGGAGAACATCATATTGAACTAAAGCACAATGGATAAGGAGGTTGATCAATAATATGGCCTCAAATTAAGGGTGAATATGTTAGATAATGAGAATGATAATCTTAAAATATTAATTTCTTGGTAAATTTTAACAATGATTCCATGAATGAAGGGATTTAGAATGTTGATAACCTTAGAGCTCACCTTGGAGAGTTATTTGAAGCAAAGACTTCTGGTAAGGGGAAAGTAAAATAAGGGTAATATAGTGGGATACATAAAGACATTGACAAATAAAAATTGTTGTTTCAAATTGATGCAAATCTCAGAAGGATGAAAATATGTTTGGTGGACATCTCGCTAAATCTAGACATGGATTAGGTTTAGGTTTCTCCTTAATTATATTTTTGTGTTTCTTATGTTTTGTATGGGTTATTGTTTGGTTGTATTTGGCCCTATTTTTTCTTAATTTCTCTCTTGGTATATGGTATACCTCTATCTCTTTTTAGTTTTTACTTATCTTAGGGTTTGGAGACCCTAGTTCAAAAAAAATATCCCTTTTAACCTTTATAAAAAAACTAACAATGACCATATAGTTTGTGCAAAATTATAGATGGTTAGTCAATACCACAAGTTAGAATGCAATACCATGTGTTGAAATATGGGGTTTTACAACCAAAGAAAAACCCTAAAATTCTAGTAGTTAGATTGAAAAATATTTAATAAGGTGGTTTAAAATATTTATGAAATATTAGAATGTGTATACATAATATTTTTAAACTTGTATCAATTACTAATGCTCTCTATCTTGTAATAACCCATAGAGTCTCAATATCTCTGAGTGCATTCCCTAAGGGATGCATTGGGAAAGGGGTGGGTAGACCATTGGTGCTTCATAGGATCATTGTCCCTTTTATCACTTTTTATCTACACATTTGTCTCCTAAGAACTATTCCCCTAAGCTTGTTCTTCTCTTTTGCACACTCTAATATTTTTCCACTTTCAGTACCCCTTTTTCCTAACCTAAATCCCCTTTTGATAGTTTACATGACTAGGTCATCTAGGTTGACCTTATACTCTTATTATAAAAACTTATTTAGGGTCTAGGTTAGCTCTTCGCCGACCTAGCCCATAACCTAGTGAGTTTTTATCAATAATGATACTAGGTCAATTAGGTCGACCCTATCGACCTAAAATTTTAAAAAGGTTTAGGGTTAAATCTAACTATATATACATAGTAATTTTTCCATTATTTAGAGAAGATAATAAGAAGTAAGAGATATTTCACATCTACTTATCCACCATTCTACTTGAGGAGTAAGCTTAGGGTTTCATACTTTCCTTGGAGATATGGATCTTGTCTTGTGGAGAAGTCTTTTGGATGCATTGATAGGTTGTGTATCCTAGAGCTGATTTATCTTCATCATCCTTACATACCACAACAACCTCTTATGAATCACCTTAGCCAAGGGAGATATTGAGGCCTGGTGGGTTCATCTTCAAATGTAAGTATTCCTAACTTTGTTCCTCCTTTGTAGGAGTAGATAGATATGTATTTGCACTTCTCTTTCATGAATTAGGATTTCATATACTTTGACATGAGTATATGTATTCTATGCATGTTTAATTTTATTTTTTACTACCCTAAATTTGTGCCACAATATTTAGTGATAAATAGATTAAATTTATTTATTTTACTTGTTATTAGTATAGTGAATATGAAAACATAGGACTTGGTTAGGGTTATTGTGTAGTTTTTCTTGAATGGAGGATTTGGAACCCTCCTTATATTATGGTAAGAGGTCCCATAATTAGGTCTAGTGGATCCATATTGGTCATGTTACCAATTATCTAATATATCCCCAATAGGAAGTGTAAGTAGGATATATCTTCTCTGGCCTAGGATTGATTTTTGGATATGATGCATTTTTGATTGCATACATTCTTATGAACTCAATGTGAATCTAACCCTTATAGGTTTTATTTTTTCATTTATATCATTTTATTTATTATTTTTCTATATTTGTGGTACTAGGTCAACCAATCTAGTATAGTTTTTAACTTTTATGCATAGGTTCAACATAAAGTCTATTGTACCCAACGCCCCCTTATTTCCATAGGAAATGGGGACCCAATTTTTTTAGATTATTATCTTAATTGTGAGCCCCCTCTTCTATATGTTTATGTAAATTATAGGAAAATATCATGATTTGGCCTTTCATACTTTGGCAAGATGACATTGTTATTGTGTTTCTATAGGCTAAATCTTTTGTTCTATTAGGTTTATTACTTCGAGTTAATTGTTACAGACTTATGTTTTCATGGACTAACCTTATGTGGGAGTCTTTTTTAGGGTTTATGTTTTTGAAATTATTTTTTTAGGATTTTCTCTTTGTAACTTTTGTTCTGCATGAATTGGTATTTGGGTTTAGTGTCTTAGACATTTCGTTCAACAAAATTTTCTCTTCATAGCATTTTCCCCACAATAATTCTACCAAAATAATTTCCTTGAATCAAACTTATTCTTGCAGATAATATTTTCTAATAAAATTTCACCAATAGATTTATCCTTTGGCCCCTTCAAAACCACCCTTCAGGATTTGTACAACTTTCCCTTCATCATTTTGAGATTGCCCTTCAGCCTTTATAAAGTAGATCCTTTAAGACTTTTGTCATGGACAAATTCCCTACAAAGTAGAACCTTTAGATTGTTGCTAGATATAAAGTACCCTTAAACATTTTGAAATTACCCTTCAAAAATTTTGAAATGCCCTTTGATATTTTAAACCTACCCTTTGGGCTTTCTATAACATGTCCTTCAACCTTTTTTTGCGACCATTTTGCCTAATAGATTTCCTTCGGACCTTTTCTAATTACCCTTAGCCCCTCCACACCTATCCTTTGGGAATTTTGTCCTACACCCTTACCTTTTTGAACCTTTCCTTTAGACATTTTATTTGATACATTTTCCCCAAGAAAATGAACCTACCCATCGAGCTTTGTGCAATATGTCCTTTAGCCTTTTTATTTCAGCCATTTTACTTGATAAAAATTTTTTAGGACTTTTGAAATGCCCTTTTTTCCTTGCCAACCTACCCTTCATGATTTTTTTCATGGGCCCTCTTTACCCTATAAAGTAGACCCTTCAAACATTTTCACCATGAAGTAGACCCTTCAAACTTTTTCACCATGAAGTAGACCCTTCAACCTTTTTGAACATGCCCTTTGGGACTTTTTTCTCAAGCATTTTTGCCCTGTGAGCCTATCCTTTGAGACTTTTTCCCCAAGAAAATTCCTTTGGACCTTGTGTCTTAGACATTTTATTTGATGCAAAAGGCCTGAAATAATTTCCCCCAAGGGCACATGTCCTTTAAACATTTTAAACCACTCCTTTGGACATTTTGAAAATGACCCCTTAGCCCTTTTTCAAGTGGCCACTTACCCTTTGAGACTTTGTCCTGGGCCTTTTCACCTCCAAGACTTGCCCTTCAATAATTTTGTCTATGGACCTTTGACCCTTTTGAGACCATCCCTTCAAACTTTCCTTCAAACATTTTATTTGTAATAATTGAGTCTTCAAGATAATTATTATAGACATTTTCCTAAAATAATTCCCCTAATAGAATTATTTTAGACTTTGTGTCTCAGACATTTTATAAATGAAATTAGGATCCCAATAAAAAAAAGGCCATGAAATTCTCTCACAACAATTCTCCTACAATAATTACCCCAAAATTAATACAATATTGTGAACTCGCACACTTAGAGAAAATTTTCATTGTCTTGATCTTGATTTAAGATTTTATCAGAGGGTCCCAATCATATTTTTCTATGCTAGTTCATCAAAATTAAAATGAAAGAGCTCTTTTATATATTCTTATCCCAAGTCCAAATTTTATTTTAATAATACTAAAACCTTAGGCTAGAATATTATGCAGGTTCATTTATACATATTTCCCAAAATATTATGCTAAGTCATTTTTTGCTTATGGTTTTAAGAGTAAGGAATCTTAAAGAAATAACACATGTCAATTTGATGAGTTTAAATTTGACAGTCACATAGACTTCATTTGATGGTTATGAGGACATCATTTTATAGTCACACAAACATCAAATTTAACTCTAGTAATGTGTCAAACTTAAGAGATTAAATTTGATAGTCATGCACACATCATTTGACAGTCATGAGGATATCAATTGATGGTTGCATAAATGTCAAATTTAACCTCAATAATGACTAATTTATGGAATTAAATTTGATAGTGGCATGGAAATCATTTTATGGTTGTGAGGATGCCAATTGATGATCATGAAAACATTAAATTTAACCTTGTAAATACCCATTTAGATTTAAAAGTTAACCTAGTAAATTGATAGTTTATGTTGATTTGTATAGTTGATCCAACTATACGATATCTAAGGAGACTTCTCAAAGTTCCCAAATTAAATAGAGATATTTCAATTAGTATACCTATATGATCAAAGTGAAATTAAAAAGGTTTAAGCCAAGATCCTATAATGCACATCTGCTTGGGCCCATTTGATTGAATGATGTGAGAGTGAGTTGAAATGTCAAAGCTCTATGACAGTGACAAGATTCACCATCATGAGATCCTAGTACCCAAATCCAATAACCCACAAGAATAAGTATGGATCTCAGTATGTATAACTTAGAATCCCTAAGTAGATGCCAAGTGGCACACTGATTTGAAAACTAAAAATGCAAGTGTAGAAAATTTGAATAACACACTTTTGCATTTAAAAGATCTTTCTATTTCCTGACTTTTCCTTTAAATTTTGCATAAATAAATTAAAAATAGAATTAAAATGAAGATCAAAATTTTAAAAAAATAGCAGAGAAAAATCAAAAGAAATCACCAGCAAATTGATAATAGAGTTCAGCTTCAATAGCCTACGTCTCTGGGTCCATTTGAAGTGAGGACCGTTTCAATTAATTTGTGCATCAAATGGATTAAAAATTAAATTCAAGTCTTTAATTCACCTTCCCTAGTCTCTGCTTGCCCATATAAATATCTCTTAGACCTGAAAATAAAGGCCCAAGGCTGTACAAAGCATAATTTAATCTTTGACCTTCTTAATTCTCTTACACTGTCAGCTAAATAATGACCTTCAAATGGAAATTCGCTCCTCTTATATCACTTCCAAGCCTATGGATCAAGTAGTTAAAGGATTATCCTTTTAGGTAAGAGGTGTTGGGCTCAAGGCATCAGCCTCCTTCTTGGGTGCTTTATCATGTATCTCTTTATCCCACATTGTCTATTTTAAAATGGCTTACATGTTTTAAAGGGTTGGCAGCTTCCTTGATGAGTGCCAACATTCTTTTTGGAGGAGTCTTAGGCACTAAGCTTATCCAAATGCCTAACTTAGGCCACTATTGGAGAATTGGTGGTTAGGGCATGGTCTTGACATGGATTGCATGGCAAGGTATGGTGTGGCAGCTTTGTTGGCTTGTGATTCTTTATTACAAAGCTTCAAATAATTATCCCACATTGGTGAGTCTTCAGTAGACTTTGTAACTTAAATACAATTTCACAATCAATAATGTTTGAAGATTAAGAGGCCAAGGCACCCCTCCACAAAAGTGTGTCAACCCTCACCGAGGGCCCCCAACAAGCAAATAGTGGGGCCCACCGATCCTCATATGACCACCTGTCAAAGACTGGAGGCTAAAAACAAATATCAAACAAATTTTTTTACACCAATTCATATTTCCATGTGTCAAATGGTTATTGGACCACTTTTCGTATTACATAGTGCCACATCACTTTTCGACACCTATTAATCCCCTGTCGTAAGAATTCTTTAGCAAGCTTTATCTCAAGCATTTGGACTCTATTTTGATTTTTGAAAGAAGCACCAAAAAGCTCTTGACAAATTCTATGATGTGCAAATGGTTCAACCAAAATTTGAAGAATTTTAAAAATGAAATAGTACATGGATCCACCTAGATCACTCCTCCCCATTGGGAACTTTTAGACCTCTGAAAGTTGAAATTAATTGCTAATGAGGTGAGGGTATTTCTCCCTCACCCTTCTAGCTTCCATCCATTTGGCCTTATTTGGGTGTATCCTTTTTAGACCAACATGAAGATATTCAAAATCACCTCTTCATGAAGTCCACACATTCTTGTCAAGAATAGTATCTTCCTACAATTCTATTAGATATTCAGGAGCAAAACCATCAACAGAAGGAATGGATACACTTTCATCATGATCAAGTATCATTGGAGGCTCATACAATTTCAGATTTTCTACATTTACAACTAAATAAATCTACATGTAAGATGGTAAATCTAATAAAAAAAGCATTTGTACCAATTTTTTCCGTAATCTAAAAAGGACCATATCAGATTGGTTTCAACTTTTTACCTTCACCTGTTAGTCTTTCCTTACTAATGTGAAGCCATACCATATCACCTACAACAAATTGGTGATCAACACAATGTTTGTCATGTTTGGCTTTATACTTGGCTTGAATTTTCTCCAATTAAATATGAATATTCTAATGTATGAGCTATATTTATTCAATGAACTTCTTAGCTCGAATGGCTTCTTTTAGTTCACCAACAGTTGTATCCTATCCATAGCAAACATCTAGAGGAGATTTAGGCAAGCATCCATAACAAAATTCAAATGGAGATTTCATAGTAGAAGAATGAAGTGCCTGGTTATATGCATGTTGTATGTAACACAATTATTCATCCCATAACTTTGGATGTTTATTGCTATATCCCTGAAGCAAATGTACCACAGTGTGGTTCACAACCTCTATTTGACCATCATTTTGTGGATGAAATGCAGTGATCTTTTTTAATTTAGTGTCCATTAGTCCCCACAAAGCTGACCAAAACTCCCCAACAAATTGAGAATCTTGATCAAAAATAATTAAAATAGGCAAACCACAATGAACCCATACATGTTTAAAGAACAAGTGTGTAGTGCCCTCCCTAGTAATTTGCTTAGTGCAAGGAATCAAAATACACGTTTTTATAAATCTATCCACAACCACATATAAATAGTCATGTTTTCTTTGTGTCATAGGCAAAACCCCCACAAAATCCAAGGAGATACTTTCCCATGGGTGAGTAGGAACAGGCAAAGGAGTGTAAAGTCCTAGTTTCCTATTACTAGGTTTGCTTGTGGCACAAAGAGTACATCCCTTAATATATTTGGCAACATGTTCCTGCATATGGGGCCAGTAACAATATATTTTCAAATGTGCAACCATTTTAGCAACTCCAAAATGACTAGAAATAAGAGAAGTATGTGCTTCTCTAATCATGTGCACCATCTCATTTTGAGGTATACATAGTTTACCCAAATGATACAAAAGATCATTGTGTACATGATAGTCCCATTCTTCTACTTGTCTACTACTCATCAAATCTTTATAGACATCCTAAAAATCAAGATCATTAACATATTGTTCTTTATAACTTTCATGAGACAAAGAACCATGTTGTAAAAGAATAGATGCAACAACCATAGGAGGCCTAGATAGCATATCTGCAACCTTATTATGAATACCTTTTTTATACTTAATCACAAGATGAAATTGTTGTAAGAAACCCATCCAATGAAAATTTCTAGACTCTTGTAGCTTAGTTTGTGATTAGAGATACTATAAGGGTTGATGATCTGTATGTATTATTATTTCTTTTCCCATTAAGTAATTTTTCCATTTTTTAACACTTTGAACTAATGCATACAATTCCTTATCATAAGTTGGATATTTTCTTAATACACTTGTGAAGGTTTCAGAGTGATAGCAAATTGGTTTCTTACCTTGCATTAAAATAGCTCCCATAGCGTACTCACTTGCATCCATCTCGATCTCAAATGGTTGTATATCAGGAAGTGCTAAGACTGGAGTAGTACTTATATTTTCTTTCAAAGTGTCGAAGGCTTTTTGATGTTTTCTTCCCCACTGAAAGACTTGTTTCACACTTGTTAAAGAATGCAAAGGTGATGCAATATATGAAAATTGAGCAATAAACTTTTTCCAAAATTGTACTACACCAAGAAAACTTCTAACCTCAGTTGTATTAGTGGGTGTAGGCCAGTTAACAATGGCTGCTACTTTTGCAGGATCAATTTTCAATTCACCATGTCCTACAATGTAACCCAAGTATATCAAAGAGGTCTTGCCATATTCACATTTTGACATTTTTAAATAAAGTTTTTCCCTTCGTAATGCATCCATGACTTTCTTAATGTGGATCACATGCTCTTCCCAAGACTTGCTGAAAATCAATATATCATCCAAGTAGACTATAAAAAAATCATCAAGGAATTGTCTAAAAACATCATTCATCAATCTCATGAATGTAGCCAAGGCATTACACAACCTGAAAGGCATAACAAGCCATTCAAAAAATCCTTGTTTTGTTTTGAAGGTGGTTTTCCAAACATCACCTTCACTAGTTCTTAATTGATGATATCCACTTCTCAAATCTAACTTAGTGAAATAAATAGCATGTTTTAATTGATCCAATAAATCATCAATATGAGGAAGAGGGTAATGATTCTTAATAGTAATTTTATTTAAAGCATGAAAATCAACACACATTCACCAAGTGTCATCTTTCTTTGGCACCAAAATAATGGGCGAACCAACAGGAGATGAACTTGGATGAATAATACCTCTATCTAATAAATCCATTACCTATTTTTTGATTTCCTCATTTTCCACTGATAACTTGTACATGCAAATGTTAGGGAGAGGAGAATCTTGCAATAGCTGAATTTCATGTTGAACTCCCATTTTAGGGGGCAAACCCTTAGGATCCTAAAATACATCATCATAAGTAGAAATGATTTCAACCAATTCATTCTTGTGTTTAGGATCACAATTTTCCAAAGCCTGAGAATATTCTTTTTCCTTAGACTTAATCAACATGAGACAAAAAAAATTTCTTGAATTAACTAGTCTTTTCATTTGCCCTATTGTAACCAAGGAAAGACTTGTTTTAATGTGATGTGCTCTGACTATATATTCAATGCCATCCTTAACAAGCAATTACTTATTCTCCTCTCTATAAAAGATTGCTTTTCTATCATAAAGATATGGGCTTCCCAAATCAATCCCACATATGTCCAATAGGACAACATCCAACTCAACCTCATATATGAACTTGGATGTGATGGCAAACCTCAGTCTACAAGTTTGTGAGACTTGTAGCTTCACATTGTCACACACCCAACCTAGTGGATATGGCTTTGGATGGGGATTGGTTTGTAAGCATAACTTCTTAACAACCTCTTCAGAAATTAAATTTGCTTGTGAACCACTATCAAATAGAGTGTCAATATTAGTATGTTTTGAAACAACTCTAATGTGGAACAATTCATTTCTTTTTTTATCAACATGCACAGAATTCTGTTTAGAAGAAGATGCATCATTTGATGACTTAGTGCTAGAAACTGAAAGAGAATAATCATTATGCAATCCCATAGCTATGATCTTATTTTTATCACTTGAATCTAAACCTAAGTCTTAAACCATAGCATTAGTCTTCTTTTCTTTCTTTTGAAACCTTTTAGGCCTTAACTCAAGGTATAGTTTCCAACACTTAGACTCACCATGATTTTTCTTGCAATGATTACAAAATGGTTTTCCTTCTTTTTTAACAGTAAAAGTGGATTTTTGTTTACCCTTTCTTGATGAACTTTCCCCTTTGGATTGCTTAACATTAGCTTGCTTACTTTTAACTTTAGGAAAAGATTCTTTTGATTATTTTACTCTAGCCTCTAAATGAGTGGCTTGTACATATACTGCATCTAAATTAGTGGGATTGAACATAAGAATCATATGTCTTAAGTAACTATGTAGCCCACCTATATATTTTAGTAGTGTTTCTTGTGTGTAAAGAGGAACATTCAAAAGTAAATCTTTTTTCCTAAATTTTTGTGTATAATCTTGAACATTTTGGCCTTTTCCTTGTTTGAAACTTTGCCAATCCATTATGGCTTGTTGCATATAGCCTAAAGGATAAAATTGCTTTCTGACTTATTCAACAAATTCATTCCAAGTAGAACTCAAGTTACCTTTTTAAAGCTCAATTTCTTTCAACTTACTCTCCCACCAGATGAGAGCTATGCCTCCCATATGAAGAGTAGCCAAATGAATTTTTGATTCATCCCCTGCAATATTTTGGACCTTGCAATAAAATTATATTTGCTTGACCCAATTATCCAACTTTTTAGCATTAACTTCACCATTAAACATTGGTAATTCAAACTTAATATCTAATTTGAGTGAAGGGAGAGATTCCATAGTTTTTTTACCATCTTCTGATGAAGAAGGTTTTCTGGTTTCTTTAACTTTTGATTCTTGTGAATCACCTTTCTCATTCTTAGATTTATTTTGTCTTTCATGATATAATTCATCATCCATGCTTCTCATCTCCATGAAGGCTCAGTGGAAAGCTTGTTTGGATTCCATCTCTTCTTTGGCCATCCTTGAAGCATGCCTTAAGCCAATCTCTAGATTATACTCAATGAGTTTTCCTTCACCCTTTTGGGATTTAGACCTTGTCAACATACACTAGCAATCACTATTAAATAACAACTATTCTGATACCAAAAATCTGATTTGAAAACTGAAAATGCAAGTGTAGCAAATTCAAATAACATGCTTTTGCATTTAAAAGATCTTTCTATTTCTTGACTTTTCCTTTAAATTTTGCATAAATAAATTAAAAATAGAATTAAAATGAAGATCAAAATTTTAGAAAAATAGCAGAGAAAAATTAGAAGAAATCACCAAAAAACTGATAATGGAGTTCAGCTTCAATAGCCTATGTCTTCAGGTCCATTCGAAATGAGGACCATTTCTATTAATTTATGCATCAAATGGCTTAAAAATTAAATTAAAGTCTTCAATTCACCTTCCCTGGTCTCTGCTTGCCTATATAAATATCTTTCAAACCTAAAAATAAAGGCCCAAGTCCATACAAGGCATAAATTAATCTCTGACCTTCTTAATTCCCTTACACAGTTGGCTGAATAATGACCTTCAAATGGAAATTTGCTCCTCTTATATCACTACCAAGCCTATGGTTCAAGCAGTAAAAGGCTTATCCTTTTGGGTAAGATGTGTTGGGTTCAAGGCATCAGCCTCCTTCTTGGGCATTGTAACACTTATCTCTTTATCCCACATTGTCTATTTTAAAATTGCTTACATGTTTTAAAGGGTTGGCAGCTTCCTTGATGAGTGTCGATGTCATTTTTAGAGGATTCTTAGGGACTAAGCTTAGCCAAATGCCTAAATTAGGCCACCATTGGAAAATTGGTGGTTAGGATGTGGTCTTGACATGGATTGCATGGCAAGGTATGGTGTGGTAGGTTTGTTGGCTTGTGACACTTTATTACAAAGATTTAAATAATTATCCCACATTGGTGGGTCTTCAGCAGACTTTGTAACTTAAATACAATTTCACAATAAATAATGTTTGAAGATTAAGAGGCCAAGGCACCCCTCCACAAAAGTGTGTCGACCCTCACTGAGGGCCCCCACTGAGCAAATAGTGGGGTCCACTAATCCTCATATGACCGCCTATCAAAGATTGGAGGCTAAAAAAAAACATCAAAAAAAAATTTACACTAATTCATATTACCACGTGTTAAGTGGTTATTGGACCACTTGGTGTATTACATAGTGCCACGTCACTTTTCAACACCTATTAATCCCCTATCACAAGAATGCTTCAACAAGTTTTATCTCAAGAATCTGGACTCCATTTTGCATTTTGGAAGAAGCACCAAAAATCTCTCGATGAATTCTATGATGTGTAAATGGTTTGACCAAAATTTGAAGACTTTTAAAAATGAAACTGTACATGGATCCACCTGGATCACACACATATGAAGTAAAGAAAAATAAGGAATGACAAGTGTCAAGTATAGAGGAGTTAATGATCCAAAAGCACTAAAATACAAAAAAAATATTAAACCAATACATAAGGACTGATGGTGTGAGTCTTAGGTGTTCTTTTAAAATATCTTAAAATCAATTAGGTGTTGACATGTGTCATATTTTGAAAGCTAGCAAGGCATTAAAGATAGAATACTTAGATATTTAGACTCTTAAGCTATATCTATCAATAAATATTAGGTCTCATAGTTAAGATAGAGTATGAACATGCATTTCTTAATATGAATAATGGATATAAAAGTGAAGATCTAAATTTTATAAAAGACACATGTGAGCATGCAATGACATAGTTTATATGAATCACAACTAACAATAGTGTCACTAGTTTTAAAACATTGGTAAAGTGATTTTAGTTTTTCATGCATATGTCTAAGCTCCATTTAAAGGTGGATAATCTAAAATATCAATAGGTTGTTCTCATAACCTATAAAAGGAAGCATGTATAGTTTTGGTAAATAGCACATATTCTAAATTTTTCATATAGTTTGATCTATAATTGTTAAAAATTACCCTCTATCTTTATAAACACACACATGTTGCATATATTTAGCAAAGGCTATTTAAATAGATAGATGTAATTATACTCTTATACTATTTTATACCATAGTTAGAACTCATGTTCTGACTATCACATGTAATGGCCTTGCATGAACTTGCAGGATGAGGTGACCCCTTCCCCAAGTCTATATAAACAATTGTAATCCAACTTGAACTTTTGTCAGATAATTTTTGAATACATGAACAACATCAATTTTTAATCATCAATGAATGTATTTTTGTATTTTATTTCTAATTTCTATGTAATTATTTGTTACTTTCATTTATTATATGTTTCAATAATCTTTAGTGTACAAAAGTTGTGAATGAATTCTTGATTATTTTGATTGATATACTAATATGTAGATATGCAATAGTTGTTGAAAGATTCATAAATATATTGGTTAAGATGGTTAAGTTCAAATTGATTCATAATTCTAATTTTGCACAAGTGCTTTTTGGATGTCTTTTTCTATGTGTGTGAAACAGCTACCTCAAATACTTCACTATCCTGAGCCATAATCTCCTAATTAAGGGTGTGAAATAACATCCCTAAGAGGAGAAACCTTTGTTTGAGGCTTTTGAATTGCTTACATCATTATTTCATTAGACTTCTTAGCCATGTCTAACTATGTGTGTATAATTGTTTCTAGTAATAGGCATAGGTTATAAGAACACTTATCCTTTTAGAAACCATGCAAGGAAGTAGTTCTTAAAAACAATAGAAGATTTTTTTCTACCTTACCCTTCCCTCCTGTTTGAGTTTGTTTTGAGATTTACCCACTCTATATTACCAAACATCCACCCATCCAACTCACATAGAGATTCACTACCCTTATTAGGAACCATACATCCATCAAAAAACCCTTTTCAATAACCTACATGCCCTATCCACTATTCCATCAATAGGTTGTAACAGACCTTATACCTACAACTCATGCCTTAGAGTAGATTTTACCTCTATTGAGATCCTAAAATATTAGAGGATACCTCATTAAGGCTATGATGTGCATAAAACATGCATCAATAGTTCTATATTGGTGTTAGAAGGAGGGTCAACACTCCTAATAGTATTAGTTATCCTTTACATAGAGTTTCATTAGAGTCACCCAAGAGAGTGACCAAATCTAATTCCTAGGTTGGTTTATTAGTCTCACCCTTGTCTAATCATAGGAGACCTAGAACTATGCCAATAGTCTTAGTCTAGAATAATCCACCTCCTCCAATA
Organism: Torreya grandis; assembly: GCA_037957365.1. Classification (NCBI taxonomy): domain Eukaryota; kingdom Viridiplantae; phylum Streptophyta; class Pinopsida; order Cupressales; family Taxaceae; genus Torreya; species Torreya grandis. Next base: position 673,356 of record JARHVA010002532.1, on the reverse strand, counting down.
GGGGACCCCTTTACTTTTTAATCAACCAATGGCTCATAAACAACCATGTTGGTTGGGTTTGTATCACCATCCTAGGAGATGTGCATGATTTGCCTCAAAATCTAAAAAAGTATTTACCATCCTATCTCCTTCAGGGGCAAGGATAATATAGGAACATATCAAATCAGTTAAAGTTGATTTAATAATAATGAATGTCATAGATGATGATGTTGCATACATATTATTCCCTTTTACTTTGATGGATGTTTCTTATGATTATTATTTAAATCTAATGGAAAATTCCATCACTTCCTAGAATGAATGTCAATTAGCTTTTCTTTCATAGTTTAGATAGGTCACCAATCTTAGTTTGGTATGCCAACACTTCACCAACATGAAGAGGAATATTAATGATCCCATCTATGTTTTCAATTAAAAATGGTTGAAGATATACAACTAATTAACTCCAAGATATAAACTAGAGGTGGCATTAGCATTAGAAATGTGTAAGAATGCCTTAAACCCTATCATTGTCATGTTATTAAGAAGAGAAATTGTGGCTAACACTTTGGTGTTAACATTCAAACAAGCTATCACCATAGATAGGTAGTTCAATCCTTAGGGTCCTAGAGAATCTAATGTCAACAATGGTTTTCCAGCACTGAATCCAATTCCACATGTAAAGCAGAATGTCTTGGCATTCAATCAAAACCAATTGTACACACTATCTCCACTAACACAAAAAACACAACCCAATTTCAGCTACTTAAACAATCATGTGGCAATCAATGGTTATTAGTAGAACTAGTAATTGAATGCACTTCTCACTACCATTTTACAAGGTATGGATTTCACAAGGCAAAACTATATTCTATTTAGAATATGGTTCAAAAGTTGAGCAATGATTTCCTAAATATGAAAAGGAAGATGGGGAATGCAAATGGCCCAATTAAAAATTATAAAACTAGATTCCAAAGATATAATAGACCATTTAATAGTCCTGAACATCCTAAAAATATTCTATATATCAACATAGCAAAGATGACCCTTCCCAATTGGTACAAAATTCATAGTAATTTTGAGCACGATGGGCTCAACTACATTAAATATTATGTACCATTCAAAATATTTCAAAGATAGGTGGTTAGACAAGATAAAATGCTTAATGCACTTGAACATCATCAAGATTTTAGATCTTTTATCACCACCATGCTCTTTGAATCTCACAAGTTTCCATTTCTAGGTGAAGATGTAAATGAACCAAAAATAATATGGATGAAGTTCATGCTTTCCATTAGTTCCAAAGAGGTGCATACAATCTAAGAAATAGTTAGCCACTCACAATAACAACTCCTACCATAATGACTCCTCCTAATCCTAAAGTAGATAATAATTCACCCCCTCCAAATGGGAATGATCAGCAGTAGAGCAAGGAAGAACCAAGTAAAGGAGGATACAACATGGTTGAGGATATGAAGAAGATCAAGATGAATATAACTATTCATGAGTTAGCTCAGATTATCAATTAAAAAGAGATTATTATAAGTCCATTATAGGGAAGGCCCTTGTGGAAAGAACTAAAACATCTATAGATAAAGTGAAATTTTCTAACACCAATGTCATCTACAAGATCAACTTAGAAGTTCCACCCTTTTTGTTGATTATCAAGGTATTAAGTAAGAATATTCATAGTTATTTAGTTCATTCTAGATCATCTAAAAATATCATGCCTACATCCATATTTCAAAATCTTGGTTTGATGTCAAACCCCTCAAAGAAAATAATTTATAAACTAGATAAGACAGTCATCCTAGTAGTTGGAGAATTGAACAATGTGTGCATTCAAGTAACATCTAAGCCAAGAGTGTGAATGACCATTGATATTATAGTGGTGGACATACTTAAAGGCTACAACCTATTTCTAAGCATGGATTGGTCCAAAATACTTAATAGATATCATTATACAGGCTTTTCTCATATTTGGCTACCATAGAGAGAATTTGTGAATCAAATCAGAATTGACAAAGATATGAGAATGAAATATCCCATTACAGGGTATAACATCAAGAATGTAAAGGTAAAGTTTGAGTCTCCCATTCTTGGTATTTATACTTTTAATAGTCATAATCAAGTGTAGAAGCTAGAACCCAAAGGTTATAATCAGCTATGGACTCTAAAATTTGATGGCACTAGATCTAAGCAAGGATCAAGTATGAGAATAAAGTTAATTGATCCACAAGCTAAAAAATTCTTGGTAGCATATAGGTTAAAATTTACATGTACTAACAACAAAGTTGAGTATGAGGCTTTAGTTTTGGGACTACAGTTTGCACTTAAGAATAATGTCAAGTAAATATCAATATTTGGTGACTCAAAGATGGTGTTCAATAAAGTTAGAAATAAATACCAATGTAAGTTATCTTATTTAAAGAGATACAAGCATAGAGTGTGGGACCTGATCAAAAGCTTTGAGGATTTCAACATAGTAGCACTTCTTAGAGAAGAAAATCAAACCTACTAATTCATTAATTACTATTGCTACTAATTTGGACCCACTGCAAGGATCTAAGGTAAAAAAGTTCTCAATTGAATTGGTGCCATGTCCTATTCCAGATAATGTAGAAAAATTTTAGGTCTCTGATGATGATCAATAGTTATTTTTTTTCTAACCAATTCAAGGGAATTCAAATCCCAAATTATCAATGACAAGGATATTAATCATCTCTATCAAGAGGAATCAGATAAAGAGAGTGTTCTTAAGATCAAAGAGAATTGAATTCTAGCTGGCTTGGTTTCCTTAGAGAGACCATTTGATGTAGATCCTTAGGAATAGTAGCTAAGATAACCAAAGGTCAATGAATCATATTTCAAAAGAGAAAATCTAGGATATGAGCATAGCCCATGTTATGTTAATATTGGTGTCAGTTTCACCCTAGAAGAGAGATAGCGGGTGAAGGATTTAATCGCTTGATATAGGGATGTCACTGCCTAGAAATATGAAGATCTAAAATTTTATGACCCTCAGGTCATCACTCATATGATTACCTTAAAACTAGATCACAAACCATTCAAATAGAGGTAGAGACTAGTCAATTTTATTATGGAGCCTCTCATTTAGAGAGAAGTGGAGAATCTTTTAAATGTAAAAATTGTCTTCCTAGTCTGACATTCTACCTAAGTGGCCAATTTGGTCCTAGTAAGAAAGAATAATGGTGAGATTAGATTATGTGTAGACTTTATAAATTTGAAAAAGGCTTATAAAATAGATAATTATGCCTTGCCTTCCTTAGATGAGGTGATATAAATAGTAAGCAGTTATGAAATGATGTCCTTCTTGAATGGATTTTTATGCTACAATCAAGTATTGGTGTAATTTGAGGATAGAATGAAGATGGAATTCACCATGAAGTTTAGAATTTATGCATATAATATTATTCCATTTGGCTTAATAGATGTGGGATTTACCTTTCAATGCACCATGGATCACACATTCAAAGGGATAATAGGAAAATACATAATCATCAATATGGATGATCTTACGATATTTTCAAAGAATTGAAAAGACCATATAAGTCACCTAAAATCCATATTTAAAAGATGAAGAAAGTTTTTTATTTCATGAAACCCAAAGAAAAGTATATTTTGAGTGGCTGAAGGTAATATTTTGGGTCCCATCATCACCAAGTATGGGATCACCATTGTTCAAGATAGAATTCAAGATATTTCAAAAATTCAGCCACCAAATAACAAAAAGGAGCTCAAATCATTCTTTGAAAATATTAACTTCATAAGGAAGTTCATCTTAGGATTTTCTCAAACCTATGAATTCCATGCTCAAGCAAGATGCCAAAATAGTTTGGATAGATGAAGCCTAAAATTCCTTCTAGAACATTAAAGATTCAATATCATAGGCTTCAATGTTGATCAGTCTAAATTTTAATAAAGATTTCTGCTTATACTCATTTGATTTAGAGCATTTTATTACTAATGTCATCATGTAGAAAAAATATGAGACCAATTATCTAATTATGTTTATGAGAATTAGTCTAAAAGATCTAGATCTCAGATACTCTATGATTGGCAAAAAAAAATTGTCTTTATCAAAGCAGTGAAGAAGTTCTGACATTATATCTTGAGGAATAAAGTCATTGCCATCGTACCTGATCTTAAAGTCAAGCTCACCCTATCATAGAAAGAACTGGGAGAATGATGAGTTAAATGGTTGGCCAAACTACAAGAATTTGACATAGAGATCAAGCCTATAAAGTTCATTTGAGGGCAAGGCATTATTCAACTTATGATTGAAATAGATCAATGCATCATAGTTGAAGAGGTATGTGAAGCTCAATTATTTAAAGGAGAATGGTATACTAATATAATACAATATTTACTTATAGGAACTTTTTTCCCCAAGCTCAATATAGAGAAGAAGAGCTTTGAGGCTCAAAGTTGCTCATTACATGATTAAGAGGGAGTCTTCTATAAAAGAAATTATGAAGGTATTTATATTATATGTGTATCTATGGAAGAAGATAAAGAAATCTTAGAAAAATTACATCAAAATATAGGTAGTGGTCATCCTTCTAAGATTAAAATAGCCCATAAGATCTTAATAATGGGCTACTACTAGCCAACAATTTTCATAGATGCTCATGCTCATGTGAGAACATGCCATGAATGAGTATAAACCCCACTAGGAAAATGGTCTTCCTTCAACAACTAGCTATAAAGGCATTATTGTGTATACTTCTCTCTTGCCAAGAGAGAAGTATACACTATAATGCCTTTATAGCTAGTTGTTTAAGGAAGACCATTTTCCTATTGGGGTTTATACTTCATTGGTGTCATCAACCCAAATTCCTTAGTCGGACATAAGTTTTTACTTTGTGCTATAGATTATTGTACTAGATGGATCGAAGCCATAGCCACAAAGACTTGTAGAGTATAAGATGTGATTTACTGATTAGGTGAAATAATAAAACCAAATTTGGCATACCCATTTCTTTGGTGTATGACAATGGACCAACTTTCATATCAACAAAATTTACTAAATGGGCACATGATAACCAAATCATTTTTAGGTTAGCTTATAACCATTACCCTCAGGGAAATGGACTGGTAGAATCAATGAACAAAAATTTGATTGATGCAATTAAGAAATTAGCTAGAGACAAGCCTAAGGATTGGCATAGTTTATTGAAGTATGCTCTCTAGGTAGACCAAACTAGACACAAGCAAGACCTTAAAGCTTCACCCTATCTATTGGTATATAGATGCAAGTTTGTATTCCTAATTATGTTGAATCTACCTATTTATAAGTTTATGTAGGGCTACATAGAACTAAGTGATAAAGTAGAATCAAGGTTGTTAGACATAATATAAATGAAATATTCAAGGACTAAGGACTTATAGATATTTATTAAACATTAAGATGTGGTCAAGAGGTGATTTGACAAGAGAGCAAAAGTCAAAGTATTCAATATTTTAGATCTAGTGCTGCTTTGGGATAAAACCCATGAGAAGAAAGGAAAAATTGAAAATTTTTCCCCATTATGGATTGAACCATACCAAATTTTATATATCATGGAAAATAATCCATTTCATCTAAAGGAACTCTAAGGTAATGAGCTTACGTAGCCAGTTAATGAACAAGTTTTACATCACTACTTCAGGGTTGTACCATCTATTGATGGTACTGAGTAACGAGGGATAGATGAATGTAGATTTAGGATTATATCAGATTTCCCACTTTATTAGATTAGTTCCTTGCTTTCATAGATTATATTTCTTTCTTTTATAAACTAGTTTCCTACATTCTAGATTAATCTTTCCATCTTTCAGTATTTTGTTTTTTAGATTAGATTTTAGTGCTTTCTTAGATTTGTTGTTCTTTACTTTCTCTAATGATTAGAGTTGCATTTTCTCTGACTATAACCAATTTAAAATCCAAACCAACTAATCTTATGACTTGTGGAAAAGGGAAAAAATAAAATCTTAACACTTTGGGACTAGTTTACAGATTGGGTGTATTTCTATGTTTTTGAGTCTTTAGGATGAAGGTAGGTAATCATGGACTATTCTAAATGGTATCACAATTGAATACTTTTTCTAGGAATATGGAATGTTATCTTAGAGTACTTCATAAAAAATTTTAAAAAAAAATCTTATTTTATTGGATCAAATACACTTATCACATTAAATACTTATTAGAAGTGATATTTTTAGGTATAGGTGTAGCTGGTAGGAACATTCTAATAATGATTTGTTTTATAATTATACCATCTCATTTGGGTTCCATATATTTGAAAAAAAATAAAAGAAGAAAGAACCAATGGGTTCAAAAGAGCAAAATATAATCTAAATAAAATCAAAAGGCTCACATGATGAAATAAGGTCAATGTACTACGCATCATGATCAAAGAGAAATAATGGAATGAGAAGAGAAGGATCCCAAGGTATCTTTTTCAAGGCTATGGACATGTGGATGGTAGTAAAATAATTCCTGAGCTTCCCTTATTTTTTGAGATTTAATAGGTAATAGAATGGAACCTATAGCTCCATCAAAGACTTTGAAAAACTCATCACAGTAGGGGTTAAATAAACTACACGTTTTGACACACATAAATCCAAGAAATTAGAAGGCAAATAAGTTGTGTGAATTAACTTAGGAGTCTCTTTAATGTTTATAATTTAAGTATTCTTATGTGGCATACTTCATGATTGATCTAAAGATTGCTAACTAGAGTTCTAGGTTCTTGAATACTCAGGAGTATTCCCCTTGTAAGTCACCATTTGTTGTACCCAACATCCCCCTTATTTCTATAAGAAATGGGGACCCACGTTTTCATATTATTGTCTTGATTTTTAACCCCCTCTTCTATATGTTTATTTAAATTTTTGGAAAATATCATGATTTGGCCTTTCATACTTTGACAAGATGGCATTGGTATTGTGTTTCCATAGACTAAATCTTTTATTCTATCAAGTTTGTTACTTTGAGCTAATTATTGTAGACTTATGTTTTCATGGACTACCCTTTTTTAGGAGTCTTTGTCAAGCTATATGTTTTTGAACATATGTTTTCAATATTTTATCTTCATAACTTTTGTTATGCATGAATTGGTCTTCAGGTTTAGTGTATCAGACATTTTGTCTGAAGAAATTTTCTCTTCGCAGCATTTTTCCCATAACAAATCTACTAAAAAAATTCCTTGAACCAAAATTATTCTTGAGAACAATATTTGTCAATATCCTTTCACTAATAGACTTATCCTTTATCCCCTTTAAACCTACCCTTTTGTATTTTTGAAACTTTCCCTTCGACCTTTTAAGATTACCCTTTGACCTTTATGAAGTAGATCTTTCAGGATTTTTATCATGGATAATTGCCCTATGAAGTAGACCATTTGAATTATTCCTAGATAGAAAGTACCCTTCATCATTTTGAAATTACCCTTTAGAAATTTTGAAATTCCCTTTGACCTTCTAAACCTACACTTCAATTTTTATGAAACATATTCTTTGACCTTTTTGTTCCAGTCATTTTTACTGACAAAGTTTCTTCAAATCTTTTGCAATTGCCCTTCAGCCCTTCCACACCTATCCTTTAGGAATTTTATCCCACACCCTTTCCTTGTTGAACCTTTCCTTTAGACATTTTGTCCTATATGTTTTCCCTAAGAAAATGAACCTACATATCAATATTTATGCAACATATCCTTTGACCTTTTTGTTGTAGCTATTTTGCCTGATAAAATTCCTTCAAGACTTTTGAAATGCCCTTTTTTCCTTGTCAACCTACCCTTCAAGATTTTTTTCATGGGCCTCCTTTATCCTACAAAGTATACACTTTGTGAATTTTCTCCATGAATTAGACCCTTTTAAACATGCCATTTGGGACTTTTGTCTCAAGAATTTTTACCCTATGAGCCTATCCTTCAGGACTTTTGCCCTAGGCCAATTCCTTCAGACTTTGTGTCTCGGACATTTTGTCTAATGTAAAAGGCTGGAAATAATTTCCCCCAAGGGCACATGCCCTTTGAACTTTCTAAATCAATCCTTTAGACAATTTTAAAATGACCATTCGGCCTTTTTCAAGCAGGCACTTACCCTTTAGGATTTTGTCTTGGGCCCTTTCCCCTCCAAGAATTGCCCTTCAGGACTTCTGTCATGGGCCCTTTTACCATTCGACCCTTTTGAGACCTCCCTTCAAGCTTTCCTTTGGAAATTTTATCTAAGAGAATTAAGTCTTCAAGATAATTGTTACAAATATTTTATCCAAAATAATTCCCCTAATGGAATTCCTTTAGACTTAGTGTCTCAAACATTTTTTCTGACAAAATCAGGGTCCCAGTAATAGAAAGCCCACGACAATTCTTTCACAACAATTACCTAAAAAAATACCATACTGCCAAGTGTCACCCTTACTTAGAGAACATTTTAATTATGTCTTGATCTTGATTTAAGATTTTAGCCATGGGTCCCAATCATATCTTTCTATGCTAGGTCATCAAGATTGAAATGCGGGAGCTCTTTTATATATTCTTAGCCAAAGTCTAAATTTTATTTTATTAATACTAAGATATTAGGCTAGAATATTCATGTACGGTCCTTTATACATATTTCCCAAAGTATTATGCTAAGTCATTTTTGCTTATGTTTTTAGGATCAGGGAATCTTTAAAAAATGACACATGTCAAGTTGATTAGATTAAATTTGACAGTCACACAAATGTCATTTGATGGTCATGAGGACATAATTTGATGGTAACATGAACATCAAATTTAAATTCAGAAATGTGTTAAACTTATGAGATTAAATCAGATGGTTACATAAATGTCATTTAATGGTTGTGAGGACATTAGGTGATGATCATATGAACATCAAATTTAACCTTGATAATGGCTAATTTATGGAATGAAATTTGATAGTTTCATGAATGTCATTTGAAAATCGTAAAGACATCAGTTGAAGGTATATGAACCTCAAATTTAACCTTATAAATTACCTATTTGGATTCAAAAGTAAACCCAATAGATTGATAGTTTGCATTGATCTGTATAGTTGATCTAATGGTGCAAGATCAATGGAGACTTTTCAAAGGTCTCAGATTAAATAGAGAGTTGCCAAGTGACATACCCACATGATCAAAGTAAAAGTCAAAAGGTCTAAGCCAAGATCTTATGGTGTGCATCTACTTGGGTCCATTTGAATGTGAGAGTAAGTTAAAATGTCAAAGCTCCATGATAGTGATAAGTGTCACCATCACAAGAACCCAGTACATAAATCCATTTACTCATGGGAAGAAGTAGGGAGCCTAGTATATATAAATCATAAACCCTAAGTATCAACGAAGTGCCACACATATGAAGTAAAGAAAAATAAGGAATGACAAGTGTCAAGCAAAGAGGAGTCAATGAGTTAAAAGTGTTACAATCCAATGAACCATGTTAAACCAATACATAAGGATCGACAATATAATTCCTAGGTAGAATTTTCAAAGATCCTAGAATCAATCAAGTGTTGACACATGTCACATTTTGAAAGCTAACAGGGCATTAGGGACATAATACTTACATCTTTGGACACTTGAGTTATATCTATCAATAGACATTGGGTCTCACAGTTAAGCTAAAGTATGAACATGCATGTCTTAATCTAAATGACAAATATAAAAGTGAAGATCCAAACTCTATAAAAGACATGGGTAAGCATACAATGACATAGTTTAGATTAGTCACATCTAACAGTAGTTTCACTAGTTTTAAAACATTGGTAAAGAAATTTTAGTCCTTCATGCATATGTTTGAGTTCCATTTAAAAGAGGCTAATCTAAAAGATCAATAGGTTGTTCTCACAATATATAAAAGGAGGCATGTGCAGTTTTGGTAAATGGTGCATATTCTAAAGTTTTCATATAGTTCGATCTATAATTGTTAAAAATTGCCTCTATCTTTATAAACATGTGCATGTTGCATAGCTTTGGCAAAGTCTATTTAAATAGATAACTGTAAGTAGACTCTTATATGATTTTAGACCATAGTTAGAACTCATGTTTTGATTATCACATGTAACAACCTTGCATAATCTTGTAGGATGAGATGACCCCTTCCCCAAGTCTATATAAATAATTGTAATCCAACTTGGATTTTTGTTAGAGAATTTTTGAATACAAGAGCAACATAAATTTTTGACCATCAAGGAATGTATTTGTGTATTTTATTTCTAATTTTTATGTAATTACTTGTTAGTTCATTGGTTTTATGTTTCAATAATCTTTAATGTGTAAAATCTATGAATGGATTCTTAATATTTTGATTGATATACTAATTTGTAGATGTGTAATAACTATTGAAATATTGGTAAATATATTGGTTAAGATAGTCAAGTTAAAATTGATTCATAATTTTGGTTGTGCATGGTTTCTTTATTGTATGTAGTTTTGTGTGTGTGTGTAATAGCTACCTCAAATACTTCACTAGCCTAAGCCATAATCTCTTGATTAAAAGGAGCAACCTTTGTCTAAGGCTTGTGAATTTCTTAAATCATTATTTTTTTAACTTCTTAGTCATGTCTAACTATGTATGTGCAATTATTGTTAGCATCAGGTATAGGTTTTGAGATCACTTATCTTTTTATAAACCATCCAAGGAAGTAGTTCTTAAAAATAATAGAAGATTTCTTTTTTGCCTTACCCTTCACTCTTTTTTTTTAGTTTGTTTTAAGATATATCCACTCTATATTAGCAAATAGACACCCATCCAAATCACATGAAGATTCACTACCCTTATTAGTAACCACAACTCCATCTAAAAAACCTTGTCAACAACCTGCATGCCCTACCCACTATTCCATCAATAGGTTGTAATAGACTGTATACTTGCAACTCATGCTTTGGAGTGGAGTTTACCTCCATTGATATCCTAAAATTTTAGAGGTTACCTCATTAAGGCTATGGTGTGCATAAAGTCTACATCAACAAAGTCATATCAAATAAACTATGTTCTTTCTATGTAGGTCTTCATCAGATGTATGTTATTGGATTGAATAGGTTGACACAATACTCTTACTCACTTCTAAATAGTAGACTATATCGAATAGGTCAACTTAGTCTCTTATTCATCTCCAGAATAGAAAACTAACTTTTTTAGGTTGAATTAGTATCATAGTTAGTTTCTAGATTAAAAAACCAAGGTGACTAGGCTAGAATAGTCATCTAATATAGACTTCAGCAAATAAGAAATTATAGAACTAGGTCAACATAGTCAACATAGTTGGCAAAACTTGAAAAAAATATTTAAGGCATTTTAAGAGAAATTTCATAGTCCGCAACATCTTATAAACCACCAACGTTCCTTTATTTCTCTCTTTTTCAATTCAGTTCTTCTTTAAATTTTTATTTTGTAAAATTTGTAGTCTTTAAAATTGTAATCATATAGTAAACTAGTTTAACCTCAACAACCTAGTTCTACATTTTATCTTCTATTTGAGAGACTAGGTTGACCTAGTTGACTTAGTTCTTAATGAATCTTGATTTTTTAGTATAGTATCAACCCTATTGACTCTATTTTGTAATGTTTTCATACACTATCATCTAAACTGATTCTGTATCATGCTTAAATTTGGAATTAATAATTATTGCTAGTAATTAATTCACACTTTCATTTTCAATTGTTTGCATGTTTAAAATAGCTCACATAGTATAATTAGATGTTTTCTCAACATAACATTTATTTTCACTATTTTTTTCTTTCTTGAACACACTATCACATCACATAATTTCAAAACGTATTTAAACATTTGTCTACCCATGGCCTACCTACTTGGATTTCATCATCAAGGGGGAAGCAACTTAGTTATTTGGCCAAGTATAAACACATGGTTAATAATATATATTGGAAAATCACCAAACACCCTTATCACTGTGATTTTATGAAGTGAGGGGGTAGGCCCTAATACCAAGTCAGTACCATTTCTAACACAAGTCCCTTTTAGCATAAACTTCCTGAAACCATCCATAGGTTGCTTCTTATTTCCCTACTTTCAACCAACTTCGCTATCACACTTAAAAAAACACTTTATAATAATAAAAATATTTATAATGACCACTTAATTATAATTTAATTTTCATTTTATTGCTTGTTCTTTGCTCATTATATGTTATATTGTAAAAACTTGCATTGGCTAGTGTTGGTGAAAGGTTTTACATTATGTGCCCCAATTGGATCATTCTCTTGGATACAATTATTTATGTACTTAAATTTCACTTATTATTTCAAGTACATTAAAAAAATTCCCTATTTTCAATACACTATCATTATGTTTGACGCAATTTCTTATAGACTATCTTTTTCCTTGACTATAGTATTGAGTCAACTTGGTCGATCCAGTACTCCTTTCTACCTCTTAGGTTACAATACTAATTCAACTTGGTCAACTCTGTATCCTTATTAGGCTACCTTTGATCCTAATTTATAGCATTAAGTCAACTTGATTGACTTTGTATCCTTGTTGGCTCAATTTTCATACCCTATTTTTAGTACTAGGTCGACCTAGTTGACTTTGTACTCTTATATGCATTTTTATCGCTCCTTACTTTTACATCAACCTTTCCTTAGATAATCTCTCTCCTTCATCATAAAATTCCAATTTGAAGACAAAATTTATTTGAATTCAATATATATGATGAGTCTTACCAACTCTAATAGGTTCTCCCATAAGCATCTTATGGCTCCTATCCTCGATGAAAGCAATGTGCATATAGCCACTCATACTACAAATTATGAGACTCCTTATTAATTTTCACTTAGTAATCTTCTCTTTTCACTTAAATATTAACCTAAATTATAGTATACACCATAAATTATCTTCTTCATCAATGATTTTCCTCAACATCAAGTAAAGGATCCTTTTACTATCTACCATCTCATGATAAGTGGTTAATTAGAGTAACCACATTCACCTTCTCCCACATTCTCTCATGTATTTATTGATACTATATTTTTTTATTCTTATCCACTTCCTTCTATTTTGACCCCTTCTCATACCATGGCCTATTCGTATTTGATTTCCTCCACCTCCATGCCTAGTATCTCTACTAACATGGAAGGCTCTACATCTAGTGGGTCTCTTCCTAAAACCACCTTTATCAATTCTTCCACTAGTGAATCATTTTCTACCCATGGTAATCATGCCTCTAGTGATACTTATTCTCATCCCTCTATTGGTTCATATTTTTCTACACAATTAAATTATGCCATTAGTGCCTCACTTACTAAAAGTTCTTCTCAAACTCTTGCTAACACCCATAGTAGTATGCAAGCCACTACTACCAATTCTAATACTTCAAACAATGATAATAATTCAACTCAAACCCATAAAATCCTATTACAAAATCTTAATCAAAATAATGATTTTAAAATTAATATTCCAAGTCAAATGATGCAAATGCAAAATCATATTATCCATCTTCAAACCCATCCTCAATAGATGTCATGGGGCATGCATAATCAAAATGTTCCCCCACCTCTTCTTTGGGATTCCTATCATAATATTATCCCTCAACCTCTTATTGTTAATAAAATAATCAAGAATATTAAAAATGAGCCTCTTACATCTCAAATTACTAATATCAATATAGGAGGTATCACTCCTACCATTTTTTACAATGGGTCAACTAATCCTACTCTTTATTTAAAACCATTTGTAAATCTATACAATGATTGGGTCAAATTAAATACCTTCATCTCTACAAAACTATTATAAAAAACTCTCAAAGGTGATGTTTTATATTGGTACAACCAACTCAAATCTCATTACATTACTAGTTTGGAAGATTTAGTCAATATTCTAGTCTAAGAGTTCTAAACTAGCAATCTGACCGAGAATACCTTGGCCCATTTTATCAATTATAATCAACTTGAAATAAAAAATGAATAATATTTTATCAAATGATATAATATGTTGTCTAATAAATGTGAACATAATGTGGTAGATGCTAACCTTTTCCATCTCTTTACCAATGCTCTTTTTCCCAAGTTATAATATTGGGTCTTGACTCTCTCTCCATGCACTTTGAAAGAGGCCATTGACCAAGCAAAGCATCAAGATTTATTTATGAATAAATTCAATCCATACCAATCTTATAATTTTACTCACATGTTACTCAATAATAATAATAGTCACACTACCAATGATGGTGTCCCCTTCTATTATGATACCATTCATACTATTCAAGATATAGTTACCAACCAACCTTTAGCACAAACTTCCCTTCCTAACCACATAAATAATCCTCATTTATCTTCAGCAAATAACATCAATAATAATAAACCCTTATCATAATTAAAAAATCATCTACCAAAACCTCTCCCATGAGAACTTTATCCCACTCATCCCATGAAATCTTGACATGATCTTAGTAAATATTTTTGGTTTCATTCTAGTTGGGGTCATTCTCATGAGACTTGTAAGTAGATTCATAATTTGGCTATGTATTTCCTTCTTATTCCTAATTTTGAACATGATTATATCATTTTTCAATGCCAACAAGCCTATTACTTTGATTTTAAATACCATGAAACACAAACTAAATCTTAAACTTTGAACTAGGCTAATGCTCATTCAACTACTTATAAAAATACTCTTCCAAATTACCAAGATAAGAAAGACAAGCCTACCCCTTCTACCAATAATTTTAATAGTATTCTTGACCTAACTCCTGAAGAGAATATGGTTAATATAACTCAAATGTGAAGGGTAGTTTCTTTCATTGATCCTCAACCCATCTACACACCTCAATTTTCTCACACATTTCATGTTATCCAAGATTCTTCTCCAACTCATTTAAATGATTTGGGGTAAGAAGACCTTATATATTTTGATGAAATAATTACAAAACCTTCTTTAGATAACACTTCTCATACCACTCCTACCATCCTTCTAGCTTCTTTACCTATCACCAATGATACTCAAACTTTTATCAACACTTGTTCTCAAACCAAACCTACATCAACTAACCCATCTCCTCAATATAATCAACAAACTTGTCCTCTAATTAAACCTCCTACATCTTATAAACATAAACTAATATGTACTTCATTTCCTCCTTTTGAGGACCTCATTTAACACTATGCACCTCTTTCCAATAGTTTTCTTATGGGTTATGATGAGTGGGATCCTATTATAGATCTTACTAATCTCCCATCTCAAATCCCATTTTTTGAACTTATGTAGACCTCTCCATGCCATCGTAACCCTCTTATGTATCTTTTTTTTAATGAACATCCCTCATCTTCCCAAAATAGGATGTGAAGCCACCTTATCTAGATCAAAAGATAACATTTTGTAATAGTGCAAAGATATGTCTATACATGTTGATGAAATAATGGACACTTCTCTTTCCCTCAAATTTCCCATTTCTTCTATGATCCCTAATGATATTTTGCTTCATGTGGATGATCCTCCTCTTTTTATCAATGTCCAAATTGGTGATATCAAATTCAAGCATGCCTTGATTGATGAGGGTTTTGACACTTGTGTTGCCTCTCTTGATTTTATCAAAACCCTTAGATATTTTGAATGTAATTTTAAATCCATATGAAACACATGTCAAAGCTATTACTAAAGTTAAATTAATCCTTTAGGTTGTGTATGGATCCCCATTACCATCCCACCTATCATCATTCACATGAAGGTGATGATCTTTAACTTTCCTCTATCTTATAATATTTTGCTTGGTAGGCCATGGACTCATCATATAAGAGCAATTTCCTCTTTTGCTTGTTAATGTGTCAAATTTCCTCATAATATATCCATCTATAGGATTCAAAGTGACACTAATCCTTATAATTTTGAATAATTTAGAGAACATGGTGTATTCAAGGTTCCTACCCTTGAATTATTGACAAGCATTCCATTTCATGAATCTCAATAGTTTAACTTTCCTATCAGTTCTACCTAAGGTTATAATGGTCATCCTAAACTCATTGGGAATATACCCCACAACCTTATAGATTCTAATGATGATGATATTGAAAAGATTAATCTCAAGATTAAAACATTGGATCTCTCACCTCATCTCATCTCTCAACTTCCCACTTCTTTGAAACCTCATTCCCATCAACCACATTGTGATGATATCCCTATTGTCTTAACCAAAACTTGGCATTATATTCATCACACCACATCGAATGACAAGGTCATCCATACCTATGTCATAAATATTCATACACATGATTATGATGATGGTTATACCTTAGATGATCCATTTTTAGGAGGTCTAGTTTAGGCATGAGATGTTGAAATTGTTCATTATCATTCCTCTTTGATTTAGTCTTTCAATATATCTTCTAGTATTCCATCCTATATTTTTCCAAATTTTAGTATTTTTCCTATTTATCATAAGGTATATATGGTACACACACCTCCAATTTATAAACCCATAGGACTATGATTATGGATTGTGTTATGAATGGTCCTTATATACACAAAATATTTTCAAACTTTTATCACTTATTGACACTTTGTATCTTATAAGAACCCATTGAGTCTCAATATTTCTAAGTGCACACATTAAGGGGTGTATTAGTAAAGGGATAGGTATACCATTATTACTTCATAGGATTTTTGTCCCTTCACCCACATATTATCTACACACTTGTCTCCTAAAACTATTTACTCTAAGCTTATTCTTCTCTTTTGTACCCATTTTATACTTTTGATACATTTTATCCTCCTTTTCCTTACCTTAATCCCATTTTGTCTACTATTTTTATAGTTTACCCTATACATTTTTAGGTTATTTTCACTTAGGATCTATTTTTACCTTTGGCCAAACTAGTGGGAGACCTAGTGAATTATTGTCTAGAATTGTACTAGGTCAACTGGGTCAACCCTGTCAACCAACATTTTTGGAAGGTTTTAGGGAAATATCTTCCTATATATACAATTTAATTTCAAACCATTTTATAAGGATGAAGTGACTAAGAAATAATTACAAATTAACATCTACTTATTGACCATTCTACTTGAGAAGTAAAGCTTAAGGTTCCATACTTTCTTTGGAGATATGGATCTTGTCTTGTGGAGAAGTCTTTTGGATTCATTGATAGGTTGTGTTTGCCTTTGTCATCCTTAAATACCATAACAACCTCTTGTGAATCACCTTAGCCAAGGGATATATTGAGGCTCGATGGGTTCATTTTCAAGGTAAGTATTCCTAACTTTATTTTTCCTTTATAAGAGGAGATAGATAATACACTTGTGCTTCACTTTTATGCATTAGGATTTTATATACAATTATGTGAGTATTTGTCTTCTATACATGTGTATTTTTATTATTTATAATCCCCACTTTATGCCACAAGCTTTTGTGAGCACTAGATTAGATTTACTTGTTATTAGTATAGGTGAAATATCAACACCTATGACCCCCTTAGGGTTATTGTGTGATTGTGTTAGACTAGAGGCTTTGGAAACCTCTTTAGCATAGTGTGTTGTGACAAATTATATACTAATCATGTCTATTGGATCCCCATATTGGTCATGCTCTCACTTAACAAATGTATTCCCAATCAGAAGTGTAGGTATTCTCTATCTTCTCTGAACCAGGATTAATTTATAGATATGAGACATTTCTGATTGCATACATTCTATTAAACCTAATGTAAACTAAACCTTGAAATATTTTTTCACTTATTTATTTATTTTATCATTATTTCTATCATAATTTTCCATATTAGGTCGATTGCATCGACCCATTTCTAAATTCTATGCACAAGTTTAACACATAGTCATATTTATATGACTCTATTCTTTTTATGTAGGTTCTTTTTTAGGTACATGATATTGAATCAACTCAATCAACCCAATACATTTTTTTAGAATTATATTCCATAATACTAGATCAACACAGTTGACCTTGTACATTTTAAGGCATCTTGTTTAACATACTAGGTCAACCTAGACAACTTTGTACATTTCAAGCACTTAGTAATAGGGTTCTGCAAAGCTAGATAGACCTAGTCAACCCTATTAGTATAATTTTCAATAATTTATTAAGGTTATTTGATATAAATCTCACTTATTTTTATATTTAGAATCACTAAGGTTCCTTCCTATTCTATTTCCCTTTCCCTAAAATCTTTTCTTTTCATAGTTTATAGTCTTTAAAACTACTCTTGTATAGTCAACTGAATCGATCCTATTCATCTTCAGGCCTTGCTTCTATAGTAAGAAGGTGACATTTTCAACCATGTTCTATATTATATACATATACTATTGATTGCATTGATATTGTATTGTGTTTCCAAGTTTGAATTACCCTTTATATGCTAGTCATTAGCTCACACTTTCATTTCTTATTTATTTCATGATTAGAATATAACACAGTTTAATTAGGTGGTTTTCAATTTACCATCTAGTTTTATTATTTTCTATTTTATACACATATATCCAAATCACAAAATGTTAATAAGCACTTTAAAAATTATCCACCCAAGGCTAACCTACTTAGATTTCATCACTAAGGGGGAAGCTAACTTGGTTTTTTGGCCAAGTATAAATATGTGGTTAATGGTATATTTGCAATAATCACCCAACACCCTTATTATTGAGGTGTGTGAAGTGAGTGGTAGGCACCAATACCAATCATGTACCATTACCAATATAGATCCCTTTCATCCCAAACTTCCTAAAACTATCCTTAGATTGATTTTTAGTTCCTTGCTTATAGCCAACTTCCCATCACATTTAAAATCATATTCTAATAATCTCAATAACATTCAGGTTGACCAACTAGTTATCTTTTACTTTTCAAAGCTGATCACTTATTCTTTACTCAATTGTATTTTTTATTATAAAAACTTGCATTAGCTAGTGTTGGTGCAAGGCTTTATATTGTGTGATTCAATTGAATCAAACTCATTGATCC
Source organism: Torreya grandis (assembly GCA_037957365.1). Classification (NCBI taxonomy): domain Eukaryota; kingdom Viridiplantae; phylum Streptophyta; class Pinopsida; order Cupressales; family Taxaceae; genus Torreya; species Torreya grandis. The sequence goes on along the minus strand of JARHVA010002532.1, from coordinate 654,446 downwards.
AATTGATTGTTTGTTTTATTTTAGCTCTTACTTTTCTAAATACTTGAAAAATTATTTTTAGTACATGGTTATTTTAATTAACACAGTCTATTATAGACATTTTTATTTTCCCTATCTATCATATTAGGTTGACCCAATCAACCTTGTACACTTATGTAACCTCTCTTTACTATATTGGATCTTATATTATTTACCAAGTTGACCCTATACTATTTTTAGGCTTTTTTTACTATAATGGATTGACCCAATTGACCATGTACTATTTATGTTCTCTATTTTCTATTCCATGTTGACCTAGTCAACCCTACACTATTTCTTTTATTCCTTGTTTCCTTAATTTTTCATTTCTCTTACCTGGTTTTACTCTTTATACTCCATCATGAATTTTCTATTTGAAGACAACATTGAATTAAATTCAAAAAAAATGATGATTTTTACAAATCCTCATAGGGTCTCTCATACATAGATTAGGGCTCCTCTCTTATATGAGAGTAATGTTCACATAGCCACTCAATAATGAGCTATGAGACCCCTCCTAATACCTCTTCACAACATAATCCTCTCTTTTCCATAGAAGACTAACTTGAATTATAGTATACCCCTAAAATTCTCTTTTTTATCTCTAAATTTCTTCAACATCAAGGTAAAGATCCCTCTGCCATTTACCAACTTATGATTAGTGGTCAATCAGAAGAGCCTCATTCACCTACTCCCACATTCTCAAATGGATTTGGGGCTACTACCTTCTTTGATTCTCAGCCTCTTTCCTCAATTATTACCCCTTCTCATACCATGACCTCTTCCTCTTTAACTTTTTCTACCTCCATGCCTAGTATATCCACTAACATGGCAAGTTTTACATTTAGTGGGCCTCTTATAAGATACATTATCCTTAATCCTTCCACTAGTGCATTGATTTCTACCCAAGATAATCATGCTTCTAGTGCTTCTTCTTCTCATCCCTACAATAGTCCATCTTTTTCTACATAATAAAATTTTGTCACTAGTGCCTCTCATTCTCATAGTTCCTCTCAAGCTCCTATCAATGCCAATAGTGGTACCCAAGCCACTAATACCAATTCCAAAACTAACTCTAATGCTTCAAATAATGCTGATCAAACCCACCAACTATTGTTACAAACACTTAATCAAATGAATACCTTTCAATATTATATTACAAATCAAATGATGAGAATAAAAAATCACCTTCTCTATCTTTAAACTCATCCTCAAACAATGACTTAGGGCACACATAACCAAAATGTTCCCCCTCTTCTTCTTTGAGATTCCCAAGGTAATCTCATCCCTCAACCTCCTTTAGTAAACAAAACCATTAAGCATCTTCAAAATGAGCCTATTACCACTCAAATTGCTAATATTGATATAGGAGGTATCACCCCTACAATTTCTTATAGTGGATCAACCGATCCTACACTTCATATTAAAACATTTGGAACTATTTATAAGGATTGGGTCAAATTTAAAACATTTGTTACTACCAAAATATTATCCTAAACCCTCATGGGTGATGCCTTAGACTAGTAAAATCAACTTAAAACTCATTCCATTGCTAGTTTGGAATATTTAGTGAATGCCTTAGTTCAAAATTTTCAAACTAGTGATCTCCCCAAAAATACTTTAGACCTCTTCATAAATTGTAAACTACTTGAAAATGAAATTGCTCAAGATTTTTTTTAAATATGGAAAAAAATTCAAACAAGTGTGAACATAGCATGACCAATGATAACCTTTTCCATCTCTTCACTAATGCTCTTTTTCCCAAATTATAATATTGTTCTTGCACTCTCTCTCCATGTAATTTAGAGGAGGTTATTGACCAAGATAAATGTCAAGATTTCTTTATGTGTCAATTCAATCTAGCCGAAACTTTTGTGGGTCCCAATCTCTTACTTAAAAATAAAAATTATAATGCTACCAATGATGGTATCACAAACTCTTATGACACCATTCACACTAATAAAGCTATCATTCCTAACCAATATTCAAAACTAGATCTCCCTTCTCAACAATATACCAATCCTCATCTATCTTTACCAAATAATATTAATGTTCACAAACCTATATCCTTAGTTGAATTACTCAATCATCTACCTAGGCCTCTTCCATGAGAACTTAATCCTAATCATCCTATGAAATCTTGGTATGATCCTAACAAATTTTGTTGGTTTCATGATAGTTTAGGTCAATCTCATGAGACCTGTAGGTAGATCCATAATTTAGCATGCATTTTCTTCTTATTCCTAATTTATATCATGATTCAATCATTAAAAATCATTAAAAAACTTATAAAATTGCTTTTTAAGGCTCATGAATCTCATACTAAATCTCAAGCCTTAAATCAAGCCAATACTCATTTGGCTATCTACAAAGACCCTCTTCCTAACCACCAACCTAATCAAAACACCCAAGACAAACCCACCCCTTTCAAAAATAATGAATAAATTCTTATTGATCTCACTTCTAAAGATAATGTCATTAACATGACTAATATTAGAAGGTTGGTTTCTTTTATTAACACTCAACCTATCTACACTCTTCCATCATCTCAAACATATCATGTTATCTAGGATTCTTCTACCACTCATCTCAATTAGTTGGGGATAGATGGCCTTATAACCTTTGATGATATAATTCCTAATTCTCCATTGGATAACACTTCCCATTCTATTTCTACCATCCCTCCATATTCTAACACTAATAATAATCAATCTTCTACTAAGACTTCATCTACCAACTCTCAAAACTAACTTGAACCAAATATTTCATCTTTGTAACATAATTTATAACCTTATTCTAAACCTTGTCCTTCTTATCAACATCAATTATAATTAACTTTGGATCCTCCTTTTGAGGACCTTCTTAATCACTATGCACCTATTTCTAATAATATTCTTATGGTTTAATATGAGTGGGATCCCATTATAGTGCTCACTAATCTCCCATCCCAAATTCCATTATTTGAGCTTATGAGGACCTCTCCACATTATATAAACTATCTTACAATACTCTTGTTTGATATGAAAATTCTTCATCCTCCCCTAAAAAAAACATGAAAAAACCTTATCTAGATCTGAGGATAGTATATTACAACAATGTGAAGATATGTCTATCAATGTTGAGGTAACAATGGACACTTCTCTTTCTTTAAAATTTCCTATAGACTCTATGATTCTTGATGAGATTCTAATTCATGTGTATTATCCTCCCTTGTTCATTAGTATCTAAATAGTCAATATATAAGTTAAACATGTATTGATTAATGATGTTTCTAACACCTGTGTTACCTCTCTCAATTTAATTAAGACCCTTGGATATTATAAATGTAACCTAAAGTCCAAATGTAGTGCATGCCAAGGATATGATCAAAGTCAAATTCCTCCTCTAAGTTGTGTGTGGATTCCCATTACCATCCCACCTATCACCATTCATGTGAAGGTGATGATTTTTAACTTTCCTCTCTCTTATAACATCTTACTTGGTAAGTCATGAACTCACCGTATGAGAGTAGTTAGTTCTTCCACCTATCAATGCATTAAATTCCCTAATAATGAATCCATTTATAGGATTCATGGTGACACTAACCCTTAGAATTTAAAATAATTCCAAGATCATGGTGTCTTCAAAATTCCTACTTTTGAACCTTTACCCAGTGTTCCATTTCATGAGTCTTAATGCTTCATTTTTCCCATTAATTCCACTAGAGGTTACAATGGGCATCCTAAAATTATTGGGAATATTCCTCCTAACCTTTTAGACTCTGATGATGATTAGCCTAATGATATTAACCTAAATATTAAAACTTCTAAGCTCTTGCCTCATCTCATCTCATAGCTTTTGACTTCTTTACAACCTCATTCTCAGAAACCTCCTTATGATGACATTCCTATTGTTTTAACCAAGATTGGCATTCTATCCATCATACTTCCTTGAATGAAAAAGTCATCCCTAATTGCATCATTGATCTTCACACACCAAATTATGATGATGGTTATTCCTTAGATGATCCATTCTTAGGTGATCTTGTCCAATCCCATGATTTTGAGATTATCCATTATTTTTCTTCTTTGTTTGAGTCTTTTTTTTATATCTTCCCATTTTCCCTCATTTATAGTTCCTAATTCTAGTATTTTTCCTCTTTATCATAAGGTATATATGGTACCAACATCTCTAATTTTTTATTATCCTCATAGGAGTATGCTCATGGATCATTTTATGAATGGGCCTTACCACTTTTGTAGTTACATTTACCTATATAGCTTGATTATCCTTAAGATGTGTGAAACCCTTCTTTAGCCTTATATAGATCCTACCCCTTCCTTATTGGAACCCACATCAGAACCAATTCCTATTCTTGGTAGATTTGAGCCCATTCTTGATCCGATCACGTTTCTATTTTCACTATTATTGAGTCTATCCCTATTTCTATTCTCATCACTCCTTCCATTGAACCTAGTTCAGTTCCATCTCCATCACCATCCTCCCTTGGTGATAGTTTGCTTCCTTTGCCTAAGATGGCTCAATTTCCCACCAAATGGGCCAAAAAGTCTTCTTCATATCCTTCCACTCCTATTCCACCTCCTCTTATGAGTGTTGTTACTAAGACCACTCACAAGAATTTATATTGCTTCCATGAAATAGATAATCATACTTCCACCCATTGTCATAAGTTATGATAATATATTGATACTTTAGGTCCTTTCCCTTAGCCTTTAAATAAAATATACCTCCCTGAAAGATATATCTTTAATATGTGCCTTAGTATGGTGAGGTATATTATCTATGGCACCATTGTGACACCCATCACACTAATCATTACCACATCCTTTAGTAACACCTTAAGGATCATCTTATCATTATTCTTGGATCTTATTCCATTCTTCCCATAGGTCATTCCTAAAATAATTTTCCTCCTTCTCACATGGTTACACCTCATATGGTTCCACCCCCTCTTGTGGTCCCTTCATCTCCTTTTATGCCTCCACCTATGACTCCTTCACCCATGGATCTTCCCTCACCTATGGATGCTTCTCTACTAGTGATTCCTACATCTCTTATAAAGAGCATTCTCCTAAGCATACCTTGATTTATTTCCCTCTTTATCATGATCCATCAAACATTACTACTTTTTCTATTGGGGAGATCAGATGAGAAGTATTCTACCAATTTTCTTTAAAGATAGATGAGACTTTAATAGTAGTTCATATTTAGCTTCATAGAGATCTATCCAATGTTTTGGATAATGTGTGTGGAAAGATTTATCGATATTTATGAGAACATGCATGGTGATTTTACATTTGAATTTGGATTGGATGTGTTCTCCAATCTTATCATTATTTATCTATTATATCATTTGACACTATGTCAAATTCTTATTTATCTTACATGGTGATTTTACTTTTACACTCTATATTGCTTATATTGTCATTTATGTTAGCCTATGGATATATTTATTTATCATTGGTTTCTCTTTATTTCCTACTCATAACTTTCCTTCTTGTGTATTTATGATTATTTGATTTCTTATCTCTATTTTTGATGGATAATTGTTATTGTGACTTGGTTATATAAACATGTTTCCCTTTAGTCATCTCCTATTACCATGTGATCAGTCTATAAACAATTCATCTCATCATGCTTTCCTTTCATCCATCCACTTTGGATCTCCTTATTCCCTTTCTTCACTTTTTTTGCAAACTAATAATATACATGGTTGAGACTTGAGATCACACACTGGTTCATTATTAAGTCTAAGTGTCCTAGTCAGTCTTATCTTTGGTTACTTAGCTTTTTTCAACCTAAGCCTAAAACTCATTCATGTGTATCACTCTATCTCCCATTATTGGTTATTCCAAGTCCATATGGAAGAGGAATCATAAAAGCCATAAAACTATGAAAAATTCAAATCATTTAGCAAAAGGAAATGATACAAAAGGAAACAATATTCAAAATTCTTAAAAGTCAAATCACACTAAGAGACATAATTCAAAGCACATCTTCTTTTTCTATTCAAAGCTCAAACTCCAAAATTCTCCTCACAATAGAGTTAGGGTCATTTGGAGTGTAGTAGGTTAATAGATTAGAATAGGAGAATAAAAAATCTTTTAGTGCTACCTACTTTCTCACACAAGTACCCAATCTTCAAAATAGACTAACAACTCTGTAAAGGGTCCTGAGGAATGGGTAACATGTCATGGGAAGGTAGGTCCATTTTAATTTTTTATACCAATCTACCTTCATGAGTTGATCTTATCAATGCACTTATTTACCTACATAACTTAGTATCTATATTGAATAGGTTTCCTTTATACATTGATGGTCACTAGTCACTTAATGTCTTTACATGTACTTAGTATGCCTCCTGTCTCCTAAGGTCTTCTCATAAGACACCTAAGTCATGATTTTTACACTCCATTTTTCATGCCCTACTTTCCTCATATTTCCTCTTGAGAAATATTATTTTGTTCACTGATCACTCCCCTTGGGATTTCATTTTGTACATTACATTTTAAGATTATGGATAGGACCCAGCCATCCTAAAAAATTACCACAATTTCACCTTACTATTGTTCACATATTATTTTAAAGACCTTCAGTTATTAACTAAGGTATATTATCTATGTGCCTTGGTCAATTATTTTAATCACTTGGGTTAATAGTTTAGTTTATTTTTATGGGCTTAACTATTTTACACTACTTGATGCTTGTGGTTGCTCCTACCCCCTATTTTATTGGGTGGCTCTTTTGCCTATTTAATAGGCCTCTCATGTATTGTTTAGTATGTTGGTTAATTACATTTCTCAATATCTTTATTGAATCAAATATGGTAATCAAATCTTATAGAGTAAGAAGCTTGGGAGGGAGATTGTGGAGAGAGGAGTGGTCTGATCAGGGAAGAGAGTGAAGCACCCAGTGGAGAACTGTGAAGAGAATTTTTTTTTACTTTGACCAGTAGAAAGATAGTAATTAGGAGAGAAGCATCAGAAGACCTGACTTAGTAATGGAAAAGAGGTAGGAGGTAGTAGAAGAGGCTCACAAGTATATTTTTATTTTTCTTATGTTTTTTGGGTGGCCATTTCCATTCAGTTTGAAAAGTGACCAGATTTACATTTAGGCATTATTTTTGGTAAGTGAGGGGTCTAAAAATTTCTATTTTCTGAGAGGAGATGATAGGAACTGATGGAATTCAATTTGGATGAGTAATTCTCCTAGAATTTGCATCTAAAGTTCTGTAGGTAGGCCAATTTTTTGATTGGTTGATTATTTTTATGAAAATTTTAATATAAATTTTTATTATTTCAATTAATTTTAATTTTTTAATTTAAATAATTCAAAACTTTAGCTTATAAGGGTTATTGGGGACCTACTGGTGACTAATTATCTCAAAAAAAATTTGGAAGGTAAAAATTTCACCATTTTCTATGTTTAATATGGATGTTGGTAGAAAAAAAAATTAATTATAATTATATATCTCTAGATTTAAAAAAAATTGTCCATTTTTTGGTGTTTTTAAAGATAAAAAATTTAAAATTTCCTAAATGGTGTGGTGTTTTTTGTTGAAAACTAGAGGTATTAACTAGTTTATGATTTGAGTCTATGGGTAGGAGGAATTATTTGTAAATTCATCATAGTTTTTTTGGTATATTCATTTCTCGTAAAAACTAGGTCAAAACGGCTAGTTTACAACACCTCTTGTTGCCAAATTCATAAAAATTGATAGGCAAAAAATTTAGTTTGTGGAGTCATAAGGTTTTGACAATATGTGAATATCAAAACCTTGATAAAATAGTGATCAATAAAGAGCAAAGGCCTACCACTAGTTATGATTACTATGAAAAATGTCATAGAGAGCATCTTATGTTGTTAAACTTGTTAGTAGCAGATAATCTAATCTTAGAGGTCAAAAATATGACCATTGCATCAGTTTTGTTAACTAGTTATACTTTTAAATACCATGAATCTAAATTAAATAAGGTATTATATTTGAATAATTTGTTATTTTATAATAAGATGTAGGAAGGTGGATCTATTTTTGAGTTTTTATTATAGATCAAGGACATTAGTGATTAATTGAAGTTTGTGTAGAAAATTGTTGATGAGCAAGATTTGATTGTTATGGTTATGCAAAATCTTTTACCTTCATTTGAGTCATTTATGGATTCCATGAACATGATTGATAAGATTCAAAATTTATAATTTTAAAATTTGTCCACATTACTATTACATAAAGAGAGATAGTAGGAGCAGATAGTGTTGTCTACATCTACTTTTATAGAGAGTGCATTGTTCATGAAGGGAAAGGGTAATCAGTTTGGTAAAATTAATAGTTATCTAACAAAAACTTCACAAGGAAGTGGTTCTAATAATATATCTAAGTGGAAATGTTTTTACTATAAGCAACCTAGTCACCTTAAGAAAGCTTATAGGAAAAGACAACATGATATGACTAACCCTAGAAAGAAAGCTCATCATGTGAATGTAGCTAAAGGTGAAGGCATGTAATCATATCCTAATTTTGCTTTCATGGATTCCAGTGGTAATTATATGGTGGATCAAGCTTGGTACTTTATTATAGGGGAATCTTACCAATATACATGCCATAAGGACTAGTATGTGGATTTTGTTAAAAATGATAGTAATAATGAATTTGTATCTTGGGGAGATAGTAGAACTCATCTTGTGAAAGGATATGGTAATATTTAGATAATTTTTAATGGTGCAGTTTGATATATATTTAAGAATATTAGGTATGTGCCTGATATGAAAAAAAAAATTCCATTAGTGAGATCACTTCAAAATTTTATTTTGTTGTAAAGTTTCAAGGACAATAATGTTTATTTACTACTAAATATAACAAGATTATTTCTATTGGGATTGGTGAGAAAGGATTATATAAGCTATCATATCCACAAAGGGTAAAGGAAAGTATACTTGTAGTGGTTGATAATACAAGTTCACTATGGCATGAAAGGTATGGGCAATTGAATTTCTAGTATTTGACTACATTGATCAAGACTAAGATGTTCAAGGGATTCCTTCTATTTAGGATAGTCATCATGTATGTATTGAATTTCAATTGGGGAAGCAAGTTAGACATTCATTTGATGTTGGTAAAGCTTCAAGAGATAAGAAAGTATTGGATCTAGTACATATGGATTTTCATGGTCTAATTTAGACACCTACCCCTTTTGGAGCAAGTTATTTTTGTTGTTGGTCGATGATTTCTTTAGGAAAAAGTGGGTATACTTTCTAGTGAAGAAATCTAATTATTTTTATAACTTCCTTAGAAAGTTATGGTTGAAAAATAGGTGGGAAGGTCAATGAAATATCTTAAAATGGATAATGGAGGTGAGTTCATCTCAAAATATTTCAAATATTTTTATGCTACTAAAGGCATACACAGATAGTATACTACCCCTTAAACTACAACAAAATAGAGTTATAGAAAGGTGAAATAAGATGGTGATAGTAATGGCTCATTGTATGGTCTAAAGTAGAAATGTCTTATATAGATATTGGGCAGAAGTAGTAAATATTGTGGTGTGCATCCTCAATAGAGATATTACAAAATCATTAGATAATATGACTCCAGAGGAGGCTTGGTCAAGTCAAACTCTAGATGTAAGTGATTTTTGAATTTTTGATTGTGTAGATTTTATAGTTATTCCTAGTCAAAAGAGAAGTAACTTGGATGCAAAAAGTAAAGCATACATGTTTGTTGGGTATAGTGAGTAGTCAAAGGCCTATAGATTACTTGATGTTTCTAGCAACAAATTGTGATAAATAGTGATGTCATAGTAAATGAATATATGTCATACTTCATAGCAACTGGTATAGTTTTAGATATTGAGTCATTATTTTCTTCTAATGATTCTATGATAAGTTATGGAGTGAAATTTGAGCAAGATTCTTGTTCATCAGTGGAATCACATTCTAGGGAGGGAATTTATTAAATTCATTTTGAGGTTCCAACATAACACCAATGAAGACAAAGTGGCATTCTACCACTATAGAAGCACTAAAAGAGGGATACTTGGCACAAGGTGTAGAAGGAAGAAGATTGAGATTAGGAAAGCAATTTGGTAATAGAGGTGAGCATGACATTTTTTCTCTAGCAACTATTTTTTCACATGTATTGGAGCCTAAATATTTTTTATAGGTCAAAGGGTTGGAATTATCCATGCAATTGGAATATGATTCCTTGATGAAAAATAAGACTTAGGAGCTCATAAAGCTACCACCAGGAAAGAAATCCATTGGTTGTAAATGGATTTATAAATTAAATTGTAAGGTAGATGGTTTCTTAGATAAATATAAGGCCAAACTTGTGGAAAATGGTTATGCACAAGAGGAAGAGATTGACTATGAGGATAATTTTACTCTTACTACTAAGAGGGTAACTTTTCATTTGATTATTTCTATTACTACTTAGTGTGGATGGTAGATGCACCAAATGGATGTCAAGAGTGCCTTATTGAATGGTGATTTATAGGTGGAGGTCTACTTATCACAAACATAGGGATTTCAAGTACTTTGTAAGGACCATCTGATCTATAGGTTGATTAAGTCCTTGTATAGGCTTAAACAGGCTCCTCAAGCCTAGGATATGAAGATAGGTTCATACCTTAGGGAGTCTAGTTCTCAAAGGTGTAATTTTAAACCAACTCTCTATGTAAAGGTGTTTAGTGATGATATCCTAATTATCATTATATATGTTGATGATATAGACATCATTGGGAGTATTGCTAGTCTTATTTAGTATATGAAAGTTGATATTTGTTGTACTTTTGACATGATAGACTTAGGACTACTAAAATATTGTTTAGGTGTAGAGTTTTGGCAAGGTAATTGTGTTATATTCATGTCACAAAATAAGTATGACAAATAATTGATGGAAAGGTTTAGAATGATGGATTATAATATAAATCTCACACCAGTAGAATTTGGAGCTAAAATTTCAAATACCACTACTTCACCATTGATTAATGAAATAGTGTATTGGCAGCTAGTGGTTAGTCTCATTTACCTTACTACCACTAGACTAGATTTTTTTCCAGTGAGTTTTATATCTTGCTTCATGTATAAACCATAGGAAGTACATTGGTTAGATTCAAAATGGGTATTAAAATATATCAAAGGTACTCTTAAATTTGGCATACTATATAAGAAGTTTATAGATTTTGAGATTTCAAGATATTCTAACTCTATTGGGTAGATTCAGTGGATTCAATAAAATCTACAACATGGTATGTATTCACTCGTGGTTCAAGATTTTTATCATGGTAGAGCAAACTACAAACTATAGTGGCATTATCTTCAATATAATCAGAGTATAAAGTTATGGTCAGTATAGGTTGTGAAACTATGTGAATAAATAAAATCTTAGATGATCTTTAGTTTGAGTCATCAAATCCTACTTTGATTTTTTTTTATAACCAGAGCATTATAAAGATGGTGAAGAATCCAATGTTCCATGCCATGAATAAACACATTGAGGTTCACCATAATTATATCCAATAGTTGGTTACAAATGAAGACATCAATATTTTTTACTACCACACTACAAAGTAGCTAGCTAATATAATGACCAAACCACTTGGTGCAGACAAGTTCATAAAATTCAAAGATAAACTTGGTCTTGTTTATGGTTTAGTAATTAAGGTCTGGTGTTAGAATATTATTATAATTACCTTAGGTTTTGACTAAGGTATATTATCTATGCATCTTGGTTAGTTATTTGAATCACTTGGGTTAATAAGTCAATTTATTTTTATGGGCTTAGTTATTTTATGCTACCCAATGTTTGTGGTTGATCCCAACCTGTATTTTCTTATGTGGCTCTTTTTCTTATTTAATAAGCCTCTCATGTATTGTTTAGTACACTAGTTAATTACATTTCTCAATCTCTTTTCTAAATATAATACCTACTACCCACATCCTTTATTACCTAATTTTCACATTTATTCCACTTCATTGGTGTTCCCTTTGTGAATTGCAGTGTAAGACCATGGATAGGACCTAGCCCTCATAAAAAAATTTCAATAATACAAGTCACAATCAAAATTACATGTGTCAAATATGAGATAAGATGTAATTTATTATGAAGTTACACATCATCGACATGCTTCTTAGCTTGATTTAGTATGGTTTATACTTTCTTCATTTCTCTTTTTCTTTTTTCTTCTTATTTTCCAATTGCATATAAGAAGACAACCATTTTCTTAAAATTTTCACACTTCCTAACTTGAATTAGTGTGATAAATTTAAGACCCAATTTTTGTCAATTTTTTTTCTCTTATACTTCCTAGCATGATATAGTATGATTGAATGAATTAATTGATTTGTTTTTATACCATTTATCCTTTTTCATTCCATCATTTTTATTAAATTATTTTCCTACTTCCCAACATGATTTAGTGTGATCTTACTTATTTTACTTTGGTTCCAATCTTTCATTTGGTTCTAAAGCAAATTCATTTTTACCATCTTGTTTACCATTCCCTTTGCTTTTTTTATACTTAGTCATTTTCTTGTTATTACACATTTCCCAATGTGAAATAGTGTGTATACATTTCTTGATTGATTATATATTACCAAGTCATTTTTTTGTTTCTTTTTAACCATGCATGTGTTCTAAATAATGGTATTAAAGTAACCACAACTCATATATTTCCTATATCATATATAACAAAAATCCAAATACATGTGCTACAAGGAAATATATCCAAAGAATCCACAAATATAACCATAATAACAACATATACAACCAATATCCAAAATGCCAAAATAATCCACACACACACACACACACACATGTGTGTGTGTGTGTGTGTGTGTGTGGGGATTATTTTGGCATTCTAGATATTGGTTGTATATGTTTTCATTATGGTTATATATATCATGACTTTGATACAATAAATACAATCATATATAATGCTCCAACTCTATGGCTAGGCCCCATCCTACCTATCTTGTGGTCTAGCCACAGTGCCTATAGATGCCTTAATCTGAACCCTCTATATAGAAAATTGTAAGGAGGTTTTCCAAGATCTCAATCCTAACACCTAACCTTATAGATGAGTTACCTAAGCCTACACCTGTACCAACTAACCTAAGGTCACCAGATGTGTCACTCTCTCCTACTCCTATACCTATGTCATATGGGTCAAGGTTGCTACATGTGTCACTCTCTCTTATTCCTATACCTATGTCATATGGGTTAGGGTTGCTACATGTGTTACTCTCTCTTGAGTATGTGCTTGTGTCATTTATGTCCCTATAGCTATATGTGCATCTCTCTCCTCTATCGGGGCCTACAATGACCATGTATCACCTAAACCATCATTTATAGTGGCTATATCCCCTCTGTATATACTCGTATCTACCTCATTGCCTTTCCAACTAGTCTAAAATAGCTTTTCTAAGCTAGGGTAGATGGTACCTTGGGGTCCTCTAGTGTATCAGGGTCATATGACATCAATGTCTCATTCAAGACATCATGGATTTCTCCCTCAAAGGGACCCCAAACTGATCATCTCCTCCTCTGCTACACCTATAAAAATCAAACTAGATAGATATTAGATGGCTAATATATCTCAAAATCTATCTCTAGTATATTTTAAATAAAACTTAAGAAATACTTTAACCATTTTTATTACCTATTTGTGTAATGGTCAGTACTATCTCACCATCTACATGATCATGGAGCATAGTCTCCCCATCCACACAACCTCTAATAAACTCCTCTATCAGTCACCTCCTAAAATCAAATCTTAAAATCATAACTCATGTCAGTCTCAACCTATGTTTCAATGGTCTCTCTATAGTCTAACTCTACCCTAGCCCACTTACTAGGTCATCTAAAACATCTATAGTCTCTGTTATTACCTTCTCATGTTTCCTCTATTAATAGCATGTCCTCAGTGGTCACTACTCATCCCATTATGGAGTTAGTGGTGTTACCTCTAGTGTTATTGCCTCCACATCTATCTCATCCTACTCTAATACCTATCTTGTTTGACCAATCCATGGTCTCTCACATCATGGCCTGAGCATCAGCCTTACCACTAATGGCCTTAGCCCTCCACTCCCTCACAAATCTCTAATATGTCAGGCCCAAACCATGAGCACCACTATCAACACCATTGGGTAAGGCAAGCCCATTTACCCTAATAATTGTGCCACCAGATGTGGTTCCATCCACTAGGTGTAATGTCTTATCACCTTTGTCAGTGTTAAAGCTCATCCAACTATGTCTTAGCTTAGCCATGTAGTCATTATTAATAGAGGAAAAATCATTAAGAGGGGGCATGAATTAGTGAGACCAAATAATCCAACTTAAATTTTGATCTTTACAAAAACATAATCAGTTACCACAAGCATTTATGAAGCATACACATCATTCATAGTAATAACATAACACATGACAAACATGAGAAACCCTCTTGTGGAATAAAACCCATTAGAAACATTGGAATACTATCTTATAATAATAAGATAAAATTTATACCATCTAAAAATTATCAAGGAACTACAATCCCTATTTAGTGAGACTATAATCCCACAAGGTGTTGTCACACCTGTCTAGCTAAGTTGTAAAAATAGCCAAAATTTTTAGCAATTTTCACCTTTCAAGGAGGATACAACCATTTTATATGTTGATCTACCACAACAACAACTATGAACACATCCACCTTTCTACTAATTTCTTCAACACTTGATGATGGACCTCTTATTATCACTTTATACCTTTGCTCATACTCAAACATCAAGAGCACTATTTTGCCAATAAAATTATGACCAATATGTCATAACACAATTCCTCAAACTAATATTCTAATCAAATCATCCAAATTTAAATCTACCCCTCCTTCGCTCCCCAATTCACACACATAATCCTCTCTCAAAACTCTCCTTAGTCTCACATTAATAAGTTTAGAAACCAGCACATTTGGTTTCACTATTTATAGAGAAAACATGATAATCACTACTTTAATCAGACATTAGGCATGCTTTAATCCTTAAATAATCTCTCACATTAATACATGACTCAATACAATCTTCATAGGTTGGCCATAACATCTATGGGTCACCCTTAAGGAACTACACCTTTCAATAAGGCCCTTGTAGCCCTTATAGGTCTCATGTGAAACCAATCACTCATTTAGCACATCATTAAACAAAACAAGAAGATAGGACCAATTTCAATTATATGGTTCCACTCCTTATCTCCCCTACAACATCCTTAAATGATCATAGTGAACTCTGATCAATTCTGCATTTGCTTAAATAACTCAAACACTGACCTAGTGCATAGGAACATCATGACCAAATACACATTTAACTTATTAATATTTATTAATACTACATACAATTTTTAAAACCTTAAAAATACACACACAACATCCTTATAGAGTCTACAACACTCCCCAATATTTAATTAACTATGAACCATCAAAACAACATCCACATAAGCTCAATTACTCCTCTTGAGTCACTTGTAGAATAAGAACAGACACATAGTCAACTTGGAACCTTAATATATTTTATTTTGCACATTTATATATCTTAAAATAAAGTTCATTAGTTTCACCATGGAGTCCTCTTTATCTTTAATTTTTACATCATCAAAAAATTCTATCTAGATAGAAAGATATGGCCTAAATACCAAACACTAGTTTTTTCTTTGTTATATTTGAATATTTAAATGACAATGGTCATAGTTAAACCTCAAAAACTAAGATCCTATCTCATGTCGTCACTACTTAGATCAATTTCTCACCATTGATCTTGTTCAAAATTTAATATATAAACACCAATTCTCAAGTGTTAAACCTTGACCACTCTGCTATCATCTTGTGTCTTCACTCAACTTGGCCAAGCATGCTCCATTGATCTTATTGTAAGGAGCTCAAATTTTAATGATGTTAAACATCAAATAGGTTGACCACTTTTAATTAATACACACTATAAATATTCAATTATATGATCATGTTCTCACTATTGATCTTAACCTTTACCTTTTCCTAATCATTAAACATCATGCACGTCTTGCCATCTCATTACTTCTTGACATTACTAAATAACTATCACATTGACCCATTTGAATTTACACATACCATTGGATCTATAAGTATGAACTCCCATGAAACAATGGATCTTCACTATTTCTAGATCATTAACATCATACAAATTTACTAAGTATGGGGACCAAATACAATATGCTTGGAAAGCCTACTTTGCACATATATATATATTTCCTCGATCAATCTCATGACTTTGAATTTGCACCATATGAACAACTTTCATAAGATAATCCAACCATATCACAAAGTGATCCAAAAACCTTTGCACATGTGACATATAATGCCATTTAAAATGCCTTCTCAAAATATTCTATCATAGAGCCAACTATGCTTAGAACTTGCCTATGAGGCCAACTTTGGTCTTGCATAACTTTTGATGTGCTTTGGTGCACGATCTGATATTTATCACAAATCAGCTAGGTAAAAAATTGAACAAACCCATGTGATCACATTTTATTTATATGTCCACACATGTGAGATATGCCACCATAAAAATTCCTACTCAGATCTTTCTTACCTCATACAAATTTGGCTAAGTATGGGTAAACACTGTCAAAATGCTTGAGAGCCAAACTTTTCACATGCATATATTTTGGCATGCTTTGGTGCATGATCTAAAAATTAGTGCATAAGAATTAGTCATAAAAATAAATAAACCTATATGATCACCTTCTTCTGAAACCTCCACTTGTGTGAATGATGACCTCATCAACATGTTTACTTGACTCTGTTTGAGCCCTTTTGCAAATTTGGCTAAGTATGGGAACATAGTGAATTTTGTCTGAGTAGCCAAATTTGCATCCTCATATATTTGACCATGCTTCATCACATGACTTGATATCTAGAGCATAATAACTAGGGACTAATTTGATCACAACCATATGACCAATTCCCCTTGACTCTTTCCCATGTGGTAATGGTGATGTCATTAAATTGCCTACTCAAATTTTCTACCATTAGACCCAAAGTGTCTATATGAAAACTATGGATAACTAGATGAATTCCACTTATGCATATAAGCACTTAAATCTTATAAAATATTTTATAGACCTTTTTCAAATTCTCAATACTTTATACTCATTCTTGAATAAATCTAATCATGCCAAAACTGAATATCAACCAAGCCAACTTCAAGCACACTAGGATAAGCACATTGCACACTTTTTCATTATTACTTAAGCTATCAAAACACTTCATCCACTCACCAAGACACCTCCATGACATCACTATGACATCACTAAAAATACTCCAACAATTTCCCCCTTTTTTATTGATGTTAACAATCAATCATATAACAATATACAACTCACCTTCTCTCTCTTCAAGCACTCCCACAATAGGAACTTTCTCCTCCTTTGACATAATGAAAAATTGGGCACCAACTGATCCTAATGACCTAAAAATACTATCAATAATAAATGACCACATTAAAAATATGATACAAACTCCCCCTTACCTTGAGCCTACCTCTTCTTGCCTTGACAACTTCCTCTTGCTCCATGCCAACACTCTCTTCAAGCAAGCACTACAACAAATGAAGAAAGAACACACAAAACCATAGAAATATAATGTAACACATCAAAAAAAATTGAGAGGGACTCCACCTAATAAATTTGAGAAATCACACCTTCTGAGCATATTTAGATCTCCATACACCATGAAAAATCACCACATATGCTTACTAGCCTTCTCTCTCAAGCTACCATAAGGACCACCAAAAAAACATCATGCCACTTACCAAAATACAAAACATTCAGTAATCTAACTTGAGAAATCTCCTTGAAATAAACAAACCTTTCTCTTTTGGATAAATTGAGAAAAAAGAACTCTTCTTCAAACTAGGCTTGTCTAGCCTCCTTATAACCCTACCTAGAACTTATAGAGCCCAAAAATTTTATCAAACACATATTAAAGACCTAAAAATTCATATTTATATCACTCTCATATTCCCCCTCAATTACACCAATTTTAAACAACTAACTCATCATTTAAAATATACTTCCTTCATAAATCAACTACCCAATTAGGCCTCTGACATGATAAAAACTTGAATAACTTAAGAACCATAGACCTTAAAATATATATAAATATTGATTTGACAGCCCATTTGACCCATTCAACCTATTAATAAACCTTAGACCTCAACCCATAAGGCAAACCACTTTTTTAGCATAGCCCAAAACCCTAGAATTTAGTCAACAAAACTTCTAGTCAATGCACACCTCTGAAACTTCTTGCACACTTGGAGATACCCATCACACACTCTTGGACCAAAATTTTATCTTTCACACCATTGGGAATAAAGACTTCCTATAACTAATTTTTAATCTTGCTTGCCCTTAAGTCAAAAACTAAGAAAACTGAGATCACTCAAAAATATTCAATTGGCACAAACATACCTTCAGACCACAAAAGCACCTATAGCACATCAAAAAGAAGTGTATATACCTTTCTGATAATTAAACTCTTATTGTCATTTACATCAATCTCATTAAGCCACATGGAACCACCCATTCTAACTCTGTACTAAAGCACCTTCACAAACCAATGGAGTAAAATCATAAAGTTATTACTCCCCCTTAACCAATGACCTTATAATATCAACATAAATCTTTGTATATATTATCATTATGATCTTGAGCCCATAAACCTAATTTTTCATAGTAAATATGTCTCCTAAGAAGCATAAGCAGAGATACCCCATTTCATAATGTCTTAGAACAATGTGAAACCAGGAATTGCCCACAACCCCTCATATTCCTTCTCCTCCTTGGTCATTTAATTCTTATAGTTCTTATTCTTCTTCTTAGGCTTAAGAGAATAAACATACTCAACCACTATATCCTTATCCTTTTCTTCTAGAATTGGATTGACAATACATGGAGACAACAAAGATTCATGACATACATTTTCATCTGAAGAATCCATCTTGCAATTTGAAACCTCATAATTAAGCACAAATAATTGATGTTATTTGCATGATATATTCTCATAAATATAAAGATGTTCACTTGGACCCATACATACCTCATAACTAGCTATAATCATCAATTTGGTGTTCTCTTTGAGCTTGGTCTCTTCACTCACAACATGAGCAGACAATTAGAGCCCTTGGAACTCTTCAACTTTTGAAGAATTATCCACCATAGAAAATAGATTACTTGGACCTAAAATCTCATCATGATGCACACTTTTCACCTTTGTCATCCATTTGTTAACATGCCTTCTATCTAGCACTCTAGGATCCTAATGAAACCTATTCTAAATTGTAGACCCTTACTTGCAGAACCTAGCAATATGACCTCTCTATTAACAATTGTAGCACACCATACCTCTTGATGGAAACATAGTTTGTATTACTATGTTTGGATATAAACTTGCAATATGTCTTTTCTCATGATAAATAAAACAACCTCCTCTTTTTTAAGAGGACTCACCTTGTCTAATCTTATGTGGACAATGGTTTACAAAGTGTTCCACATTAAGATAGTTAAAGCACTTAATTTTCCTCACTCCTTTTGGCTGATGACCCCCATCATAGTCCCATGCAAACTCATTCCTAATAGATTTCTTGCATTATCTATCTTTATGCCCAAATTTATACATGTGAAATAGTAACCATTGAATCTTGCATACCTCATGGCATTTGGTTATTTGATCTAATTTGTCTTTATTCTACTAGTACCTTTAGTATTTGTCTAATGATTTGTCTTAAAAGTATGATTGTCCTTGTTCACATTAGTCTTCATCTTGTCTTGAGTTACATTATTTTATTCTTATTCATATCCAAAACCATTTCTATCAGTAGCATTCTTTTGACCACTCAGAATATTATCTAGATTACATGAGCTCTTTTCAAATCTCAAAAATATATTCACCTTAATATAAGATTTATATAACTCATATTTTAAAGACACAATCTCAAAAGCATACCTTGAGCATTCTTCTTCTTTGGCTCTTAGACTTTCATCCATAGATTCTAACTTAGAAATAAGAAATATGACAACACTTTCATGCTCCTTAGATTCTTTAACCAATCTTGCCTCAAACACACTAAATTAATCCTCATAGTCTTTGACCTTAGATTTCATCTTCTTATTGATCTTCTTATCAATATTTAGTTCTTAAAAAACATTCATCAATACAGTCTCATAGTCTACCTCGCCTTCATCATCATCTGAATCACTCCAAATAAACACCTTTTGATATGAGTAGCTTCTTTCCTCAACCATAAATAGATCTTCATCTTTAGTAGGACCATCATCTTCATGATCATATTTGGAATCATTGTCCTTACTCTCATCTGATGAGCTACAATCTTATTTAGTGTAGAGACTCTACTTATTCTTTAAGGACTTCTTGTTGTTATATTTTTTGAATCCTTTCTTCTCATATGTCTTCTTTTCTTCATCTTAGCCTTTAGCATGCCCTTTATCATTATTATTCTCATGATTATGAGTGTACTTCCAAGCAAAATGTCCTATCTCTCCATAATTAAAACATTTGAAGGGTAGTTTACCCTTATACTTCGTTAATCTTGTGTTTAATTTCCTAGTAATCAAAATAATTGGTTCATCCTCATCAATATTAGATATGTCATTCTCTTTGGATTTTTTACCTTGAAACTTCTTCTTAGGATTCATCTTTATCTTGAAATTTTCTTCCTTATTTCATGGTATATAATCATTTACTCTCATCTCATATGAAGTAAGGGTGACATGCAATTGATCCATATTCAACTGAGTAAGATCATGACTCTCTTCTATAGAAAATACTTTTGGATCAAACTTGAGATATAGAGACCTTAATACCTTTTGGACTAAAATAGCCTCTTCAATATTCTCTCTAAGACCTCTTATGATGTTCATAATCTCATCAACTCTCTATAGAAAGGATGCCATAGAATCTTCTTCCTTTATCTTGGGACTCCCAAATTACCTTTTATGAGTCTGCAACTTAGCAATCTTAACTTTGAATATCCTTCAAAAATTATCTCCATTTTTTCCCATGTCTCTTTAGTAGATTTATAATGGATTACTTTAGTGTATTCAGTATTTGAAAGACCACAAGTGATAGCATTCATTACCTTGTAATTTTTCTCAAACAACTTCTTGTCTATAACACTAAATGGAAGAGTAATAGGAGCAACATAACCATCCAGAATAGATTGCCATACATCAAACCCTAAGGACATAATCTACATCCTCATCCTTACACTCCAAAAAACATAATTGATCCATTAAACATTGGTGCTTACTTGGTAGAGAAACCTCCTTGATGACTACCCATATTGTACCTTGGATCACTTTTAAGTTGTTAAGCCTTTACCAAAGGATAGGATCTAATACTAATTGATATAGGTAAAATCACTAAGAGGGGGGTGAATCATTGAGCCCAACTAATCCAAATTTAATTTTGATCTTTAAAAAAACTTAATCAGTTACCAAAATTATTCATGAAGCATACACATCATTCATAGTAATGAGCAAGAGAAATAATACAAGATCAATCACATAACACATGACATATGTGAGAACCCCTCTTGGGGAATAAAACCCACTAGAACCTGAAATTGGACTATTGTCTTATAATAACAAGATCCAATTTAGACCATCTAAAAATGATCAAGGAACTATAATCCTTATTTAATGAGACTACAATCCCACAAGGTGCTACCACACCTGTCTGGTTGAGCTGCAACAACATCTAGACCTTTTAGAAAGTTTCATCTTGTAATGAGTATGAAACCATCTTAGACGTTAAGCTACCATAACAACACCTATGAACATATCCACCTTTGCACTGATGTCTTTAACTATCACTCTATACCTTCATTCATACTCAAATAACAAGAACACTATTTTTCCAATATAATTATGACCAATAGGTCATGAAAATAGTCCTCAATTTTATCTTCTCATAAACTCATCCATAGTGCACTCTACCCATCCTTCACTCCCTAATTCACACACATAAGCCTCTCTCAAAACTCCTCCTTAGTCTCATATTTACAAGTCTAGAAACCAACACATTTGGTTTCACTATTTATAGAGCAAACATGATAATCACGACCTTATTCAGCCATTAAGCATGCATTAATCCTTAAGGAATATCTCACATCAAGACACAACTCAAAATAATCTTCATAGGTCAGCCATAGCATGTATGGGTCACCCTTAAGTAACTACACCTTCTAATAAGGCCCTTGTAGCCCTCATAGGTCTCATGTGAACCCATTCAATCCTTTAACACATCATCAAACAAAAGAATAACATAGAACCACTTTAAATTACATGGGTCCACTCCTTATGTCCCCTTAGACATCCTTAAATGATCATAGTCAACTCTTCTCACCTATGTGTGTGCTCAAACAATTCAAACACTAACTTGGTATATAGGAACATCATGAATAAATACATAGTCAACTTATTAAGCTTTGTTTATACCATATACAATTGGTAAAACCTTAAAAATGCACATAAAACATCATTATGGAGTCTAAAACACTCACCAATAGCTAATTCACCATGAAACATCAAAATAACATCCACATAATCTCAATTACTCTTCTCGAGTCACTTGAATAAGCATGAACACAAAGTCAACTTATAAACTTAATATATTTGATTTTACACACTTTTATATCTTCAAATTAGGTTCATTAGATTCACCATGGAGTCCTCTTTATCTTTTATTTTTATATCATGAATAAATTCCATCTATATCAAAAGATATGGCCTAAATACCAGAAACTAGTTTTTCCTTTATTAAATTTGAATATTTAAATGATAATGGTCATGGTTAAACCTCAAACACTAAGCTCACATCTGATGTCCTCATTAATCAGATCAATTTTTCATCATTGATATTTTTAAAAATTTAATACATACGTACAATTCTCAGACATTAAACCTTAACCACTCTACTATCATCATGCTTCATCGATCTTATTGTAAGGAGCTTAAATTTTAATGATGTTAAACATTGAATAGGTTGACAACTTTAACTTACTATGAATCATATATCTTCAACTATACAATCACATGCTCACCATTAATCTCTATCCTTTACCTTTACCTAGTCATTAAACATTGTGCACTTCTTCATCTCATTATTTTTTAACATCCTAGAACAAATGTGCTTCATAGATCTTCTGTAAGATTCTCAATCTTTATCTTTTCAAAATAGCTATCACATTGACCCATTTAACTCTACATGCACTGTTAGATCTAGAAGTAGGAACTCCCATGAACCATTAGATCTCCACTAAGTCTAGAACATTAACATCATGTAAATTGACAAGTATGGGGACCAATTACAAGATGCATGGAAAGCCTACTTTGCATAGATATATATTTTCCCTCGATCAATCTCATAACCTCATATTTACACCATATGAACACATTTTATAGGGGAATCCAACCATTTAAAAAACTTCTCCTAAAACCTTCACGTGTGTGAGATATAACAATATTAAAATTCCTTCTTAAAATATTCTATCACAAAGCCAACTATGCTTAAAACTTGCTTGTGAGGACAACTATGCTCTTCCATAAATTTTGATGTGCTTTGGTGTATAATCTGAAATTTAGTGAAAATAAACTAGGTATAAAAATGAATAAACCCATGTGATCACCTTATCTTAAAATATCCACATGTGTAAGATATGCCACCATTAAAATACCTACTCATTTATTTCTTGCCTCATGCAAATTTGGCTATGGGAAAACATTGTCAAAATTCTTGGGAGCCCAAATTTGTATATGCATATCTTTTGATGTGCTTCATTATATGATCTAAAAAATTAGTGCATAATAATAAGGCACAAAACTAAATAACCCATATGATAAAATTCTCCTGAAACCTCCACTCATGTGAATGTTGACCTCATCAACATGCTTAATCAGCTTTGCTTGAGCCCGTTTATGAATTTGGCTAAGTATGGGAACATAGTGAATTATGTCTAAGTAGCCAACTTTGTATCCTCATATATTTGATCATGGTTCATCGCATGACTTGATATATACTATATAATAACCAGGGACTACTTTTATCACAACCATATTACCAACTCTTCTTGAGTCATTCCCATGTGGTAATGGTGATGTTATCAAACTACCTATTCAGATTTTTTGCCACTAGACCCAAAGTGTCTAGATGAAAACTATGGACAACCAGATGAATTCCACTTATGCACATAAGTACTCAAATCTTATAAAACATCTTAGGGACTTTTTCACATGCTCAATACTTTATACTCATCCTTAAACAACTCTAATCATGCCAAAATTGGAGATCAACCAAGCCAACTTCAAGCACACTAGGACAAGCACATTGCACACTTTGTCATGTTTACTTAGGCTATCAAAGCACTTCATCCACTCACCAAAGCACCTTCATGATATCACTAAAAACTTTCCAATATCTATATGCCCATAGGGCTATCATAATATATCTACCTATCTCATTATTCATAGCAGTGGCACATGGGGCATGACCTATACTACCTAGTCTTATATCTATCTCTATACCTAAGGTAACCTATCATTAATTACATGGGTAAACCTAACCATTCACTACATGGAAAACCTCTCATAGATCTAGGCCATCAGTAATATGATTAATTTAATAGATTTATACCCTCTGACTAGCACTTTAAACATGTCATGTATGAGTTAGACCCAGATGACAACCCCTAGATCATATAGTACTCTCTCCTCCAGTATCATCTAGTTTAAGGCTATCATGAACAGTGATAACTTGTCATTTGACTTGTAGCATAACACTCATGTTTTCATAAGTCCTATTACAACCTTATAAATATCTAGAATATGTGAGGTATATACGTAAAACATACTCACTCTCTAACATGTATATATCATCTCCAAGACTATAGCCCATATAGCTAAGGCTCTCCTCTCATCCTTGCTATCTGGTATCCTAATCACCATAGGTGTGCCTACTATCAATAATCCTAAGATGGCATGTACATCCTTTAAGGTGATACACACCTATATTGTATCCCCTTCCACCTCCCACCTGAAGGTGTTATTCAACTATTCTTAGCATCCCAAGAACACAACTAACAAATATGAGTTTAGAGGTATTCTACACATCTCTGCTATTCCACCTAGGCCTACAAAGATTAGTCTTACCCTATCCTCTATCATAAAATGCTTCAGTAGATCTAGTAGCCATGATGCATCTATCAAAAACTAGATGTAGGTTGTCCCTACACTCAAGAAATAATAAAAGATGTATTAGATACTCCATGTCATGTATAATCAAAATACATTCTTTTTACAAATTTAAATAAAAAATAAGCCTAAACTACTTTATTTTATTCATTTTTACATAATTTTAGCCTATTCACCCATTTTAGCCCTTGATTGGTCATTCTAAGCCATTATAACACTCTTTTGGCCACTTACACATATTTCTATACTATTATAGTTCTTTGGTCAAACTAGTTAGACCAAACTTTCCCTATTTTTGACTTGGTTGACTTAAAAATCTAAGTCAACCATCTCATATCCTCGTAGTATTGTGTTGTCATTCTAGACTTTTAGGATCATGTGGAAATTTTTACTAGGTTAGCAGTCTACAAAATATATAAGGTCAACACATACCTACTAGGTCATTATTATGGATTTTTCCAAATTTCAACCTATGGGTCGACTAGGTTAACCCATTTATTTTTCCCTACAAACCCCTTGCATTCTATAAAAAAAATGCCTTCTGGCAGTTCTTTTCCCAATCCATTCAAACCCATTTCTCTAAATAGTTTTTATTACCCATAACATCTAATTTGGTTTCATTTTAACATCTATAAATACTTAAAATTACAAATCTCTAAAAATACACTTAAATTACTAAAATATTCAAAACTTGGCTTAAGATTCTCAGTTGCCAACATATCCTACACATGTTGTTGCCTCTAGAGGTCCCTCTTGCTTAGCATATCATCTCCTTGCCATCCTATTATTCATAGTAGTGGCACGTGGGGCATGACCTATACTACCTATTCCTATATCTATCTCTATACCTAAGGTAACCTATCATTAATTACATGGGGAAACCTAACCATTCAATATATGGAAAACCTCTCATAGATCCAGGCCATCAGTAATGTGATTAATTTAATATATTTATACCCTCTGACCAGCACTTTAAGCATGTCATGTATGAGTTAGACCCAGATGACAACCCCTAGATCATATAATACTCTCTCCTCCAGTATCATCTAGTTTAAGGCTATCATGAACAGTGGTAACTTGTCATTTGACTTGTGGCATAACACTCATGTTTTCATAAGTCCTATTACAACCTTATAAATATCTAGAATATGTGAGGTATATATGTAAAACATACTCACTCTCTAACATGTATATATCATCTCCAAGACTATAGCCCATATAGCTAAGGCTCTCCTCTCATCCTTGTTATCTGGTATCCTAATAACCATAGGTGTGCCTACTATCAATAATCCTAGGATGGCATGTACATCCTTTAGGGTGATACCCACCTATATTATATCCCCTTCCACCTCCCACCTAAAGGTGATATTCAACTATTCTTAGCATCCCAAGAACATGACTAACAAATTTGAGTTTAGAGGTATTCTACACATCTCTGCTATTCCACCTAGGCCTACAGAGATTAGTCTCACCCTATCCTCTATAATAAAATGCTTCAGTAGATCTAGTAGCCATGATGCATCTATCAAAAACTAGATGTAGGTTGTCCTTACACTCAATAAATAATAAAAGATGTATTAGATACTCCATGTCATGTATAATCAAAATACATTATTTTTACAAATTTAAATAAAAAATAAGCCTAAACTACTTTATTTTATTCATTTTTACATAATTTTAGCCTATTCACCCATTTTAGCCCTTGATTGGTCATTCTAAGCCATTATAACACTCTTTTGGCCACTTACACATATTTCTATACTATTATAGTTCTTTGGTCAAACTAGTTAGACCAAACTTTCCCTATTTTTGACTTGGTTGACTTAAAAATCTAAGTCAACCATCTTATATCCCCTCTTAGTATTGTGTTGTCATTCTAGACTTTTAGGATCATTTGGAAAATTTTACTAGGTTAGCAGTCTACAAAATATATAGGGTCAACACATACCTACTAGGTCGGTATAATGGATTTTTCCAAATTTCAACCTATGGGTCGACTAGGTTAACCCATTTATTTTTCCCTACAAACCCCTTGCATTCTATAAAAAAAAAGGCCTTCTAGCAGTTCTTTTCCCAATCCCTTCAAACCCATTTCTCTAAATAGTTTTTATTACCCATAGCATCTAATTTGGTTTCATTTTAACATCCATAAATACTTAAAATTACAAATCTCTAAAAATACACTTAAAATACTAAAATATTCAAAACTTGGCTTAAGATTCTCAGTTGCCTACATATCCTACACATGTTGCTACCTCTAGAGGTCCCTCTTGTTTAGCCTATCATCTCCTTACCATCCTAGCTTGTTTGGCCTCTTAGAGCTCTTTTTCTCTCCTTCACAAGTCAAAAATAACAAATGACTTTCATTTCACCCTATTTAAAAACACTTTTCTAAATCTAAATATTTCATTTATTTTCCAATAAATTCTTTGTTTTGTCTCTTATTTGTTTTTAATTGTCCATTTTTCAAATCATAAAATGTTCTAGATTCATGATGATGTGGAGAACATTTTCCACTATCATATGCCTATCTTCCAAAAAATCCAATTTTTGGCTTTTTTTTTGCACTAACTTCTACAAGTTTACCTAGTGTTCTTTACATTAGATGCCTTCACTTCTCTTCCAGTATACTTATTTATCTACATCACTAAGGTAAGTAATGGTATGCATTTTTCAATTATATACTTTCCCTTATCTTATTTATTTCCTACTTCACTTTACTTAGCATCAATGTTGTGTGTTATCATGTTCTATTTCCTAAAGCACCATCTCATGTTACACTCATGTGACATGTGATGAGCTTCAAGTGGGGCATTTGTATACACATAATATTTTCAAAATTTTATCACTTACTAACACTTTGTATCTTTCATGAACTCATCAAGTCTCAATTTCTCTAAGTACACACCTTAAGGGGTGCACCGAGAAAGGGATGGGTAGACCATTGATGCTTCATAGGATTGTTGGCCCTTTTACCACATGTTATCTACACACTTGTCTCCTAAAACCATTTAACCTAAGCTTGTTCTTATATTTTGTATCCCTTCGAAAATTTTGATACATTTTATCTTCCTTTTCCTTACCTTAATCCCATTTTATGAATCAATTGTATAGGGTTGACTGGGTCAACCTTGTACAGTTTTGGGTTATTTTTTCTTAGGATCAATTTTAACCTTTATCCGACCTAGATTGAGACCTAGCGAATTATTATCTAGAATTTTACTGGGTCAACTGGGTTGACCCTATCAACTGACATTTTTGGAAATTTTTAGACAAAGATCTACCTATATATAGCAGTTTATTTTCCACCATTTGATAAGGAATAAGTGAATATGAAGTAAATGAAAATGAACATCTTCTTATTTACCATTCTACTTGAGAAGTAAAGCTTATGGTTCCATACTTCCTTTTGAGATACGGATCTTATCTTATAAAGAATTATTTTAGATGCATTGATAGGTTGTGTAACATAGAACTGATTTGTCTTTTTCATCCTTAAATACCATAACAAACTCTTGTTAAGCACCTTGGCCAAGGGAGAGATTGAGGATCGATAGGTTCATCTTTAAGGTAAGTATTCCTAACTTTATTTCTCCTTTATATGAGTAGATAGATAATGCAGTTATGTTTCTCTTCCATATATTAGGATTTTATATACATTAACATGAGTATATGTCTTTTATGTATGTTTATTTTTATTATTTATAACCCCCACTTTGTTCCATAAGATTTGGTGATCACTAGATTAGATTTACTTGTTATTAATATAGGTGAAATATCAAAACTTAGGACCCCCTTAGGGTTATTACATGATTGTGTTGGACTAGATGATTTATAACCCTCTTTAGCATAATGTATTATGATAAATGATCCCCTAATCAAGTCTAGTAGATCCCCATATTGGTCATTCTCCCACTTAACAAATGTATTCCCAATCAGAAGCGTAGGTATGCTCTATCTTCTCTGAGCTAGGATTGATTTATAGACATGATGAATTTATGATTACATATAATCATTATCACTTTGATATATATAATGACCCCTCTAGCCTACTTATTCTTAAGATTCATGAAACTATCCTTTAGCCCTCTATGGAGCTTACCCCTCCCTTAGTAGAGCTTAGTTTAGATCCTATTCCTACTTTAG